>JAODTK010002221.1:0-352500 GCA_026419785.1 Sclerodactyla briareus | reverse complement strand
TTGTTTAACATAATTAGGTTTGGCGACAGACAACCCGGCTCCGTTGTCAGGTTGTCAGGAAAGCTTCGAATTGCCTGGTCGGGCGGAATAGACGGGCGCATGGTCTAGCTTCAGGAAATGGTATACATTACAACAGAATTAGAGAGGCATTCAGTGCTTTGAAATGCCATACCAGAGTACCAATATAAAAAACCTTTGCCCCCCCCCCCAAAAAAAAACGCAAATAATATACAATGAAATATGTCAAATGCGATGATATTGCACTGAAATGAAATAGAGGGGTGTTATATAGGCAAGGATTTGGAAACCGACGTTAGGGGGCCGGGGGGGGCCTTATAGAGCCAATATTACTTGAACTTAACAGTCTGATAGCTATATCTATCTGGAGACTGTTTTGAAATAATTTCAAATCTTGTCTATGTAGGCCTAAATAATATTGAAGGAAAAACCTCAAGATGGAGCAATGATAACAATATTTTGACGCAAGAGAAAAGAAACAGAACAGGAACATTTATTCCAAGTGATTGTAGACATTCGAATTTGATTTACGAAACTATATTAACTTTCATGTTTCGATGAACTGAGATTCATTGCCTGAGGCACTCATCTTATACTCGATTATATGTAGGCATTTGAGTTTGAATTACGAGACTAAACCCTTGTATTTCTGTATTTTGGAACCTAATTATGGGCTTTTCGGGGTTCGGGGTCAAACGCAAAAAACGATTACCTGACAAACGAGAGTAATATAGAATGAATAGGGGAAAAATAACTTAGTTTAATAGTAAGACAAAAAATAGTTATAACCAAGCAAACGTCCTCATGCTCAAAACAAGAATGCAGCATGATGGGTACACAATTCCTTCCGGAGCAGCGACCATACTTTAGTTCAGTTGTATTGATAAAAAAAATATAATTATTTTCGATATAGTTGTATTCAAAACTTCGTAATATTCGAATAATAAATACCTGTGATGTAAATCAATCCGATTCCCATAACGAATTCCAGCTATGAATTAACACGAATTATCTATCTAACTCACTCCATATGCCTATACTCTGTGAAATAGCCAATCAATGTTTGTACGACCAAAATGTTGAGATGTTAATTCGGCTGCATACACGTCCTCTCAATCCGAATAAGCGACCAAATCCCCACTATTCCCAGCCGAGTGGGTCGGGACTTCATCAGTTCCGTGACCGGGAGATTCGGAAGGAAGTAATTTCCTGTCAGAAGGAATGTTTTCACTTCCTACCGACAACCGAGATAAAGGGTATTAATGACAACAGCGAAGTTCATTCGTGGTGTAAGGGAATACCGCCACCACTTTCTCATTAGGCCTGACTCGCACGCGTATTCAGGTATTCTGATTTCTGAATTCAGGTTGGCAACATTTTTGTCCAAAAGAGCGTTTACTAATTTCCCCAGTTTGCGGAAACCACATTCCAAAATTAAACTTACGGTTTGGAAGGGGGAGGGGAGGGGGGGGGGTAGTTCCTGTATTGGTATCCTTTGTGTTGGAAGGCCCATCGTCAGGACAACACTTTGAAGCACTCGAGCAAAGTAGTTCGTTCAACCCATTCCCATGACCGTGGGAATTAATTCGGTAGTGATTTTCCCGTCGAAGGATATGTTCTCCCTTCAGGGGTTTATATATCAACGCCGCCTCTATGAGAGCTACTTCAGTATGTAATCGTGTGATCCCATCATCCAGTTTCCATTGCTTCCTGTGACAAAACCTCCACCCCTAAATACACAATTTTCCAAGGGTAGATCATGTAGATGGCCAATCTTTTTCCCGGTTAAGGTGGGCTCCGTACAACGGTCCATTTGTTACAGTTTTTCATGGAATTCTTCGTTCACCAACATCCCTCTTCGGGGGTCTATTCAAGGTTTACTTAAAAATCGGCTTTGGCCGCTCAGAGACCTACTTTTTGCCGTACGGGACCGCTTTTCAATATCTCAGGGGAGTTCCACACCCCCACACCCCCCCCCCCCCATATTTACGCCCCTGCCTATGCTGTTGGACTGTTACGGGGGTTTTATCTGGTTGTTTTTCGCTATCCCCGAATAGTCTAAAATCAAGTATCGGGTTTCACTATCAGAAGAAGGTTCAGAGGAGTGGTTGAAATTTTTCAGCCTTACGACTAAGACTGTAAAGCCTCCCCTCCCCCGACACCCATTAATAACCCTGCTGCAGTGCTCCCTGACACTAAAATGGAAATGAACTGTCTGATATCAGGCTGACGTGTTTGCACAGTTCAGCTACCCCGCCAAACTCGTAACGAATTCCTGGATAACCACAGATGACCCCCTTGTCGGGGTCACGAATTAAGGTTAAGAATTACCGGTTCAGAGTTTTGGGTGTAGATCAGACACATAGTCTTTAATATCCAATGGCCCCGAATCGTGAGGACAAACTTCTAGAATTTACGGAACTGCAACTCTTCGCAAGTGACCATTTAGATCATGCTTTTACTCCTGAGGTGATCACATGATGCGTTTGGTGAGACATTGGCCTCAACCGACCTCGAAAAAAGTCACGTTGGTAGCCCTTATAAAGAGTTGTTAGGTACGATAACTGCCCATACTTGGCATGGGGGGTTGCCATATAGATTAGGTGAGGTCCAAGTTCACCGAAGGTCAACAGAGGTCAGAGGATGAAGAGCGGTGGAGGCAGATAATTGCGACGCAATGTAGTGGAGAGTTCATACTTGACACGGACCGGGTCGCCACTTGAAGTGATGATCCTTATCGTTTTGAGGTCAGGTCGAAGGTCACCCGAGGTTTGTCTACGCAAATTTACAGTCCCAAAATGGAGGGACGAACCAACCAGAAAAAAAAAAAAAAAAAGGCCAAACGGATTAGTTGCTTCCCTGTCTAATCGTGACTCGATCAAGCTAAGCATTGTCAACTTCCTATGCTTACGAGATTGACAACAGGGACCGTGTGTACTCATTAAGTGGAACTCACACCAGGTCTTGTTACCAAGCAAAAAAATTAGCCCCAAAATAATTTTTTCACAATATCTCCATTTCTCTCCCAGACTGGCCTCGGGATACACTAAAAGAGTTCTTGTTATTCTCATAAGAAAAACGCATTCCAAACTTCAACATGATCAAACCAGGTAATCTGAACTTATCGTGTTTACAAGATTTTCGTTTCGTGTGTTATAACAAGACCTCGGATGGCCTTAGATCTGAACCCAAAACAGTTGAGATTATGTAATCACTATGGGAAGCCAACACTAAGTATGAGCTTCCTTTATCCAGGTAGGGTCGTGTTATCCGTGTAACAAGCTCAAATCGGCCAATTGTTCAAATTTCACAATTTATAATTTTTCCCCAAAAAACTTGCCCCGGTCTACACTGAGAAGAAAAAAGAACCTGGGTTCATGCACTCCCCATAAGAGAGCTGCATGCCAATTTCCATCTTGATCAATCAGGCATTTGGATTGTCTTACTTTAAACTTATGTTTACAGCATTTTCCGATGACCAGACCACGTTTTTCAATAGATGTGTGTGTGTTAACAGGACCTCAGATGACCTTAGATCCGACCCCAAAACCAAAAGGGATCATGTACTCATTATGGTGGACCACGAGTATTGAGCTCCTTCATCCAAATGCATGGGATCAAGTTATTGTCTTAACAAACAAACATTGCCCAAATATCATGTTTTCACATCTTTCCATTTTTTTTTACCAAGTATGAGCCTCATTACTCCAGGTGGAGTCGAATTATCGTATTAACAATCCAGGCGTCACATACACACACACACACACTGTCTTGACTAATATTTGCTTCTGTATTCGGAGGGAGAATTGAATGCCCGTGTCCATGCACTGACTGTCAATCCTGAAATTCGCCAGGGCCAATAGCTCTTCGAAAATGTCAAGTAAGCGAGTAGTTAGGGTGTGATGATACGAGGTAATGCTAGGCACGGCAGGATGGGGAGGAGGGGGAGGTATGGGGGGGGGGGGAGAGGTGAGGTCCTTCATATCGGAGATACTGATGTCATTCGTGGGAGTGAAGACAGAGGCGCAATAATCATTCCGAGTGTAGCTCTGATTTTGGCATCAGAAACAACTTTGTCTTGGTGTTCCGGTGATACTATGTTGACCATTCCTCCGACTTTTCACAAATTTATCAGCTTCTATCCGCTGACTCATTAGTATTACAGTCCAGCAGATAATTCATACTCCCCCCACCCCTTCTTAGTGGGAATTATTGATCCACAAGTTTATAATAGTCCGTTGGGCATCACGTGGTCCGTTACTATTTCTCGAGTGGTAAGCCTGGAGTCACAATCGCTCACGAACATCTCCTGAGAAAACTAGTGATCCATGGATAACTATATTTGCCGGATATGGTTTTAGTGGAGCTGAATTTGTCTTGAGCCTTGAGGACGGAGGAAAGATCGGACAGCATGATTTCTTTGTTTATTGACCTGACTGGGGATTTAACAGGGCAGTAGATGGCAAAGTTAGTAGTAGTCCGTTTATTACAGGAATACACCTTTACTCCACTGCGAACTCTTTCCCCTCGGAGTTTTTCTTTTCTTTATACTCAGTTTACTGGGCGGAATATTGCAACGAAAGTCAGCAGTCACAGTTCACATCACACATGGTAACCGAAACGAACTGCCGTCGTTCATTCTAAGCCTGCGGTTGTTAGGGGATGCAACTCATATCACTGGTAATACCGTACGAATCATGGAAGCAGTCCACGAGAATTTCCTCATTGTTTAGTAAACACACCCGCTCCCTTCCTTTATAGGCTATTTCCGTTCCCTGGTTAACGAGAGAGTCTCACGTCACAGAGACACAAATAGGTCTTGACCTTTGAACTAAGGTGTTAATAACGTGTCACCATTTTGTTAAAATTTCGTTTTTAAAAAAAAATCGTTCCGAGACATCAAGTTTAGGTTGTAATATCTCAATAAATTGAAACCCTCAGTTTTTACCCCTTGGATATAGGGGTCATATCTTTTCCAGTTTCCTTCAAGTATTCGTGTAGATCCGCGAGCAAAATTGATGTTGGAAACTTTGGATCGATGGGCATGTAAATATGATATTTTTTGGTATTTGCATTTACCTAAATCATGGAAGCCAAACCATGAGACCGAGAGCTATATTATATTATATCAACTGGAGGCAATGACAGCCTAATGCTTGTAGTTAAATCGGAAGGGAGAATGTCCCCGTTCGACTGTTCGAGCTACACTGCAGAAAAGCAATTGCATTTGTATGTGTAACCGCGTGACTGTAACATACAGGTTGTGTAATCGAAACTTTGGATTGCAGGAAAGCTCTAGAGACAAATTCTAGGTAGAGCAACCTAGATGTGGAATGTGCCAGTATGTGTGCATGTAATATCAACGCAAGGAGTGCAATCGCCTTCCAGCACGGGTTGTGCGACATGTTTTCTTCAAGGCTATAGGTAGGGAAACTGCTGCCAAATCTCGGTTGTACATGCCTCGCACGTAGACAAAGCAGAGTTACAAAAACATGACGTGTTACATTATACGTTTATCTCCGTATTCTACATAGCAGCGCCGATCCAATGTTGGCGCGTTAGTTAGTCGGGGATCTTTCCAGGATAAAGCGAAATACATACATACATACATACATACATACATAATACATACATACATACATACATACATACATAATACATACATACATACATTACATACATACATACAACATACATACATACATACATACAGCGATAGGTGCGTCGTCTCGACAAGGACGCTGGTATCACACTGGGCGGGGTTTTCTGAAACATATATCGACCTAACTACAGTCACCGAGCCTGCATGCCTTGGTACTCACTGGGCGCCTAGAAAACGAGAAGACAAGTTCAGAGTTCTCGTGTGCTTCACTGGTCATTTTTCGGTTGTTTCGAATCAAGCAAATTGAAGAAATCTCGAGAACGGCACACTTAGCTCATTTATCAACTTTCATATGGCCTAAGGATCTGTTGTAACAAGTCGCGACTTGAGACCTGGGGTTCACAAGTGATGGCGACTTGACAATAATTGAGGGACTTGCTCCCTTTTTTTTCCCTCTATTTATTCAAGCATCAAGCGATATATTTACATAGACAGTCAGATGTAATAATAGCCATGCATGCCATCATTGCAGGTAATGAACGCATTCTTCAGCTCTTGAAAATTTACATAGTTCTTCCTGACTTTCTTCTTACACTGTTCAATCTTCACCGCGAGTTTGAATTTATAAAAGAAATCTCTAGCATGGGGCACGACCTTCTGCATTTTGCAATCAAAAATGAACTTCTTCATGTGTAGAGTTAAAAAATTGTAAAGGATGGCTGGCACTCCCATAACAAAAGTAGTAATTCAATTTCGAGAAGAAAATTGCTTCTGAAGTAATAACATCTCGGTATCTAGAATAAAACTAAAGGTGACTCTACAAAACCCAAAATAAATGATCAATATCCTCTTCCTCGGTCTTACAGAATGTACAGTAGCTATTGTCCGTCTTGCCCATGAGAAACAGCAATCGATTTGTGGGTAAAGTTCTACGAAGAAATTGATTTGAAAATACTGTAAGGGACTTCCAAGGAGTGAGATAAAACCGCGACCAGTCTGCTAGCTCAATATTAATCAAAAACTGGCTCCCATTTAACCTTAGCAGTTGGTTGTGCTACCCACTCTATTCAATATAAATATATTGCGAGACCTTATTTGCTTCAATGACCTTGTGGAGTAATAACTCATTTGAATTGCTCTCATCGATATTCTGAGAAACGCGGCAACACGCCATAGAGTGAATACTATCAATTCCCCCATGACAGTAACCGCAAATTGTTGATACTCATATTGGTAATAAAGTCGTGATAATTTAAGAGGCGACTGTCGTCATCGAAGAATCTTCACATAGCAAACATTCTTGTTCAACAAAGGCCTTGGAAAATTATTTATTGTTCACACGAATGTGGGAATTATTCCAAATAATCTGGTTACCAATATTATCAGTGGGAGAAGAGAAGGAAACATCACACCAAGCGTGCAGGACTTGACGGACAAACTCTTATGAATGAAAGTACTATCCTTCGAGGAGCAGTTGCAACTGAAAATGTCTCCCCACCGGTTTCAAACTGACGTCAAAAATGATTTTCCAAATACCATTTGAATCATTCAAGTAACGCTTTACCATGTACATTTCACAGACTGTTGATAAAACTTTGAATATGAGTAACTTTGAGCCCACCATTATGAATAGTATTGACCAAAACTGCCCGCTTCACCTTATTCGGATTACCTGCCCAGATAAAATCGAAGATAATACTCTCTAATTCCTTGATAAAGCAGGGCGGGGGATTCGGCAACACCGAAAAAAGGAAGATGAGTTGAGACAGAGCAAAGTTTTCACAATCGTGATACGATCAATGGGAGTTAAATCCCTAGAAGACCACAAATTTAGGTGTTCTTAAGCCTAGAGAGCTTCCGCTGGGAATTTAACCGAAAAAGTTATCGCCACCACTAGTGATGAAAATACCAAGGAACTTAACAGGACCGTAACAACGGACCTACCGGAAAAAGGCTAGACTTTCCAATATTAATAGTGACTTGCTCCCATTGACTTTTACAGTGATTGCTTGAAATGACTTGACTTGCATCATATTTTGGACGAATATGACTTTAACGATTTCTGGTGACTTGGCTACAACTCTCCTAAGGATAGATAGTCTTGTGTTAAGACGTTGATATTCCCCCGATCACCTGCTGCTCTATATACCACACTCGCGGAATTTCTGCGGAGCCCATCATGCGCACTTTCGGGTCTTTGGTATCAGCGGCAGTTTTCTGTATAGACAGATAAGGACAATCAGGTTCAAGAATTAAGGGCTAACACATAACGCCGTAAATCCGCCGTCGTAACGCAATACTATGGAATAGAAAGATATTAGGTCCATATAAGCCATCTAAAGCTGACCAATTAGTTGTTGTTGTTGTTTTTTTCCAGTGCGTACACACCTGGGAATAATATATACCAATCGTCGTATTCATTGCAGCACATGCCTGGAAGGAACCCAGCGGCGTTGTCTCTCAGGTGAAATATCAATAGCAGTTTTACCTAGTAAGGCGTACATTAAACAGCCGATGATGAACCACGATTGTATGATCCCACTATCCTTGACAAATATTTCTTAGACTATTGATTTTCCTGAGAAAATCGATATGAAGATGTTGCAATTATACAATACAAATGCTTGGGCATCACGTTTTACATGCACTTCATGTAATTCGTTTGAGTCAGGCTATAGGATTTCATTGATGTGGACGTGCTGGCGGTATGAATGTGAAAATCATAATTTTGCAATGTGGGTTGATTTTTTAGAAGGAATCAAACTGTATATGTAATACGGAGGGTCATAAATATCTATCAACTCAGGAATAAAGGACGTTAAAATTGCTTCATCAGAAAGATATGCCGTAGAATACATTTGCCGTGATGCGGGCCCACTTCGCAACCTAATATATGTTATTGCCTATTCAGTTTTCGTTCCATTTTATTTCCATTTTTTTATTTTATGTAACGGAGGTTGTCTCTATCTCCGCAATCCAACTGCAGCTCGTTTAGTTACGTTCCATGTTCGTAGTCGGCTAGTCGCACGAATCTGCCAATTATAGTTGTGTAGTGTCGTGCCGCATACATATACACGACATCTGCATCTATAGATCCCTGCCTCACTGAAGTTACACACGATGTGCAATTTAAGGACATTTGCAGTCCTGGATACAATATAGGTTATATCATGGGTAATGTTAACAATATCTATAGCTGTTGAGATTATAACTATAGCTCCGAGCCCCATTTCAATACGACGCTCCAAAGTCGAGATATTGTCCTTCAAATTTGTCCATTAAAAGCAAACGTCTAGTTTGAACAGTTCTGAAAATTGTTATGTTTTCCATTGTTTCATTATGTTGTCTTCCTCTCACCAAAGTAACCATCAACACTAACCCACCCACTACAGCAATCCTTTTTCATAGACCTATTATTCTTCGAAGGGAAATTTACGTGTAAAATTTAATAGAAAACAAAGAACATTCGCAGGGTTGTGCGAGTCTGACATAATTTATTATTGCATGATTGGATGGCTTTTTTTATCTTGCGCAATACAACTGTAACAACCTTCAAAGCCCCTAACTCCGTAGTCGAAGGTCGTATGAACGGCAGGTTTGGACTGAGGCATTTAGTTTATCCTCCAACTGTTAGATAAGCATCTTCAACTTATCCTCCGTTGTCCTTCAACCAATAGCGACAAAGCTTCTATCGTGCCTTCACAAAGTTTTCGTAGATTTCCGAATCATCAGTAGATATATTATTATTTCCTCGACTCTCGAATGTTACCAACTTCAGTGATTGGTTTATTAATGTATAGACAAACGTAGCATTTTGCAGCATGACGTCCGGGTGTTTTTTAATTTTATTTGTTATTGCTTTTTGTTTTTGTTTACTCTGCTGGCAATAATAATCAGTCTTAGATTTGATTTCCGAATCGAACCTATGGAAATTTGGGTAATCTATTTCATATCGAGACCTTAATATCTTGAGTATACAAGATCAATTAATGATTATTCCTTGATTCATTGCGCTCGGCCGATATTTCTGGGACTATTGATTTTTGTCGAGTGCCAATCTGAGAACTTTGCATTGGGATTTTACAGTATACAGACGTTCTGCCGATGCGTTTCACACACAATTGAAATGATATAATTCGTGTGAGTTAATAAACTGACATCATGAACGCAATTTTAACAGGCCGACAAAGCTTCTACCATGCTTCCGTCTCACATATTAAATACCATTTTACCATTTCGGCAATGAATAATGCATGCAAGGTTCTGAATAAATAAGATATACCCAGATCAATAGTTTCCATTTTTAAATATTACAATCAACACTGTGAATAGCCCGAGTGATCATTATATTATCACTTTCAGACAGCATACATTGAGTTGCACTTCCTGCAGCATGGCAAACCACTGTTGTTACTTTTTCTCGATAAAAACAAACAAAGTTTTCAGTATGATTCATAACGTTTGGTCAACGTTTGGTAGACAATTTGTTTTATTCGGGTAAACTCTGTCATCCTACCCCCTACCCCACCTCGTAGAGGTGATAATGGTTAACTATTGTGATGGAGTAATAATGAGTATATTCCTTCTAAAAACAAAATTCTCATACTGAACACTATTTAACATGCACAAATTAAAGCAAGCATCATTTATTGGATCAAATGCTTTCAGATGCTACAGTTTCTATCTTTCCATGGGCTTGTTACTGAGAATGGAATGCATGAAGTTAGTCACTGTTTCACAGATCATAAACAGATAAACTTCCTGAATTTTTGACAACATGAAAATCATCTATGAAATATGTTTTTATTTTGGGCGTGAGAATTGAGAAAAAGCAAATCAGCGGAATAACTATCGTAAACTGGCATTCTCAAAGTGAAAGAGAAAACAATAGTTCGAGAAATGCACTCGATTTGATGGATCTTGATAAACTGGATTCAATCAATTCATTGACTGCGCCTGCACCATGTATCTAACTTCATACGCACGGATCACCAAGATACTATCGACTCATGATACGATATACTTTACATACACAAAACTTGAATGCATATAGTTGTTCTCAGTTGGAAATTGTTCAGTCTACGAATTTCGAATTTAAAATCAAACACTCGGACCGTTGGATAAACCATTTTTGTAATCGAAATATTTTGGACTATCTCAATATAGAAGCACAATGAAGAACCAGAAAAAAAAATCAGTTGTGGTGTCGAAACTCACAAATGAACATAGAAACTGTGAAAATGGGTTAATCCATTCCGGTCGCAATTCATTGATTCCTCTGGGATTTTCAGGATGAATTTAATTTTCCCGTCCAGTATTGGATCTGATAGTGTTGAACTGTTTACATTGCAAACGTTTCAGCTGCACGTTCTATATACAATTCATGTTGCTTGAATTGTGCCTTCTTCTTGTTTATGATAGACCTTGTCACCGTCTATGTTGCCTTGGAAAAATATTATTAATCATATTGTATATTTCAAAATATAATATAGTATATTATTTCTTGGACGAGACATCCAGTTTTGCTCTTGGCAGAATGGTACACGGGTTTTTCTTCAGGACATTTCAATGTGAGATGTTTGGCCTAGTTCATGGCACTTTGTTCAAATATTATTTGTAGATTTTTCTCATAGTATATACATCTTTTCATTAAGAAATGCCTGTGATGTGCTGACAGAGATACACATTGTTTTTATGAGATGGAAAATTTTTCAAATTGACCCCTTTGAAATTTATATCTGTATTTAAATAAAATGATATCGTGGTTAACCTATTCATAGCGCCTGGACAATATTTTTTTCTCAAAATATTGAATCTTTGTCAAGCACTGTAAGTTGTGATTTCGTAATTCTATGAAAACAAATGTTAGGAAGTATGAAGATGTCTAAAGTTAAAGTTTACTATAATGATTTTGGAAATGGTATGGATACAATTGGTACAGATTATGCCAGTTTGCTGTGCTTTCTCTCACTTTCCAGTGAGTCGAGTGGACTTATGCTTTAAGAATGCAGAAGGAAACAGAATTGTCCAGCTGAATACAGACAACCTAGAGTTCCAACATAATGTGCACTGACCCGAAAATCGTAGCAACAACCAACAATTAGTATAACTCATATGAAAAAGTATGAAACTGAAGGGATTTTATCATGAATATAGCCATATGTCTGTAAGGCAACACTATATTAACATTGTTTTTTAGATATACGTGCGTAACGTCTCTTTCTATAAATGTACTGAGTTGACACTGACACAACGAATTCGTGAAACAGGGCCTAAGTAATCAGTTTCTTTCCTTGGTCCTATACGGGTCTGTCCTCGTGTAATTGAAATCTGGCGAGATAAATCACCCACAAACCAATGGCATAGTGGTTCAGACTCGAACAGTCGTTAATTCTTGTCTCTCCGCACTCTTTTCCAATATTTATAGTTTTTACTAACGAACTATCGATGATAATGTTGAAAAATGTTGTTATAATTGTTCTATTCTAACGATGTTGTTTCTCATGGACTCTGGGACATGGCAATAAACTTGAAACTTGGGATATAAACCAACAATGGAAACATAGGTATACAGCCTAGGCTACATGATATTTGTCAGTCTGTACATTACTAAGTTAGCAAGTTACTAACAGCCTAAAAGAAGCATATAATAGGTGTTGTTGATACTTCTTTATTGTAAAATTAGGCCTGCGCCGGAACTTATTCAGGCTATAATGCATTCCCACCTAATTAATACTCTTAGTTTTTTCTTCTTTCTCAATAGTAATGAGCTGTTTGGAATTTCTGGTTGAACTGTATTCAGTTAAAAATGGAAGCCTTTCCACCCTGTAGCCATATTTGTAAGGACACCATGCACGAGGTGCAACACAATGAATGAGCATTAGTTTTAATGCATGAGTGATAGTCAAAATTACGTACTAAACTAATGATGTTCTTGAGATGCTTCAGTCCGTAAATCAAACCCTGGGTCATCCTCCATGACACTATGAGAAAATATACCGTGAATACAACCGATGAAGTATAAAGTTCGTTAGGCCCGAATAATGTATATCAACCTAGTCGTCATGTAATCGTCTCTTATTTCACAAAACAGTCCTTTTCATTGTGTGAAGGTACCAACTTGACTATAGATTTCAATTAAAACGCACTTGTTTCAAGCTGCATTCACTCACGGGGTCGAACTATTCAAACGTGAAATATTTGAACTACATTTGGAAATATACCTATTAGGCAGGCTCTATTATTATTATTTGTTCTTACTTCCATACAAGGAAACTATTTCAGAATGTAACAGTATACTAATATTTTTGAGGAGCTGGTGCATCAATTTCCACAGCTGCACTCGTGAGAGAATTCAATTTTTGTGCACATGCAGGTAATTTCTTCTGCTTATCAACTCCTCGATCTAAGTTAAATCACACGCATTCGTCATATACTATATCAATTGGAATGAAATTTGGAACATTTCCATATTCTAGTTCAATTTCGAGATCCTAATTATTCATTCATCCATTCATTCATTCTGTTTTGTTCTTTGCTATGTTATTGCACTAGGCCTATATATATATAACATAGCCTTTTTGTTATTGAGAATTTCAATGTTAGCCACAATACTGCGTACTTACCCAACTGGAAAGGGAATCGAACACTACAAAGAAGAGGCAAGATACACAAATGGGTATACCCATTCAATAATTTTTAAGATGTATAGTTAGTTGGATCGGAGTCTACTTTTTTTTTACAGCCTGCAGAACACATGCAGACACGATACCCCGACCTCGCAAGTTGGTATCCAAACGAATAATACAGTGCACACACTGCAGCTTCCGACTACCCCCCCCAATATAGCCTACGTGTGTCAGTTGCCTGACCAACAACATCGAAAACATTGCTGATACTCCGCGCCGAAAACGGCTATAGAAGAAAAGAAAATTGCCACAAATTCCAGGTTGTAGCCCCCAAAAGAAGAATCCAGCGGGAGTAACTTTCTAAGTAGCTTCTACCAACAGCGCACAGTTAACAATATAGTCTGCTCTCTTATTTACTGGTGACCATATATCAGTATATGGGGTATACATCAGGAAAAGCGGAAGTGTGGATGTGGCAGGATGATTTGGCGGGAAAAATCATCCCGCCATGTCGTCATGAGTAACCAATGACAGAATGGGAAGAAATTGTCACGTGGTGTCGGGCAGTCGGGCGATCTTCTTGCTTCTGTCTATGGTATCCCATAATCAACGTCTGTTTTATCCGTTTCTATTTCACGACGGGCCATGTAGCATGAGCTGCAGCCTATATTTCCTTGACCTGCTCGAGTTATTTCCAATCTATTTATTATGTTTACTATGGCATCAGGTTTCGGTCATATTTCCATACCTCTTAACCACAGGAAACTTCAGTTCAGTCCTATCCTTCGTTTATGTATTGTAATCAGGTGATTCGAATGATTTCATTCCTCTCTAATACATCCGGTCATGGTGGTAATATCAGATCTGTGTTAAAGTACAATGGTCATGCAACGAATTATCTTCAAAATCGCACAAATGGAAGAGGACATGTCAAAACCCCATAACCAAAATTCTAGCATGTTCCCTTATTGAGTTGTCTGTTTTACTTGAATGAAATTCACTCTAATTGATGACGTCCATAGAGTAAACCATGCAAAGGTCACCAATTGACTTCACACAGTAAATGCTGATATTTTGCATCATTATAGCAGAAAAATATCAGTTCATATTCATGAATGAAATTAATTCTTTCTCCCTATCTTGTGAACAAATCTGTAAGCTTTCAATCCCGTTGTTAGTTCTTTAGTGACTAGGCTGGTAAAACTTCATGTTTTTGGGATTATTTTGTATTACACAGGGTCACAGTTACTCTCGTACCGTCACGGGGCACATTGTGCAATAGCATAATTTTCAGCTTTTCACACTCGAATCGACGGATTTTTTTTTTTTTTTTTGGAGGTTCGGGTTTCCTAAATATACTAGAAATAAGACACCAAAATAGCAGAAGTATATGTTTACATGACCATTTTACTTAGAACACCTATGTATTTTGTGTGTGACTCTAATTATATATTTATATGTTAGACCCTATACATGTTGTTGGTAGATAACTCGATGGAGCCTAGAAAAGTTAGACTTATAACTGGAGGGTTTCTCATGGTTAGTGCAGAGATCGTTATTCCTCAAGGAAGAGGTTAAACGTTTAGTATTGAATTGAGCTTGAAGTACAAGACTATTTTGGAATCGTCAATGGGAATTTTGTGGAGAATGACTTTTCGCCAGTTTGCAGGAAAGCACGTAGGTCCACACGTCGGCTACCCCTGGGCAGATCCACCTGATTCGTCTAACTGTATATATACTGGCGAGTCGCATCGCTCTGAAAGCGAAAACAGTTTTCAATACAGTTGCACAGACCACACTAGTTATTCTCCAATTCATTGGACATAGTCTGAGTGTCGAAGGCAAAACACTCATAGTCGATATTATCAACGAATCCCGGTGAATGCCTTATTGCCTTACACGTTTGCGTCACTATGCATCCAGTTTCTCTTTGAAAATATGGCAACACCTCTATCCTGGGCATGTTTGCGTCCTATACCTCACAAAGGTAGAAGTTTTTTTCTCTTTGGAACCCCATGAGAAAATATACGAATTTTTGCTCCCTTATCATCGGAATTAGTTATTGAACCAAGAAAACAACCCCGTGGGTGTGACTTTTTCATTACGTCGGATTATATATTTGTCTATGAACCATGGAAACAACTTTATTGAGAGTATGCTTGCGTCCTTTTCAATTCTGTTTGTCTTTCAAAGACATGGAACCACGGTATTCAGCAGTGTTCAGTGTGTTCAGGCCTCAATCATTTGGAAGAAAAGGTGGCGTTTATCTTTGAAACATAACAACAACACCCCCCCCCCCCCCAACAGAAAATGACAGACAACCGAGACTTACAGACATAGAGTGCCGGGAGGTGGATATAAATAACAAGCTGGAGAGACAGACACAAAGAGACATATCGATTGAGATAAATGGATGGATATGGATAGATGAGAGGGTAGGTTCACTGCACCCTTCCCAGCTCTTGTATAGAATTATTTTTCAAGTGATACTATCAGACGGACGGCCTGCCGCTCCTATAGTGGTTTGGCGCTGCATGCTATGTAGACTATGGAGATAACCAATACGTCATGTTTGTATAACTTTGCTATGTCTGTACGTGCGAGACATGTACAACTGACGTTTAGCATCAGTCGCCCTACCTATAACCTAGGAGTGCTGGAAAGGCGATTGCACCCTTTGCCTTGATACTACATGCACACATACTCTCACTTTTCATATCCATCTCCGCAGCTCCCACTTGTAGTAACAACACGAACTGTATTTTGCTGATACAATGTTACACATACAAATGCGATTGCTTTTCCTTCAGTTTTGCTCGCTCGGGGACATTTTTTTTCTTTTCAATAGTCACATGCATCTGCATACGATTGCCTCTCCAGTTATAACAGTAGCTCTATGGGACGGAAAGATAGATGGTGTATTTTATCAATATTTTCGTGCTGTTTATACTGCCACTGTCACTATCCTTGTATGTATGTCTGTCTGTCTGTCTGTCTCTGTCGTATAGTAGTTTCCTTGGTTTGTGTTAAGTTTTCAACATTCTGTGTGTAGGTTTTCGTACATGCGGCATGTGTATGGGAGTAACCGTTCATTGTTTCTGCCAAAGGCCCCGTCCATATAACATTTTCAAGGACTAGGTCGGTTCACATTTCGGGGGTTGCATGCGGCAGGTTATTCACGAGTTTAATAAGCCTACATGTCGAGGCAATTCGCGATGAGTCGAGCGGGTTGTCCCATAAGTCGTTAATTGCATTTGACGCGGCACAGATTGCGAAGACTTTTTAATATGGACTTAACATTAATGAGTCTTTCAAGTGTCATTCAGCTGGGAAGGCGACCAGTTGTGAACGGTTGACCCAATTCAGAAGGTCCTATCTGATAATTTCGAATAGAATAGCCAAGACTCCCAGAGGGCCAGCTATACGTGAGTCATATTGACTATACCAATATACATCCGCAATACGAGTTTGACGGTCCCATTGATACTAGACGTCGCCTGAAGACATTCACTCTCATTCATTTCTATAAAGTATAACGAAGTAGGTAGGTAGACAAAGTGTTCACGTGCGCAACACTTTAAAGGAAATACAAACAGCGAATATTTCCTTTAGGCTAAGTCATATTCGAGCACACTCCATTAAACGAGGGCTAGCGTGTGTTTGAGTAAGGTCTGATGGGGTTTGGGGGTTGCCGGAAGGTTTTTAATGTGTAAGTACGTGAAAGAAAACTAGGCTGGATATCAGGTTACCTGATGAACCGGTTTTTAGTAGGAGGTCAGATTGCTGATATGTCGAGTTGTGTCTGTACTAATCAAGCAAAAAGGGAGAAAGGTAAGAGTTCCGCAGAGAAAGAAAAAGACGGTTCGTTAACCCATGACACGCAACCCCAAGAAAAGGACAATGCAAGGCTCGGATACAACAGAGGTGATACCGTGAGGGAATAGAAAACGGTATTCTATATGGGTCCAAACCCCCATTTCAATACGAAGTTCCTATGTCAGTATGTATTACTGGCCTTCACGTTTTTGCCAATAGGCAGAGAATTGGTGAGACCCTTCTAATTGCGTAATAAAGCCACAAAATTGACGGTCACACTTGGACACCCGGGAAGTTATGTCCTGTATTTGATTGTTTCATATTTGTGACTCAGTCCACATTCTATCAGAATTGTTGTTTTCTTTCCCGCACCAGAGAACTATTCCAACCCTACCAACACCACTACAGCAATCCTCCTCTATAATAATGTTTCTCTGAAGTGAATAATTGTGAATTTCAATAAAAAACAAGATTGTTCGCAGGGTTTTGCAAGTAGACATCATTTATTATTGCATGCTGGATTCTTCTCGATCTTGCGAGATACGACTGCACAACTTCAAAGTACTGTAACTCCGTAACGAAAGTCTTATTACTCGGGTTTGGACTGGGGACGCTTTAATGTATTCTCCAGCTAATGTATTAGCACTATATAATCCCTCCCGCAGTGTCCTAATAATTATCACGATTATTCTGAGAGGCGTGCAACCACACGACGACGTCACACTTCGAAGAGTCAATGGCTTTTTCACCTGAAGAAGGAGCAAGGATACCCCCTCGTTTCACCAATCGCTTTTTAATTCTCTGTCGACTATGGAGATAACCAATACGTCATGTTTGTATAACTTTGCTATGTCTTGTACGTCTAGACATGTACACTGAACGTTTTAGATCAATCGCCTACCTATAACCTACAGACCTAGATGCTGAAAGGCGATTGCACCCTTTGCGCTTGATCCTAACATGCACACATACTCTCACTTTTCATATCCATCTCTCTAATGTATTAGCCACTATATAATCCATCCCGCGTTGTCCTAATAATTATCACGATTATTCTGAGAGGCGTGCAACCACACGACGACGTCACACTTCGAAGAGTCAATGGCTTTTTCACCTCAAGGAAGCGAGCTAAAGGATACCTCGTTTCATCGTAATTTTTAATGATAAAATCTTCGCTGAAAAAACCGCTGGAGTTAGTCCTAGGAACACTCTTTGTGTAGTGACATGGGCTACAGTGCTTCGCAATGAAGCGTTTAGAGATATTTTACTTTCACTCTATTACAACACTGTACTCCCCCCCCCCCCCCACCACCCCCGCCCCTCCAAAGAACAGGAAAACAATCGGTGTGTTATTGGTTAAATTGAGATGGACTTTTGACGCATGAAGGGGGGGTTTTGGGGGGTGTGAAGGTAGACTCGGGTGACAAAAATTCAACCCCTGTCATGCCTATGAGTCCGTGGTGAACGTGGACCGGCGAGAGTAAAATATCAATCTATTATTACAAAGACCTTCATGCTATGGAACCAAAATTAATCCTGACGAAAAACAAACTGGAATTGGTTGTCCGATTTTGCTGAATATTACTTTTGATCTCAATACAAACGAGCTTGGTTTCGCTCAGGTCCATCAGTATTTAGGCACTCACTCGATGCGAAATTTGAACACAATGGCAATTGCTAATGAGGTGAGGTTCTACTACAGTTTCCCGGACAGGCTTAACAGGAGCAAATATACATAGGGTTAGACCCAAGGCTTTTCTAAGACCTGCTGATTACACCCTTGCCCATCACTGATCATACTGTCCACTGTCTAATGCCCTTCAACAAATAATGGTACCAATTAGATGGTCTGTCCCCCACCCCCCTCCTCCCATTCTGCTATAATGATGCGATATATCCTGGTAAGGTAATTCGTTCGCTGGTCGTAGGTTTCATGTTATTTTCAAATTCTAACTTTCTTCCTGGACGGGGGGGGGGGGGGTGGGGGAAGGGGGGGTAATTATCTGAAAATTACTCACAGGGTGCAAATACCCCAAAATTGGGATGGCGGGCATGGAACGGAACCCAAAAAAAAATTTGGGTCAAAGGTTAAGTGTCGCCTGATTAATTAGGTGAACATTTGGTGTGGTCCATCCTGACCCAATTCGTGTCAATTGACCCAGCTGTTTTTAGAGTCCCTATGTACAATACATCAGTTGCGCCAAGGCAGAAAACCGCCAGCTCGTTGAAAGCATTTGGGACCCTTTTAATTGATGCAAGAGGGGATGTGGTTGAGAAGAAGGAAGCGAGGAATCCATTGTTGCGTATTCATGTCCGGTACACACGTGAAAAATCGCGAAATCACGTAGCGAGGTGGGGCCAGTGTCTGAATATGTCCCATTTATTTAGCTATTGGTTTCACAAGGCGAAAAAGTTTCTGATGAAGAATTAAAACAAACCAACACTGAATAGGCAAAATCGTCACATGTTCATGCGTATACGGATGCGTATCATTCACCGCGAATGAATTCTATGGAATATCTTCCTAAAAAAGCCAATCAACGATAAATGCATGGGCTGCTGCATTTGACGGTCTTTCAGCATAAACTCCTACTGTGTTCTTTTTTTTAGATAAACGTTCGTTTTCGTAATATGTGATTTGCACATCCGTCCCGGAACGGCACACGCAACAATGGTATCCTAGCCTAAGCCTATTCACAGTTACAGGTTGAGTGCTATTGTGACAAGGTCATACACTGGCCACTCGAACGGTCGCCGTACAGTGGCCGCAGAACGATCTATCGAAACTCCCCTGACGAAAACTACATGCACATCCTACCAGCACAGACCCTAACAACAGATTTCCCCTAATCTCTCGACACTAGCTTCCGAAAAGCTGGGGGATAATTGGGTTCGTCCTCGAAGAGTGGTGACAGTTTGAAATAGTTCTGTAATGAGAAGCAATGGGGAGAATCTCCTCTTTACCCTCGATCCGTTTTTTAGTGGTGAGCGTGTATATATACACCTACAACTGTGAAAATTAGGCTTATCAAAGAGGCCGGGCGATTTGTACCGAGAATTTCAATGATGAAGATAGCGTGCGTTTGCATCGTTCTTTTGCTACAGGGCTTTCAAAAGGACATATTTCCCATTGAACTTTGTGTATTGAGCTCCCTCATGAAGTCAAAGGCAATTTTGACTATCTGGTTATGCCTTATACTGTTATAGGCCCACTCGGATTGGCTGATATTCACTAGTCTGAGGGGTTCGGCTGCCCTGATGTAATGATATGATAATAGGCTATATATCACCACCCGTACTCATCCTTGTCGTTACCATCTAGGTAGCAACTAGGTCAAGGTGCACATCAGGTCAGGCGGTAAGCCTCGTTCAAGACAGGAAACACATCCTGACATACCGCAAACTGGTTAACCTCGATCCAGCAATACGAGCCGGAAATATTAGTGCATAGTCAATACATAAGGATTGACTGCATGCAGTGGTGGTCAAATCTCATCATCGTGGTAACTCGATAATATTCGGTCTTCGGCTACTGTTAGTTAATTGCACACTGTTGTACAGTTGACCATTTATTGGCCAATGAATTGAAGGAGGCGAATTCATGGTCCCCCTTCCCCCCCCCCCCCCCTCGCTCCGCCACCAGCTATGCCACGGCCATCACGGGGGTCTCCAACAATATAGGGCAAAACTGTTCAACATTTCGATGATATATAGGTCCAGCAAAGATCTTCACAGCATGTTTTGGCCGATTCGTCCGAATTAAGGAACCCCACCTTCGCCATATATTATAATAAGTCCCTTCACCTGTACCTGTTTTGTATTTTTTTATCGCATTTTTGTCAGGTAAAGCATCAAACCTGAAGGCCAACTAGCCTGAGCTAGTTGCACTACTGGATCGTCAATATGAACCGTCACCAGAACGATGAATAAGCGGCAATGCCTATGATCACTGAATGGTAACTTTGGACAATATCCAGTATGTGGCTACATTAAGTTAATTGCATACCGTTGTACAATTGACCGTTCATTGGCTGATTTGAAGGAAGCCGAAATTCATGTGAGAGGGTAATTCGGCTCCGCCACCAGCTATAGCAATATAAGGAATTGTCTAAAAGACCGAAGATATATGTCCGGCAAGATCTTCATAGCATGTTTCTTAGACTGACTGGTCAAAATCAAGGACCCCCACAGGCGCCATATTTTTATTTTCTCTCCACCATTTTGTATATATTTTTCATCGCATATTTGTCAGGTAAGAATCAAACTAAAAAACTCTGCTAGGTTGCAGTAATGAGTGTCAGATACGACTTCACCAAAACATGTTTTGTATAAGGCTGGCAATGGCTCTCTCGCGTAACCGCAATGTGAAGGAGGGGGTAATAATTAACACGCCGATGGCAACATGCAAATCTATATAGCGTGGGGGTACACTGTAGACTCGGAGCCCCAACCTCTGGATTATCATCCCGACGCCTGGACCAATTAGGCTACCACGCTCCGCACTCGGTATTATATCGATCAACCAGTGGGGTGGGGAAAGAGTTCTCTAGGTTCGAAACCGAAATTACACAGCCGCCCCCGTATCGTTTGGGCGGCTTCCGTATGTACACAAATGGGCGCACATTTCGTTCTGAGTTATCATTTGTTGTCAGTTTGATATAAAGGAACGGATCAGGGTAGCCGTTCCCATTGGTCCTTACCTCAACCTCCCCCTTTCCCCTCCCCACCTCGACAATCTGTTGTTACGCCACTGCGGTCAGCTGATATGACATCATGTACCGGTACGACTTGTTCGCTCACCGGCAGTTCCGTATGTTTGCTGAACTGGGCTTTTTTCACCCTCTGGGTAATAGTTTAGCGCCATCATTTTGGTGAAATTCACCCACCGCCCAGGTTGTGTCGAAAGCTTGCAATAGCGTAGGCCTACATGCTTACACATGCTAAAATGGTGGGTCACAAGATTGCATTATGTTCAGCGAAGCGTAGCGCCCGCGGCGTGCCTGTTGGATTCTCGAATTCCGTCAAACATTAGCAATTTTCAGCAAAGGTGCTATTTCCCCTCAACCCCTGGATATAAACTTTTCTTAGAGTTCATAGCCATCAATTTAACATAAGTTGGCATTTTCCAATCCCATCATAGGCCTATCCGTTGTCTCTTCTATTTTCACCATTAACTCACGCAGTAGATCAAATTCGTGTAAATCAGTGGTTCCCAATCCTTTCCTCCCCATTTTCCCTTGCCTTTCGCTTGAGGGCCGTTTCCCTTATGAATACATAAAATGAAGGTTGATAGGTGGGGAGATGCGGGAAAGGGTTTGAACTTGCTATGTAATTGTGTTTGTAAACAAGAGAAATTCACAACTCGAGAAATCCTGGCGAAAAATATTACTTTTGTGTACATTTTGTTCTTCCCTGAAATCTTGAATTTTCCCCCCTGAGGGAAATTTTTCCCTGGTTGGGAACCACTGGTGTAAATAGTTTTGCGAGGTATTTGTGTGTGGAATTGCAACGATTCCTTATACCGTTGTCAGGTGAGTAAGGGCAAAGCATGCCAGGCTGACAGTTCACTCAGCCTGGGGGAAGAGTCCCTAAACTAACCCGTTTAGTTTACGGTCTGCTCCGCATGAGTGTTTCCAGGTGTAGTAACCTGGTACTCCATTCATGAAAACAAGACCTTTAATTACGGTATCCTTTCCACTCATTTCAAGATCTAATTAGTAACGCAATCTATTTTTGTCAAGTGAAAGTATGCTAGGACGCACTGGCTCGTACACTAGCTAAGGAAGTATGGCATAGCATAACGAATATATCAGACAGCCTGTACACGCCTCCTTCACGTCTATCTCGCGTAGGTATACCTGCACATTCCCCACGTAGGCTAGGCGGCAAATTCAAATTGCTGTATAGATATTGAGGACGTAGCGAATGCAGTCGGTTAGTGCACATGGCGGTTGTACATTAAATTAGAGACTGAGGCTGTTGAGTGAGTATTCTTCCTAACATTATAGATATGCCCATCGGTCTGATAACAGGACCATGTATAGATAACGCTCAATATGTTTCCAAACGGATAGTTGTTCTTAATGTGAGGGATGTCTCGCAATGGTAAGTTATGTTTTTTACTGACCTATATAGCCGCGAATGATTCCAGACATTCGCAGACTAGCAGACTATAGTAAATTAGGCATGTAGACGTTGAAGGATGTTGTACTAGGTTACAACACACAACTACATGCTGCTGGTTATCGGTACTATACTCTCTGTGGGTTATACGTTAATCAGTGTTAATGTTATGTAGGCAAGGTTTTCGGTCCCGTATGGTAGGTAAAATATTTCCTGGTAGACTTCCCATTGGCAATCAGCAATGAATCATTAAACGTATGTGTACAGACCAGTACACAATTTGGCTATGTTTTAATACTACGTGCGGTTAGAACATTCGAATTCATGTAGCCTAACTATTAATTGATTGGGAGGAATTTGGAAACAAATTTTCATTTCTAGAGATCATTGTAAAATGTGTTGCTCTCATAAACAAAACATGTAAAAATGATGGAAATTGAGGAAATAAAGCAGATCTCCGAGTTCAATGGGACACGTAGCTGTTGAGTTAACTGTGAATTGTGTTGGTCTCCTAGCCTATGAACGAAACATTTCAAAGCATGAATCACGGCGATGGGTGTGAACTATTACATCTAATATCAGATACGGTGGCAGGGATCCATAGTTTATCCCAATAACATGAAATTTAAATTGGGATCTGCTGTCGGGTTTTATCATGGGTATTGTCCATTCTGTGTGAACTTACCTCTGTTGGATTTTCTTCAGTTTTCAGCATGTTTGTTGTTAAAATTTGAAAAATTATGGGAAATACCCAGTACTTACATGTTAACGTCGACTATAATTGGTAAAAAAAAAAAATGATTAGGGGAATTGTGCGAGCAGAATTTGCAGAACAAATAGCTTTGTGATAAGAGGTTTTGGAGGCTAGGCAAGACTGATAGCGTGTAATGTTTACGGAAAAGCACTATCAAAAGGCTTAGGCCTGTATAGGGACAGTACGGACTATTAGGTCTACCGGCTCTGCCGACCTCGTCTGTGAGCCAGCAGGACCCATATAACGATATGAGCCTTCTAAGTATACACACCTTCCGTCAGAAGTAATAGCTTAAGTTATTGAATAACACAATTTAGGCTAATCTATATTTGGTCAGATGAAGGTCTTAATTTTCAAAATTAGTGCGATAGCGATAAAATAGCGATACAGAGTCTGCAGTTGGTGGTTTTTAAATGTGAAATAGTTAATTTTGAGCAACTGCGTCTGTTGGCTCATGGACATAGATTCCTGTTTTTTTGTTTTTTGTTTTACATCGATTATGAAGAATAAATGTGGAACTGTAACTGTCTGTGAAATTGTCTACTTGAAACTAACCTAATAAGTAGCTTGATTGAGGCCTATCACTCTTTTTCTACTTATATATAAATTAAGGTTCCAAAATAGGAGACTGGTTAGACACTCATATTGGAGATGAAAACAATTCTTGGCTTATCTGTTATATAAACAACATCTTGATAAATTCAAATTATGAATTCAGAATACGAATGGAACTACTTAGGTTACGAATAGTTTTTTTAATGAAGAAATAGAGAGGGGACCTTCTAAATTTTCTAACCCTGTGTATGAAATTCATTTGACAGTCTCCTCCAGGCTCGTGCAGTCCTACGAATATAACAATTAAACTAGAACACGCCGTTCACATCTCTATTCGATGAATGAACTCATTTTATTCTTGTCACATGATAAAAAAATGACATGGGAATTTACGTGCATGCCTATTAATGTTATACATATCTATATATACATCGTTTGAAGAATTTTGCAGCGGAACACGGTGGCGAATAATAGACAATCCCTGTGAATCTTGAAGCAGTTTATGTGTAATACCTGAATTTCCTACTTTGGTTTGGATTTTCTTTTTGTGAAGATCGTATGAGCATGGCTGAACACAGGTTGTATGTTGGATATCCTTTCGCAAAGTGAAACTTGTATTTTTCACACTCATAGACATTCAGAACCACACTCGTTTAATAGCTGCATACATTTACAAAGAATGAGGCAAAAGCTGGGACTGGGCAGAAAGACAATTAACACATTAACGATTTTAAACTAGGTCACACACCAGGGTATAATATATTCATGCAGTCGTTGACTCTTGCGGTACTGTACACCGTAGGACCTAAAACTAACCGTTCGGTTTAAACTATCGGAATTCTCATTAGGGAGGGGAATAACGTTACCATTGGCTCCCAAGCATTGCCAATACAATTGCAATCAGGCAGTTTGTTTTTACTGGTTGG
Organism: Sclerodactyla briareus; assembly: GCA_026419785.1. NCBI lineage: Eukaryota > Metazoa > Echinodermata > Holothuroidea > Dendrochirotida > Sclerodactylidae > Sclerodactyla > Sclerodactyla briareus. Next base: position 327,078 of record JAODTK010002221.1, on the reverse strand, counting down.
GTAATTGCCTTCCGAATTTTTGGGGTTGTACACCTGATTGCAATCCTGTTTAATTTTAGATACTTACGCCAAACAAAGCATTGTGGAGTGATAATGTCCGTTTTCCATGCGGTATATTTCGTATCATTTCGAATTTCATTTCCAAAAAAATATGCAATTTCGACTATGTATTGAAACGGTGTATATCGGAAGCGTTTCTTTTTCGATTATCTATCTGTTAACGGAGAGGGTACCATGCAGAAGGACTAACGGGACTGTTGGCTTGTTCAAGTGCATAATATATTATATTATATTATATTATATTATATATATTATATTATATTATATTAATTATATTATATTATATTATATTATATTATTATATATATTATATTATATTATATTAATAAATGAATTCCTCTGTGGGAACTTGATATGTCATTGGCATGCATTCAATGTTTTTTTTGCCTTTATAGACGTCATGAATTTTTGTCTGTTTCAATTTTTTCCTCAACGGATAGGCCACCACACATTTTAAACGGAGCTTCACGTAGTTCGAGTAGACTATACTCCGTTATTATTATTATATTATATTATTATTATTATTATATTATTATTATATTATTATTATTATTAGTATTGGGATGGTTGGTATTATATTATTATTATTATTATTATTATTATTATTATTATTATTATTATTATATTATATTATTATTATCATTGAATGAATTAATCCCTCCTGTGGAACTGGTATGTCATTGGGCAGCAGTCATAATTTTGCTTTTATACTTCATGAAGTTTTTCGGTTCTAATTTTCTTCTTCCCTGAACGGAGAGGCCACCAGCACATTTCAGCGGGGCGTCGCGTAGATCGAGGAGACTAATCTCCTTATTAGATCATTATTATTATTATTATTATTATATTATTATTATTATTGGTAACATAGGATAGTTGCTGTATATGCTTAATCGTTCATTGCCCATGTCATATCCGCTAAATGAGTCTGACGATTAGGAAATTACGAAATTGGTTCAGCTGAAAATTGCATTTTAAATAATGCAAACCCATCATTGAATTACCTCAATAATTGTCTTATTGCTTAATTTTGTCTAACGCATTCAACTCTAATTGGATATGCATTCTACATAGCATTCTACCAGCTATGTTTATAGAATAACAATGTTTCCAGCATATGTCAGCATATGGAATAGTAGCCATTCTGACAACATTCTAAATAAAATGGAATATGTGTTTATACGTTTTCTGGAGTTATTGTCGCCTCAATTATGTCACTATTATGGTATACTATAACATTCAACACACTTCTGTTTACTTCTCTTCTGTCACAGAATTAAAATATAATTTTTGAATAATATTAGTTACTATAGGCTATGTGACACAGTTCCTAACGCAGCAATATTTCGAACAGGATTCACTCATAGAGGAAACACTGATGTGACAACTTTCACTGGTAGAAATACACGACGGATTCAAGGTTGGTTTGTATTTCATGATCTTAAATGGTCGTGTGCCAACCTATAATTTATTCTCCATTCGCAATCTAGAATTACGAGAGATGTTTCAGTAAGCATGGGTATCGAAAGCATCGAAACCGAATCGGATTCTCGAATACCATTCGGTAAACGACACTGTACCCAGCAAACAGAACGTTTTCGAAACTGTTTCTTAATATGTTTTTTGAAAAATTTTCATGTTGAGTAACATGAATGTTACGGAAACGTTTTCATACCATTTCAAAATGTTTGGAAACATATTTTAGAAACATTCAATTTCATTTCAAATTTAGAAGTTACAGCAAATCTAGGAAAAAAAACGATAATATTATATACTTTGACAACACTAACATACTTAAACCCGTTTGGCGCAAATCCTGCCACCAAAACCCTTTTAGAACAAGTTCAGAAATGTTTGAAATGGTTCGAAACGTTTCTTCAAAGCGTTTTGTGAATCGTTTTGGAAACATTCTCCTAACCTTTGTGTTACTCAACCAAAAATGTTTTCGACACCAATCAGCGAAACATGTTGAAAATGTTTTTAAAACTTTTTTTGTGTTTGTAGGGTAAAGCTCTATTTATATATATTGGAGAACATTTTACAGCTGAGAATGTGTAACCACTCAAACCCATGCCTATTTCTGCATGTCAGAATACAGGCTGTGCTACATGACAAACACTCAGTTATCCGATTGTATTATTACTTTTAAATTTGAAATAGTACTTAATTAGGATAGGCTCACCCAGAAATGGACTGGCGCGATAAAAACACATAAAAACCGAGGTGAACAACTGAAACAATCATAATGATAGTTTGAATAATGACAGGAAAGCATTCAGTCGTATACCATAATGACATTTTATCATCTCCTCACATAATAATAATTACATCGATGATTAGGCTGGATCGAAATACTGCTGTATTCACGTCAACTGAATTGATAGGATAGACCAATGTTCATTGTGTTCCAAAGTAACAATACCTAATCTGGTGAGTATTATTATTGCGTCGCATTGCCAAACATCAGTGCACAAATTTGCAACATGGTTCTCGTGGAGGTATAATAGACAACTGAAAAAGGTGGTATATTCGTTTGAGCTAGGCAAAACTGTCACAAAGTCAAAACAGGATCCTGTAAAAAAAGAAAGAAAAAAAAAGTAGTCTAGATCCGACGGTCACTTTTATTTCCAATCGTGCTCCTGAAGGTTTAGTGCATGAATGGACAAAAAGGCAGTATATATTTTTAGTTAGTTTGTGTTAAACAAAATTATGGAAGTCGACGGCTGGGTAATTCAGGTCTAAAAAGCGACTAATGAAAAAATACGAACGTTCAGGCATATACATTAGCGAAAATAGCGAAGGACTACTCTTTGTCCTCAATTTAATTTATTCCTAGTTCATGTTTTTTTTTTCCCCGTTGAAAAATACGAAAGTTCATTCTGTATTCGAAACATTTTTCTTAGCTTTCAATAGAACAGTCTTTTATAATTATTAGGATTGTCTGAAATGTGTAATAAACGTCTCTCAGACTAGCCATACCACCTTCACTTTGGTGTATAATTAGTAGCAGCTCACACTATGAATGGTATTGTTATCAACACTTGAAATTAACACAAAAACTAATCACTCTATGGCATATGCATACCTATCATTAAGATAGGTGAAGCAGTGATATCGGTACAGCCAATAAACACAGTGGTGGATGATTACTTTATTCATATTTAGCTGGTCAATCAAAATTACAAACAAGTTATTTCTGGAATATCGATTAACAATGGACAGGAAAAAGTCAGTCCAGGGTAATTAATTACTTTCGTCAATTTTATTCATTATGCGTGTACGTCCGTCTTTACTAATGATTTTTTTTTCAAACTGGACTATAGGTTAAAAACAAGATGGCCTAGGTACTTTCTGTAACTCACCTGTGTAAAGTGTCCTTCCGTCGATTACCTGGCAGACGGCTATTTTGTGATCACCCATACACACGCGTTCGACTAATGCATCGGATAGTCCATAGCTCAACTATCATACATCACGGTGTGTCCCATTCTGTGCTTCCAGCCAGTTCCCTGACCACGAAAATTTATGTTCCAATTGATCCATGGGGCGTAGTCAGGTCGGGGTATTATTTGTCCCAATAATGAATTCGCGCGGGATGTTGGGATATTGCAAGATGGCGTCGCGTACCTAGAAGTCTATGCGAATTACGTACGCTTGTACGACTTCACGTGGCTACTTTCTTGTTATGTTATGCTTGTGGAAGCTGACCTTCCTGTCGTGGGTTCATGTCGCATGCGTATATCTTATATAGGCACTACCAGTACAAGTGAATGTAGTATTATGGAGCCTTCATCCAAAGGGAATAACCATCAAAACAGGCAATATGGCCTGATAACAAATAATAGCGTATGGTATACCTTAGGGGAGGGGGTGTGGATGCTCTATATGATGGCAATTACACATGCAGATTGTCACGTTTTTTTCTCGACCCTGGACAAACCCATGCAGATCCGGAAATTTATTATTCGAGAGTTGAAATTTCTTGCATAGAATAACTATCTGATGGGTATGAATGACAACAATTTGGTACCTTTGTGACACAGAAGAGGAAACCATTGATCATTTATTTTGGGTTGCACAGAGTAACCTCTAGTTTTATTTTGGATACTGATTCATTGATTTTAGAAGAAACAGTTCTTATTCTCAAAAGATAACCGTCTATTACTTGTGTTACAGGAGTGAAAATCACTTAGCAACTTTTAACTTTTCACATAAAGAAGCATATTTTTTGCAAAGAGCTAAGCTATCCGTTAGGGAATTCTTTTACAAATTCAAGTTTGCCCTCAAAGTCGAACAGTATGAGGAGAACGTTAGGAGAAATTGTCTAATTCTGCCGCTGTACAGACTGAACTGAGAAAAAATCGTGAAGGCGTCGTAGGCTAACATGGCTTGGCGGATCTCATTGTGACCCATGTGTTACCCTTATTTACGAACAACAAAGGACTGCAGTCTAATCCGCATCTCTGAAAATGTGAACTAATTCCCTCCGTTTTCTATCTCCAGAATCTCCAAATATCTTGCAAGTTGCAAATCGCGTAGATTTATCAAATATGTCTGAAAACAGCAGTTGTAAAAAAAAAGTTTTACCCTGAAAGCCACATTTTTGGTAATTTTCAAGCGAGTGCATGAAAAAGGTTGTAATTTTTGTTTATCACCATGTTACAACATTTGAAATAAATAGGCCATAGGAATCAGCAATATCTTGGAAGATAGAGAAAAATGGTGAAAATGAAAAATTGCCCAAAATGTGTTCCCCCTAAATTTCCACAATCTCGATAGTTCTTAGCCTAATTTCGAGAGAAAATGAGTGATCTTTAACCATTTAGGCGTATGTAGAATCGTATGATTGGAAATTCGGCAACTCCAAAAAAGAGATATTTGTGACACCATAAAAAAAAATCTGATAGACACACAAACACACACGCACACACAACATTACGAAGAAAATGACACGGTCCCGCGTGCAACTGGGCCACCCAACATCCATGGGTACACCACCATGAAGGTTTCTGAATTTCAACCTAGAACTCGTTTAGGTAGATGCTTGGAGTCATATGCTAGTATTATCAGTTAACAGTTATCAGAATACCTTCATAAATAGCCATGATGGATAATCATAGAGAGTGAAGGAGAAATTCCAGAAAATGTGTGTGTTTTTTTGTTCTACCCCGCCAGTCGACCATTTTCGGGGTAAAAAAAATCATGCCGGGTGAAAGAAGTTCACCCTGTCAAAACAACATTTTATCTATAAGAAAAGGTGCAAAACAATCGGAACTGTTTTCAGCGACCTTATGGAAGCTTTATTTTGGCATTTCCAATTGAGTTCTGCACCAATGAACCCATTGTCAAACGATGAACTCCGAAACGAAGCCAACCATGGCCCTTCCCGAGACCAGCGAGTAGTATTTACCCCCAATGTTCAATACCCCAAAGTTATGTACACCGTTAAACAACTTTTTATTTTATGTTGGAATCACATACAGCTGTGGTGTTAGAATTTAGGTTACAGTAGGACACAATTTGGGACTAGTTGATCATATACTGTGAGCATGTAGTGTGTTAGGCTAAAATTAGGCTGAAATAGCAGTACTTATGGTTAATTACAGCTGCTACGTCAGTTATGAAAACATTAATAGTATGTGTTAGGAATAGGAGGCACATTTATGTACTTCATTGTGCAAATCACTGATCATATGACAATTTCAACACTCTGTGATGAATATGGACCATTTAGTAGGGAAAGACCGAGGGCTGGTTTTCTCTACCCAGAATGGACACCAAATACCAGGGGGAAAAAAAACACACACACACAAAACAACAACAACAACAACAACACATCATTTGATAAAACTAGATCGCGAAGTATACCTTTTGCCATCACACCCAAGCAACAATGACCTTTTTATCACCTTATGATTTGCTATTTTGGATTATGGAAAAATCGCGGAAAATTTACTGTATCCCATTAAAAAATAAAAAAAACGTGAAAATGAATAAAGTAGTCACAATTGACTATGGGACTACGAAATCACATGCACTATACAAAAATGTGTTTCGAAGTCTGTATTTTTTTATGTTTTTTTTTTACCTCAACTACCCTGTGTGTGTGTTTTTTTCTTACCCCGTCTTACTAAAACGGCGAACTGACGACTATATCTCATCTGGCCCCTCGGGAACGATGAGATAACATGCAGCACTGAACGCTACAAAGAAAGTTTTACAAACATTTATTATTCCTGTCCTAAATTTGGTGTCAGCTGACTACATACCACGAACTCGCATGCACACTGTAACAATCCTGGTTTAATTTACAGTAATTCAAATACTGGCAGCAGCTCTGCTGACAGTACATCACCGTAAATGGTACGCTAAACTATTCTGAAATTTACAGTAAACATTATTAACATCTATTCCAGGTGGTGGGCGCCATGAATTGTGGATGCCAAAAATGGTAACAGGATATTTTGGTCATACATCAACGCTACATATTATCTACGTGCCTATGATAACAGTGTGTTAAACTACAGTGATCATGGGTGCTCCTCTTGTTAAACGACAGTGTCATGGGTGCTCCTTACCATAATTTGTTTGTTACAGGGTATTGAAGTAAAAGCTCATGTTTAGCATTACACAGCCCCATGTGACGTCAGAATGGATATTGCGTTATAACAGATCGTAGATTATCTCTCACACTTGTGGCGAATGAATTTTGGTCTGTGTGCATATGTAGAAAGTACTGGTAGGAAGTATAAAAAAGATACTGTTATATATGTATAAAAAAGAAAGAGTAATGGTATATCAAATATCAGAAGACACGTTTATGTGACCATTGTAATGGAAAGAAGTAAGACAATATACACTGCAGTCATTCGAAATAATTTCTCAACTCCAGCGAAACACTTCGTCCTTAGGAATCACAAAACTGGTCCCTCTCTAACTTCGGATTGAGATTAGTTCTGGCTAGGCCCATACCTTATCTATCTATATCGTTAACTCTTTTGCACTTGCTTTGATTGAAACAGTCAGCCCCAAATCACACTCAATGAACTCAGTCCGCGTGTACACAAACCTGTATATCATACGAGGCGGGCTTGCTGCAAAGGTTTTTTTTTTTTTTGTTCTTTTTAATAATGATATTTTTTTTTGTGAAACCCACACTACTACCTTAAAACAACTCAAAACCATTGTCCATCACCATTTCTGTAAATAACTTCCATGAGTGGCGAAAAGTATCGTACGCTCCAAGTCCATGACTGTCGACAATTATATTATATTATATTAATTATATTATATTATATTATATTATATTATATTAATTATATTATATTATATATATTATATTATATTAATTATATTATATTATATTATATTATATATATTATATTATATTATAGTTATTACATTAGTGACTCGAAAAAGGAAACATTGAAGTCCTCAGTATGGTAGTTCTAGTACTTTTTAAAAGCAACTTAAAAGCAAAGTTTGAAAACATTCCGAAAGGAAAGGAACAAAAATGTCCAATTTGGGTTTGATTATGACAGTTGTATTTTAAATAACTTATCTTTAACATCGACATGTCGATACAATGAATATATCGAATGATAACGTGTGGAATTCACACTGTGAAGTCATAGTTGCACTGAGTGAGGACTCTGCTGACACGACGGGCAGTCACCTGCCTACACATCTGAACGAACATCAGGTGACAACGTCGGTTGGCCCAAAATGTAGCCCCAGTTGCTGGGTTGATATGCGGGCGTAAACTAAAACTACCCGGCATTTGGAGGAAGCCATCTGTCCTTAATGGAAGCAGTTTCTCTTCCCACAATGTGTACACAGAACACGCCCACGGAACGTATCCACGTTTCCTCGTTTTTTAACACTACGCCGATCCTAACGTGATGTTATATACGCAGTATCGTGTACCCTATATGCGCTACTGCACAAAACGATTAGAAATAGGAGCATTACTGTTGTACAGATTTCCGTGACAATCCCTCCTCCGTGCTCATCGTTATCTACCGGTAGGAGACATTTCAGAAACAGCTCGGAGTTGGCACATAGTCTCTCAAGTGTGTGCAATTTACTAAGTGCCAATTTAATTATTCTAAATGTGTTTTTAGATTCGTCAATAGCTCTTCGGGGGTTCACTTAAAGTAAAAATTGGTCAACGTAATGTAGAGTAGCTCGCGCAGAACTGTACATCTTACCGTGATAAGATCCAAGCTTTACTACCCCCTTTTTCTCAAACCAATGACTGACTTGATTTTTGTCTCAACAGAGCTAACTTAAGGGGGGGGTGGGGTCTGCACACACAACACTGCATGCAATCAATGCGTGCTATGTGATACACGCACTTGGTAAATTCAGAGGCAGATCCAACGATTGCCTCATGGCAGTATACTCATGTAGGCTTATTGGCACTGTATTAGGCAATTTGACCTCATTTCTCTTAGCAGCTAAATTTGCTGATTTTCAGAGTATGTAACGCAAGGGAACATCACAGACTACTCGAAGTTTTATGGAATGTTGTTGGTTCTACAGTATGAGTCCACCTAAAATTATTATATGCATCATAAACTCAACTGTTTCTGAAAATTCCAGTTCGGAGGTCTAAAAACGTCCCCATTTGAATCATAAAGAAATTTAATTGGATTTGCTGTGGTGAGCGGTTAGGAGCAAATAATAGATTTTTAAAAGTACAGCGCACAAATTAGAATAGTTCACCTCCTAATACTTGTCAATAATGAGTGCCCCTTATGTATTAAATACGAGAGTGATGACGTCATCGTAAAGGCTAAGGAGACCGAGGCTATACTTGAGGTCTGCGCGAAAAAGTATAGAAAGCCGTAACAAAAATGCATATTCCTTCGAACCGATGATGTTCATGGTCAAATTCAGGCTTGTAAATTATGTTCATAGCGTGAATATTCCTGTTGTTTCAGGGCTAGGTCAGAGGTTACTTGAGGTCAGATGAGGTCAGAGTGTGAAATATTCGTACACACCTTAATATTTCTACTGAAAGATGAAGTGGAGCTCATGCTTGGTACATAGGTTGGTCATGTAGTGTTAGATGAAACCTATTGTTTGTTTGTTTTGGTCAATTCAAAGGTCCCTGGGGGCCTTCAGGGGACAAAATCTGAAATCCTTGTTAACCCAATAACTGTTCAATGCAATGGGGTAGAGGGCTCGCACTTTTCACATAGGTTGACTATTCAGAGTAGATAGTCCTCATTATGTGGGGGTCGAATGGAAGGTCAAATCAGTCAGAAGGGGTCAATCGAAAATTGATGTATACGTTAGTACTGTTAATGAGGCCGGCTTCATTGTCATGTAACACAGCCATCGGATTGAATTGTACCATTCGTTTCATGGCCAGGACAAAGGTCACTGGGGTCAGCCTTTGTAAACACACCATAACTAGTCAGGGCTCATATTTGTCATATAGGTCCGGCTACAGATGGTCAGGATCATACTAGCCATGCTTTTTGACAAAAGGAAGTTGATAATGTGATAAAATAGCAATTGGAAGTAGTAATATTGTCCTGATCCGATGGCTTAGATGTTAAACTCACAATTATTGGAAATATTGATTGCTTGTTGGCAAGCCATGCTACCTTCCGCCCTCAACCCGACATTTCAAATCTTCTCCCATTCCTCCATGAAAAAGATAGTTAAATTTACCTCACAACGCCACTCTTCAATATCCCCCAATACCACCCCATCCCCCGAGTGTTAGGTTAGGGTGGTAACCCCCGCACTTACTGCTGAAATATCATGCACTGCCCAAATAACTTCGAACAATACCCCCCTCCCTGCCATCGGGATGCTAGTCCGTTGGGTTGTTAGGCTAAGTGCAGCATGTAAAGAGCTAGATGATTACATCATACTATGACATTATAAATACTCCCCTCCACTCCGTCAAATACCTGTTTATGTTAGGGTGATAATTTCCTGTTGCTACCTCCTGCAGGTGATCTTATTTTCTGCGGAAATGCAAAAGGCGAGGTAAATTAACTTCACTATGCCACACCCCAAATCCACCGCAACAACCCCATTGTCCCTTCCTGCCTCGGGTTGCCAATCCCTCGACCTTGGATTGTTAGGGCACTGTAGGGGCTGTGACTGGTATATATTGGTAGGTAGTTTGACTGTAGTATGCCCCCCCCCTTTCCCTAGGCCTCCCTCAAATACCCCCCCCCCCCACTTTCTGACAAAGTGCATCTAAAGATACCCGGACTTGCTCTCCTATTGCAGTCTCGGCTATAGAATCTCTCCTAAATTGATTGGTCAACATTCTGATGGTTTTATCACCATTGGGGCTCCATATTTCCTGGGTAATGACACAAAGGGAGAAAGCTACATGGTTATAATGAATCCATCATTGCCCACTCTCTTTTATGACTCTATTATGTACTTACTTGTCTTAATCAGATTAGTCAAAATCATTGTGTCAACGCTGGAACAATGAAAATGCAAAGCAAAGACCTTGGGGATCCTGACTGGTCTATTATTCTGTGATTCTTGTGAGTATTGTATGTGGGAACTATTCGGATAGCCTGTCAATATGCAATGTCAGACTTGTCACAAAATTAAATGTCAAAACACCAGCTCATTGGTAATGTAGCATTACTGTGTGGAGTGATTCCCCACTTCTGCTTTATGGTCAAGTCAAAGGTCACTTGTGGTCAAAGTCTGAAGTTATTGTAATAACATATTGGTAATCCTATGGGGTGCAAAACAATTCACTTAAATTTTGCTTTGAAATATCATGAGGAGCATACAGTTTTGGTTTCATTGCCTATGGGGAGTGTGACTGCTTTAAGAGGATTCTAACACTTTTTGTCTCGCCTGAACAAAGTTCATGATCACGTTGTCATCGTGTGTACGTAGGACTATGTATGTATGTATGTATGTATGTATGTAGTATGTATGTATGTAGTATGTATGTATGTATGTATGTATGTATGTATGTATGTATTGTATGTATGTATGTATGTCCCCCACTTTTTCGTTAGCAGGATTTCTCTTGAACAATTAGGCTGATTGTGACGATTTTCTTTATTCGTGTGTGTACCTGGTGTTGGGAGTACATGCATGGTCCAATTAAATTTTGGGACTGAAGACTCTAATTGAGTTGGTTAAATAATAAGCATATTGTTTGAAAATGCAAAGTATCGACTTGCGCTAGGCCCAGCTAAGTATCTGTCGGGGCTGCGAATAGCATGACCCGAAAAGGTTTAATTGTTGTTCGAAAACATTTCGAAACAAAGGAAAGAGACCTGTCCTATTTGCGTTTGCTGAAGTATAGCATGCCATGGCAACACTGTAGTTTACAGACCAGTATACTTTATAGCCAAGGTCTAAGCCGAAATTGACTAGGCCTATACAACAAATCTGGTACTGGTAAGTGGTAGGCTCCAGGTGTAGCTTAAACCACAGCCACAGAGCCCCTCAAATGTCCTAGAGATTTTAGGCCTACCAAGATATATTACTTTGACTGCGACTGGGAGAGAATAGAGAGGAATTTAAGAAAACTGTTTTAACCTGGACGCCTGTATAGCGCCCTTGTACAAAATGGTAACATATATCTGTCCAGCCAATAAATTTCCATTTGTTCACATTTAGCAGGTCGGACTCGAGCCAGGTAGCACATTCCACGGGGCGGATAGAAGAAATCCGATGTTCAGGACAAGGCCAATGCATTTTGAAACAGATTCGGAGTTTAAGAGTTAACGAAAAGGTGCTAAGAGTGAAGGATCAACTTGTCGAAGTAATAGAGATGATCTTTACTCTGGTACATGCAAAGAGCTTAGTAAAAAATGTCAGAAAGGACAACATCCTCATGGAAGACCCTGAAGCCACAACATCCCAAAAGAAACATACTACGGACGATGCCCTGAAGAAATCGCCCACAATTTTCGCAAAATAATTCAAGACTGTTCTTGAACTCATTCATACGCTTAGACAGTTGGACAGAAACAACCCGCAAACAACAAACGTTTTCGAAATCTTTTCCCAATGTTTCGAAAATGTTTTATGTTGAGTAACATAATGTTATGAAAACGTTTTCATCCCATTCCCACAAAAGTTTTTGAGAAAATTATTTGAGAACATTTGTAAGGAACATTTTACCAACCGTTTTGCCCACCAAACCTTTCAAGAACAATTTCAGAAGTTGATTTTCGAAAAAAGTTTTCAAAACATTTCGTCAAAATGTTTTGTAAAACGTTTTAGAACATTTCCTACCTTTTGTGTTACTCAACGAGAAAATATTTCCCTTTACAATCCCTTGTGCTGATGGCCCAGCGAGGAGGCAATAGTACCATGGTTAAGGCTTTGGTGTGACCGCACCGGATTCGGTCCCCGATCTTCAGGGTGGTCGATGCTCTTCCAATTGTGCTAACCACTCATAGATCCTTGATCTCAGCGATCCACAGGTAGGGCATAACAAATTATAGTATATTCTGAGGATGTCTCTACTCTCCTCCAATCTAATTCACAACTGAAAAACGAGCACTGCACCACAGCATAGCCTATATGCAGTACTGTAGAGCGGTGAGGTGGCAGGAAAGGTAGAGTGTCCGCCTGCAATGCCCGAGGCCCCTGGTGCAAACCCCGTTGTCGTCACAGTCCCAACTTTTCACCCCGCTCCTCCTCGTGTAGAAGTGGCGCACGAGTGAAGCTAAACTCTCTCTGTCCTTCCTGAGCAGGAAAGGAAACCTCACCTCTGCTCGTACTCAGGGCACTCTCCGAAAAGAGTAGGCGAGGAATCCGGTGTGTTCTTCCACACCCAAAACTGAGCTCTACAACCACCGACTAAGGATTCCTATGTCAGCTGAAGCACCTTCGGGTGCGAACCTAACCGAGGGTATGAGAATAGAATGCAGTACTGTCAGGCAGAGTAGAGTAGGTGTATGGAGCTACAAGTTGGAACGCGCTATAAACTCGGCAGGAATGTGCGTTCAATTCCACTGTGTTAACAATTGAATAATCTATAGGCCAAGATAATAGCTATGTTAGTTGCAAAATGTGAACCATATTTGAAAAATCTAACATTTATTTATTAGAGTCAGCTGGGGATTGTTCTGATTTGGAATGATTGCAAGTTTACGAGTCGAAGGGGCTACCACTAACACTAAATAGTATAGGTGAGTCATTGTCCAAATACAAGGTAATGCAAAGATCGCTTTCAAACTGGCGCAGATGAATGAAAAAAAAAAACTTCTAGCCTGTTCCTTAATGAATTCACTCTAAACTGATGACGCGTCACGAGAGTAAATGCGAATCTGTACCATTTTAGCAGAAAATAGTAGTTGATATACTAAATGACATTATTAAATTATTCTTTCATATCTAGGGGACACATTTGTAAGTTTTTAGTCCAGATCCCATTGTTGTTCGTTTGTACTAGGACGGGTAATTGATACATGTTTGGATGGTAATTGGTGTTGTAAGGAGTCAGGCCCGGATGTGTCTTCTTGGCTATAGGGATTTTTCTTTAAACTGTGGCTGCTCTGTTATGAGTCTTTTTCCATACTTTACTGCAATTAAAGAATAAAAGTGGATGCACTTTGGGAGGAAAAACCGAGAAAAGAAAACCTTACAAAATATTATTTTTTGTTTCTCCGTTGACAGGGGCGCGAAAACAGAACGAACAAATTACTGATTCCTACCAAACTCGGGATGGAAAGGGGAAGGTATGGCCAACTTGTACGATAAGGGATAAGGAGGGGAGGCAGGAGACTAAGAGAGAAGACTCTCCGTAGACTAAATAGCCTCCCCCTCCACCACCATTACTCTGCCAACCCGCTAACCACTCCCGATACTCCTCCTCCGAGAACAACAGCGCCAACGACGTTTTTTATCCTCATTGACGAACGTCAGAGAATCTATGGGCAGTCATGGCAGTGTGTGTGTGTAGGTACTCTGTGTATGTAGAGGTTTTTGTATCGTAACGCTGGCTTGTGAAAACACGATAACCTCGACCCCACCTGGATGGATGAAGTCATCCACTCTGGAATGTATGCTCCCCAGGATGAGGGTAATGACCCCTATTGTTTGTGGATCAGGGCAGAGGTCATTGAGGTCACCATATGTCAAAGTCTGAAAAAACCTTGTGAACCACGATAAGTCCAGAATATTGGTCTGATCGGGGTCAAATTTGGGTTGTAGCTTTCTATGGGGTACAGGAACCTTATGTTTTTGGGAAGGTAGGGGGGGGGGGGGTTCTGGTCGAAATATAAATGTGTGATGAAACACACGTCAACTATTTTGGTCAATTATGGCTTGTGAACACGATAAACTCGACCCCACATGAATGGATGAAGGCTCTACTTGGTATGTGTTTACTGATGATGGTTACATGGACCCTATTGTTTGGCTTGGTTCGAAAACCCTTTTCCGAATTCTAGGAAAACTGACCGTGTAATTTTTCCTTACTATATTATATATTGCATTTACTATTATATATATTATTATATATATATATATACGAACATATATTGCTTAGGCAAAGACGATTTAATTCGGTATTTAAAAACGCTTGGTCGAATGCCTTTTCCGCATCTAGGGAAAATTGCCGTGGTAATTTTTCTCTTTTGAAAACCTATAGTTTTGTTATTTTTCCGTGAGGATAGAAAGCCCTTACTATATTGTTGATTAGGGCCAGACGATTAATTTTGTATTAAAACCAGGCTTGGGCGGACTGCCTTTCCCGGCCATCTAGGACAACTGCGTGGGAATTTCACTTACTTATATTGTTGCTTAGGCCAAGACAATTTAAAAAAATTTTGTATTTAAAACCAGGCTGGTCGAATGCTTTTCCGCATCTAGGAAAAACTTTGCGTGGTAATTTTTCTCTTCTGAAAACCTATAGATTTATATTCCTAGAGACGTAAAAGGGCATAAAGGTGTACACAATCCTTCAGGAAGCCAAAATGATTGACATTAAGTATGTTATTATTTCCGGGAATTTATTAGTTAAAGCTGAGCAGTCGTTCAAAACCACAACAGGAAAGAAGACTTATAGGGCGATAGTTGTTCGGATTTGAGCGGCTTTCAGGGTTAATGGGAAGCAGAATTTTTTTTTTAGCTTTCACCAGGGGCTGGAAATACTCCACACAAGCCCGTAGGTTAAAAAGGGCAAGAATAACAGCTTTGGCATTGTGGGCAATGCTGATATGAATATTAGTTGTGAGAGATTTTTTTATGGCCTTCATTTGATGTCCTGTCGTTAACCAATAATCCGTGTAGGGATGCTCTGGCAATATTAAAATCCAGTAAAAATGTCATTTTCCATTTACATTTCCGATAATTCGTTGAAATTTTCTTCTGAAATTAGAAGCGTTATTGGGGTTTGAAAGATTTTTTTCAAAGGTTCTGCAGTAAGGTAAAAATTACAATGACAGGGTCGGGACCAGTAGGGTCCGTCGACAGTCTGAGCTGGATTTTAAGATCACTAGAGCTGTTATTGTTAAAGTAACCTTCAACCCTGCGCCAAAATTTGGGGAGGTTATGCTTGGATTGACGTTGTATTATGAAGAGTCCGAGTTAGGTTATTCTGTGACGTCAGGGACACATTGGCAATAGCAGACTTGTCTTTTTCATACTCGGTCGGTTGAAATACTTTCTGAGGTTTGGGTCTTCCTGAACATATACTAGAAATATAAGACACCAAAATAGCAGTTATGTTTACATGATATTGAATTTTAAGCAGACAGATTAGGCTGTTCTAAGGTATGCCGGTGGTATTGTGGCCCTTTAATCTATATTCCTCCCACATGATAATATTATGTTTTGGCTTCGCCTGTCTCCGCCGCTGGCCACGGCCGCGTTCCGCCACGTCCGCCGGCGTTTCTCGTTTAGCGCAAACTCCAAACACTTGTGTGAGCACGAAACTTGGCACACCACACACACGTCCGATGGGTTTCGAAGGGATGTACCGACATTGCAGGGTCAAGCTAATTTGCAATAATTTGCGCAACTTCTTTCAAAGTTTGGATTTCACGAATCTTGGTAGGGGTGGGGGACTATGTTTGGTCCGGAAAAAGTGAAGGTCATTTCACGGTCACCAGAGGTCCAATTTGCGTCAAGTTTGTCGGATGTCCATGAAACGTCGGGGTCCATCAGACCAAAGTCACGCTAACTTTGGGCCATTTTTCGAACTGTAGTATGATTTCCACGAATTTGGTAGATGTGACAATTTTAGTCCCGAAAAAATTGGAAACATTTCCGCAATCATCAGAGGTCAAAGTCACACGCTAATTTGCCCATTTTGCCCATTTTTCGAATGTTGGTCTGATTTCTACGAAACGTAGGTGGGGACGATATTGGGCCGCGAAAGAATTGTATGTTATGTCAGGTCACAGAGGTGAACTTACGCGATCACAAGGTTTTTCCATATTCAACGAACTTGTAGTGACATGTAAAGCGCTTTGAGACTACCTTCACTGTGAAATTGCACTAAGACAACGGTCATTATCATATGTTCAATATCCACCCACATGGCAAACTATCTAACCCTCTCACCAACTTATCGCAAGGTGGGGATATATACGTTGGCGGTTTACACCCGCCAGCATGTGTCTAGTTTTGACAACGCGACAACACATGTCACTAGAGCCCAGTTAGCAAACAAACGATGCGTTCCAGTCTTCAATTGAACATGTGGGCAGGGGCGGTTTGGTTACGTAACTATCGACCTGAGAAAAAACAAAAACGAACCTCAATTCTCCTAAACAGAGATGGGGCAACGAGGGAGGGGATCGAATGGCAATTCAACCATGTCTCGATGAGCACCATGACACATCCCTGTGAATAACTAACTGGCCACTGACTATGTCCCACTGAGAACTTTACCCTCTCATACTGCACCCACAAGGTCACACAGGGCATCACATTGTCACATTCGACAAATTCATGCAAATGAAAAATCATGTAACTAATTTATTCCAAACCCAGTCATTATCACATTTCGTAATCGAGTCAGATCGCGCAAATATATTGTCGTTTGACACTTGTCACATTGCTGTTAGACCACTATCACACCCCAGTTGGATTCCTGTAATTTTATACTGCTCATTAAACTTGGTCTAGCACGTAAATCCCTGGGGATGGGGGATATATACCTCCCACTCTGGAAGGTGTGGAGGGGGGTGGCCTACACACTATACCGCCCAGTGTCTCAGGACAATTGTCTTTGGTTGGAGGAGCAATTTTCTTAACTACATGCTCTATATTGTGTCAATCCATTTCCCATTCATCTCTATGTCACCACTTCCAGTAAGCGGCATTAGTATTGTACAGAACAGCCAAATTTTCGCGCGCTCCGTGCGCAATGATCACTGTCTCGTTCCGTAGTTTGTTTATGTGTGCGTACATTTGAATGTTCAATTAGATCCTGCCAAAAGGTTCTAAATATTGTGTGTCAATAGGGTATACCTGCGTCCTCAAGGAGACCCACCACAGTGGTTTTTCTGAAGGTCGATCCCACTTCTGTAGAGCAGGTCCCCCCCCCCCCCCCCCCCCCCCCCCCCCCCCCCCCAGCTACATAATACAACCTCTTCCAGTGTTCACACGGGCCGGATTTACGGCGGGATCAACCGAGGCACATGCCCCTGGCATTTCTGGGCCAACAGGCATAAAACAAAAACAGGGAAAAAATTTCGCGTCTCCACGCGCTTATAGTTCCCCGCACTTGGTATGGCTGAAAGAGCGATGTGATTGTTTTCATGTGCTTCTGTGCATTCGACAAGTAGATAAGCCAGCATTCCACGGTGACCATCACAATTGTTAATTGTTCGTTTGTCTTCTCGGAAATAAGTCTCGGCGAACGTCTTTCTCAAACGACTAGGTTTTGCCAACCACGATTGGAGCCTGGGATGGTATTCCTGCGCGCTCCATTATGGTCCGCTCCCAGCTCCCGATCGTGTTCGTATAGTTCAAAACGATATGTGAAGATTTTTCACGGGACAAGGATTTTTCACGGTGCCATGGAGGTTACTGTGGTGTTTACCAAATGTCCTGAATTCTCGATACGGAGTCATAGGCCTTTAACCGATCTCAATCAGAGGCCAATTACCATCTACGAATTCCTGATCAGGCACATTGAAACAACATTTTCTAAAAGAAAAAAAAGTCGCTCTCCACATTTTGATGATTTTTGGATTCGAGAGAAGTAAGGAATGTGAAAAATTAAATGCAAGAAGTGTGTTTTCCGGGGTAGGAGGTTTGGGGTGAGCTTAGAATTTTTCCTTATAAATATACCCCCACTCATCAGACAAATTTACGCCACTGTGGGCAGTAAATTCACCGTCTTTAACTGTTTAACAAGGCAGCCCGTATGATTTATCAGCAGCCTAAATTCAGTAGGGTTACCCCTCTCAGCCATGAAGGACACTGGCTCAACGTCCCACAACTTAGACAGAAGATGTCTTACCTTGACCTTCAAGTTCTCTTGGATAAGCACGCATACTATCCGACATGCTTGACCATTAGCCCTCCCCTAGATTAACCTCCGGAGTCCCTCTCGGATCCTGCTGATGTACGCTCGTCATCTGCACTTCTACTGGGATAGGTGTTTTATTTTTCCCTCCACCGCAGCCCCTAAGCTTTGGAATTTACCCCCCCCCCAGCTGAGTGGCCAACGCGTCCTCTTGCTTCCTTCACAGAGACCCTCAAAGAACTTATTTATTTCATTTTTGTCGCTCTTTTGCACTCGTGTATGTTCGTCCTTTCAAGCGCTTGTATTTTTCAAAGTGCTTTATAAATAATAAGAATATCATAATAATATCCTGATGATGATGATAATGATATTTTGGGAAATAGCCTGTAGTCGAATCCAACCCTGAGATTCCAGCATTGTGGGAGTTGATTATACAAAGAACAGAAGATTACACATTAGGAATTCATAGATAGGGAATACCTGGACAGTTGTTCACAGCTACTCTCAGCCTGGCTTACTTGAAGTACAATCACTTATTATCATCATCGGTCCCGAAGACCAGATGGATATTGTAAGTCCGTGTTACTATTTCATTTCACACCCTATATATACTGTGATGGTTTGCCGTAGCACATTGCTATGGTAAAAAAGTGGTGGTTAGGACTATCCACTGAGGGGAACCTATGGTGGGGTGCTCATAGGTGTTGGGTGGTGTCCAAGCAATGAGGTGCAACTCCAACCGTGGTTGGTAGGTGTTGGTAACGATCAGAATTGAGATTTGGGATTTATACATCTGGAATTGAATCTGACCCTAACCCCCAACCCTTATTCCTAACATTAATCTCATACAACCAGTAGACGTGGCTATGCGTGTGTGTGTGTGTGCGCGTTTTCTGTGTCCGTCCAGATTTTTTTTTAATGGTTTCCTTTGCATATATCTCCACTTCGAGGTGGCGGAAACAGGGTTCAAATTTTGTACAATAATCCTAATAGTTCACAAACACACGTTTGACATCTCCCAAATTGGACACATTTCTTTCCTAATCCTGGAATCAGGGGACATAAGGGGAGTGGAAACCGCCATTTTGGGGATTTTTTTTTTGTAATGTTTTGCCCCATTTCCTCACTGTTGCTCAAGATGTAGGTGTTGTACAAAACGAATCCCAATTTATTAAGGTTTTCCTATCAAGGCATAAAGTAACAAAAATATGACTTTCCTTGCATTCAGGCGGAATTGCCAGAATTTGGGAAATTTAGAGAGACACACTATTTTTTCGGTTTTAATTTTCTTAAAAATAATCTGGGACGACTGGAATGACTGAATAATTCATAGGTGAATTTGTGATAAGACAAAAAGACCGAAAACACAATTTCAACTTTTACTTCTAGTAAAGTTTATGATATGTTGGAACTTGAGAGCCTAAACCCTCCATTTCAACTATACCCCTCCCACTGACTAGGCCGGCATGACTAAGGGGGGGGGGGGGGGGCTAGTAGGGGGTAGAGGTGGGATTCAGTGATCCGTTACCAACAGTCCAAATTAAGCAAGAACAAACCTGGGAGCTGGAAACTCCTAGGTATGTGTGAACATCGGCTTATCACCTATCGGCATGGCTAAATTTAGCGGTACGGTTTTTTTTACAGTATATGGGTATACCATGTGTTAACGGAGACCGAGCCCCTATGATATTTGGAGAATGACTGCACAATTTTTCTGTGCTCATTCACTGTCTCGGGGAATGGAATCTTCTTCCAGCCGATCTGAAAGAGTCTGACAACCTTCAACTCCAACAAAGACTTCAAACTTAACCAAATCGTTTTCAAAACTGGACAAGAAAGCTCACACCAAATCTAGACCATCCTCCTGCCACTGCTTCCCTTAAGTGCACCACATCTCTTGTCCTTAGCACTGAGGTTTCTGAACTTCTAAGACGAAGTTGCCACTGATGGCCATGAGATAAATAGGCCACTCCGGGGATTGCCCTCTTGTTTGATATTGTAACGCTTGGTTGACTCTGGTTTGAGGTCATGTGTCGGAGCGTCTGCCACTCAGTGTTGCAGGCTGTTTTGGTAATTTTGTGGGCGGTGTTCGTGCCGAGCGATTTTCTTCCCGCCAAATTATAACTTGTTTTGGCGTGAAGTTCTTTGTTTGGGCTACTCATTTCCTCTGTCGATCATTACTGCTATTATTAGGGTTAATATTTTGGGGATATCAGGGAATTGGTTCCATATTGCATAACCACCTTCGATGTTAACTTTTTACGGGGCCCATGTATTCCACGGTTGGGGTCATATTTCCTATTCTTGAGGGCACCGACTGACGTACACATGTATTGGTGGACGCGTATTTCCAATTTTTAAGAACTTTGATTCCATTGTTTGTAAGGATCATTTAAAATACTCACTCTAGGATGGGGGTTCCGTTGGTACGATTAAAAAGCCTTTTTATTGTAAACCTTGATTGGATTGCTTCTTGTACTGACAGTTAGAAAAGAGCTGGTGAAACCCTGTTGGCAGGTTAAGGCCATGTAGCCACAGGTGTTAGCCTTTCCTGCGTAGCTGTTTTCGATACAATTTTCGAGGCTTATCGTTATTTTTCTCATTACAATCTCCTTCGGAGAGTGTTTTGTACAGTTATTTTTCCTCCTACGGACGAGTTTTTGTACTGATTTTATAGCAATAATAGGAGATTTTCAGCGTCCAGACGAATCTACTGTTGACAAGTATTTTTTGTGTGGCGTGGTGTCTTCTACAACATCAAGGGTCAAGATCCCGCGGCTGATTCGGCAATACCGACGGAAGAAACAAACGCGTTACATATTATGGTGGCTGTTGGTAGCATGTGACTACTTAACTGCACAAGGCCTATACCATTGGATACCATGCATAATCTCGCCAACAATATAAAAGTATCTGTCATTGATTCGTCCTTTTTCACTCTAAGGTACCGCTATATACCCGGACTTACATCCAGTAGGGCACAGATATCTGTCAGATCTCTAATTTGTCACCCAGACTTTATGGAACCTTACTACCTTACTCAAATGAGCGAATGTTGGTGCACCTTTTAATTCTTTTAAGCTCTTTTATATGCTCATTTAATGTTTATTCTGTTCAATATTTTATATGTAATGTCTCCGTGTTTAGGAGGTTGAATAAATGCATAAATAAATAAATCCACAATATAGAGCTTATGATGAACTTTTTGTAGTAGCTGTTACTGTTGTTGAAGCAGTATAATTCGCGACATAGGTGTAGGCCTGAAGTTAGTAAAGAAAGAACTCTGGGTTCTCAGATCGAGTACGCTCATTGGCAATGCAAGAGCAGTTCTTGGAAGTTTTAGAGCGAACAAATTTCAATCCATGCTAGAAACCCTGTCAATGTCTGCAAACCAATTTCTTGAAGTGGGGCTGGCGTGTCATACGGCCAAGGTAGCCTGATCGTTCTTATCACTTCATAGAATCAAATAAAGTTTAGGCCATTCAATACCGGTGACCAGTCAAGGTTTCGTGTTCTGTCACAATTTTTGTCGGGTTAGTCAAATTAGCGCCAGGTCATCATGAAATTGGCATTCTGATAGAGGATGATTGTCTCGTCATTTTCATAAATTTGATTGATCACGTGCATCCTGGGGTCCAGTCAGTACAGATAAAAAAAAAAAACAGCCAAACACTGTCACTTCCTGAAAAATGTGTAATTTCCTTCCTTTTGGACCTTTAGGTGGATGCAATTGAAATTTAGGAGCATGAACTTTTAGCGCTTTCCTTGGAAAAACAGACACTCAACCAATTCATATTACACTCGGAAAACCACATATCAACATAAAATTACTGAAGACGACATTTTTAGACAAGATTCTTCAACTTGAAGATAACGCATTTCTGTCCAAAAGTTTGACAATCTTCAATTTCGTTATTGATCGTGGGATATTAAAGGAATATTATATTATTTTTGAACAGGGCAGATTATTTCCATTGGCCGTTTCAACTTATTCCTCTGTCTTTACAATGGTTTTCGAAGAAATCACTGATTTCTGGTTTTATGATTCCATTATTAGCATACCTGGCTGAGTCCGACTCCTTAAGGTTCGCCTGAAGTTTGATAATTAACTACTACGTCAGCGGTTATAAGTAAACAGGTGAATGAAGGTACTAGGTTGGCTATCTCAGCCTAGGCCCTATATGGAATTATGTAGGCTTATCCACACACAGCATAGCCTTGACTTGACTAGACTGAGGGGTTAGGAAAAGGAGAGAAATAAGCAAGTTAGGAAGGTGGAAGAGGTTCAAATTCTATAATACCTTGCCATACTAGCGAGAAATCTGGTTATTACAGAAAATTAGCCACAAAGGCCACGAGGTCGAAATTCAAATGAGGTCAGTATGATCACCAGATGGAGTTTGCAGACGAGCAAAACTTTCCATTACAACATATCTCTAAAATGTTTCAACGCCAAGACGTCGATGTCAATTGTCAAACGTCACATCTACATTTCAGTGTTTTACGCTGTTTCGACCTTTCTTAAAAACTCATAACTGGAAATTGCCTGTGGTAGGAGTGTTGTATAACGTCAGTGTAATTAACTTTGTGGTTTGTTGCAACAAGACGAATCTGGTCATCACGAAAAAAATAGCTCTGAAGGTCACAGAATCAAAAGGTCAAATGAAGTCAAAGGTCAAATAAATGAAAATGAAATGATATGAAGTCGAAATGATCACCAGATGTAGTTTGCATAGACAAACAAAACTTTTTATAACGCCATTCCCCTTCCCCTGAAATGTTTCGTTGGTAAGATGTCAATGTCAAACGGCAAATTAATCTACATGTCAGTGTTTCTGGCTGTTCCAACCTTCTTCGAAGGTTCATAACTTGAGATTGCTTGTGGAAGGAGTGTCGTAATAGGATACTGTAATCGACTTCATGTTTTGTCTCAACAAGACAAATCTGTTCATCTCCAAATATCAGCCGTCATGTCCATGGGGTCAAAAGGGCGAATGAGGCCAGAAGTGCCGAATGAGGTCAGTGTTGGTCACCAGATGTAGTTCGCACAGAAAAATCAGAATTCTCTCTAAAATGTTCCGTTGTCAATGTTTCGATTTCCCTCTAGTGACCTCGAATGTCCTTTATATATTTTAATATAATAGATGAACATGATGTGGACTTGGTACATGCATTTATTCCTTCTGAAACCTGGTTAAAAAAATAATAATTTCCGCTGAATACTGGCGAAAAGCGTTTCAGTCACATATTAAAATAATACAAAGTCTACAGCCTCCCGGATCTGAAGTATGATTAGAGAGTGGTTTGATTAACTAGTTAAAACAGCTATAGACAAAATTATGTTATGAGGCAATGCGTGTGGCTGAAATGCTTGCAGTGGGGCGTGGATAGACTACAAAATATTGTGTACTCGAGGGAGTAAGAGGTATTGTGTTGTAGCGTTTAGGTTTAGGTCACTCTCCTGTAATTCGGCAGCAAGTTACCTTAGAATCAAGTCAATAAATCTAACGAGACAGGCATGAGGAATGAACATTTCAATGCAGAATTAGGCATCAAGCTGAGACTTCCAATAATTTTTCGCGTTTCTCGTTGGCTATCATAATTTGAAGAACCAGCATGAGGTAGCCTACAACATATAATGTGATAAATCGGAAGGGTCTGGGGCTAGTATGGACTCGAGGTCAACATTGAACAATATAGGCACAGTATATGAAGGTATTTTTGATTGCTGGAAGTCTGTTGAAGAAAAAAAAACAGTATCCAAAATATTTGCTACACTGTTTCCCACCTCACTGGCAAAACCTATATACCTGGACAGTTTCAACCACAAGTATGAATCATGTGGGTAAAAACCGCCAATGAAAAACAGAACAAAACCAAGCCGGTTACTTGACCGAGTCACACAACGTTTCCTTAGTCTTCTCATATCATATACCTTATATACCTTATATAGTAGGGCAGTCAAGGGCAATACGTCAAATTATTTTAACATGATTTAACATGTACTCAGTCTTACCTCAGTAGATAAATCTATTTGAAATGTGATCATATAGAGCAGCAAAATTAATGATCACTGCGTTCAAATAGGCGGGAACTGTCCAGTGTGAATTCACTCTAGAGAAAAGGATGTGAAACTATATAGGTGAAAACTAAACACTGACTTCCCAGTTGATGTCCGTTTAGACGAGAGGTTTTTAATAATCACAGAGTAACAAACTTATGAATCGTAAAACAGTTGACGTCAAGGGGAGCTCTTTATTTTTACTTCAGACCTCCAGCCTGAAAACGATGCTTTCTACGTGATAAATATATAGTAGTACTCCGTGTTTGTTTGTCGATATACTGACATACAATGTATTGACAATGTGGTTACGTAGGCCTATACTTTAGCGTCTTCTACGTGGCACTATTGATTGTAGGTTAACCTGAATACCATGCTGTTTTTTAAACCTATAAATTTAGTGTAAATGTAGACTGATCATGCATAGGAATAGGCTGCCTGTATACTTCATTACCTTGGTTAGAATGACTTTAGGAAATGTTTCGAATCATGTAACACTGTGGTACAGTGAAATAGGCAGGACAGCCCAGCCTTATATCGCCTCAGTAGTTGGTTTTAGAAAATGTAGAACCTACGTTCTATTCGCGTATATACCCTCCACACAGTTTGTTGGTGGAAGTCTTCTGGTTCACTTGCGCGGGGTCGGTCCCGTGGACTTGCTCGCCCGCTTGCTCGGCTGCGCGGTCGTGTCTCGGAGAGGCTGAGTGGCTACTCCCTGCTCTCACCGGCTTGGAACGGCCGACTCAGAACTGGTAGGGACCAGGGATTCGGCGGTCTAATTAAAACAGAGCATCGCGTCGCCTGTACCTGGTGCGGTCGCGATGTGCTTTCTGCCCAGTGCTCTGTACGTGTGCTATGCACGCAACAGTTCGGAAGACGTATTATCCAGTTTAACCGTAAGGAATATAGACCTATCCCTAGTATACGATTAACAGGTAGTAGCAGTTATGTATATGGAAAATAATGTATAGGCTATTATTATCGAGTCGTTACGCTGACTTGAAGTAGGCCTACATTTGTCATGTAAACATAACTCATGCTATTTGGGGGTCTTATATCTAGTATATTTAGGAAACCTAAACCTCAGAAGGAATTTCAGCCGATTCGAGTGTGAAGAGAGAGAGACAATTTCGCTTTTGCCCACTGTGCCCCGTGACGTCACCTGTGTAACGCAAAGCAATCCAAAACATGTATTTTTACCAAACTAGTGGCAAAACAACTAATAGTGGATCTGATTAAAAACTACAAGTTCTTTCCAATATATGAGGAAATAGTATTTCACTGATTTCATTCATGACTCAACATGGGAACATGCTAGAATTGCCATATTTTGGTTGTGGGGTTTTGACGTCCTCTTTTCATCTTAAAGATGATCTGTTGCATGACCATTGTTTCACTTGGCAGTGGCCTATATACGGCTGCTTATATAACGTGAAATGTTTGGGGTGATGTTATTGTAAGGTCCTTCTTGCGTTGTACTAATTCCTGGGCCATTCATGATGAATATGACGTTCACTAACCTGAACTATCATTGCATTGATACGGGCTACAATGTGTTTAGCTATTTTAGGAATTCTCCTGGACTATGTGAAGTTACACATGCAAAGTCATGCAATTACTACATAGCCAATATGTTCTCATACGTGTCCCAAGGTAAATGTCCCAAATTTCGGCCCTTCAAGGCAATTAACCAATCCGGGGAGTGCAAAGTGTGATACTTGCCTCTTTCTTTGTATGAGTTAATTTCTGGGGGCCAGACCAGAAATTATTATTCACTCATTTCTGGTCCTCCCACACCACATTTTCTAAATAGTGAATTAATTAATTAATTAATGCCTTACCTAAACATTAAAATAGAAAAATATCAGTCAACTTAAGGAAAGTGTATAAAGTGGGTGGATCACTGAAGGCATTTGGTGCCCCCAATTTAGGCCTCTCTGAGCTAATTGTGGACCCGAATGTCCCTAATTTCAACACTTTATTAATAGCTCCTTGAATCATCTTGTAAAACACTGAATCTCTGAACAAATTATTCAAGTATGAGTATTGACCCAAAATTTGGGTGATTTCAACTTGTAAAATCAATTCACAAAATATATAACAAACCGTCAGTAGAAATAATCATGCCGCCTGAAATGATATCTGTTTACCTTCCACGAGGTAAGTTCGGTTAAGAGGAATGCTAAACCATACATATAAATTATATAGCAAAATAATTACTTGGAACTAGTTCAGGCTAGGTGGTGTGTGAATGAGTTGACCAGTGAGTTTGACCAAAAGAAAAGACAAAACATACGGAAACTTCTTTAGAAATCATGTGATCATACGAAGTATGGCCTACTTTTGATAATAGGTTTTAAAGTAACGGTTAATTAATACGATGAGTGATGTATATTCCTATAGGCTAATCCATGTATGCTCCAAAACTTACCTTACAGCCTTAGCTCCATATATTCAGTCTCCACGTGCATTTCAGTCGCTGAAAATTATCAACCAAATTCATTATATGATGTAATGACCCGTCTGCTTCGGACGCAGAACACTACACAAATGTCTACAAGTCGAGTCCAGTCACTGTATATTTGTCAGGTATTCTCTCCACACTAATATATATTACAACCGATAGCACGTGTATTTTTTTTTTTTTTTTTTTGGCGCGACATGATCACGTGCTTTATTGAACTAATGGCTGACTGCCAAGTATGCAGTCGGTCAGTAAGCCTATAGTAGTTAACAGTTTTAGACTATAGAATTGTAATCCATTCTCGATTCCATTGTTTCAATTCTTATTCTTCCTGACGATGCCTATGCATGTTGACGTATGCGTTCATATGGGATGTTAACTCTTTGTGACCCGTTCGTGCATGTCACACATGCATGGCGTCGATCGATCAATAGTGAAGGAGAGAAGGGGTCGTCACGCTGCCTTCATTGTTACTACACAGTGTACTTGCTGCCCTAAACTTGGGCTTGACGTCCACCCTTAGCTCGTACCGATGCTGCAATACCTAATAGCACGATGATCATGCAACATGTTTCTTCCAAATGGACACAGGTGAAGGAGAACATGTCGGAGATTCAGGCAATGATGCTTTCTCGCGAGTTATATATGTTATTTATAATAGTTAAGCCTGATTTCATTGTGTCACGGGTGAGGGTCGAGGCGAAAGCCCCCGGTGAACCCTTCGCAGTTAAACTATTTCTAGTTAGTAATTACAAAGAAAGAAATGAATGTGACACCCACTTTCCATATCAGTTTTCACTATGCTCCCTGGGTTGAACTTTGTATTAAACACTGAGCTCAAAACGCTGGAAAACCTCGATAGAATGAAGCGAAGGTCTCGGAACGCCAGTCATGTTTATATGAACGACGCACGAATTCTTACATCTTATAACGGGAAGTGTGATTTACGATACCCCAGTTTAGGCACCTCCTATGATCCACATCACTCAAAGTATTTTATGGAGGTTCAGTTGGTTCAGTACGAATAAAATCATCCTTGAATGTATTGTCTTCTTTGCCAATAAGACAGTTCGGAGTTACAGTTATTGATATGATTAATGATATTGTGTCAAAGGTCATGAGAGAACGATGAGGGAAATGCTAGAGTAACATTTCCCTGGAACGATGGCAGTTCGACGTTGAACGTACAGTGTGCAGAACGATCTTTCGAAACTCTCTGCCGAAAATTACAATCCTACCATCACAAACTTTACAGATTTCCCCCCATACCTATCAACAATAACATTCGAAAACATGGGAGAATTGGTTGCGTTGTCGAATAGTGGTGACAGTTGGAAAATAAGCCGTATCAATATTGCTATGGGGTGAATCTCGTCTATTCCCCCGAACTGATCAGTGGTAGCAGCGCACTAAACTACGAACGGGCTTGCCCTCTGATTGTAATCGACTATTTTCAACGCTATTGCATCCGGGAACTATCTGCTAGATTTCCTTGGACTCTCATCTCTCGAGAGAGAGGGACCATATATGCGTTTTGGGATGTCTACTCGTCTGACACACAATAGCATTTCAAGGCAGGTAGCTGCCAGAGTATCGTTAATGATTGCGCATTCGATTATGGAGACTGTTGCTATACTTTTGAAAAACTTGAAACTGGGGTTGCATGTCACTGAGTGTTGGGCCTACTGCAGTTACGAACTTACGAGGAAGGTCGGATACCGTGAACGTTTGTACCCAGTACACACAATAGGCGCGTCCCCATTGCAGCAGAGGGCCAAAGCATTTAGACCTCGATCAAACGGAAACTGCTCAAATTAGTTATGGGCAGATGGCTTCTTCCAAATGCGGGTAGTTCACTATCAGACTTAGTGTATCAATGCATGGTTCCTCATGTCCATAGACTGGGACCTGGACATTTTGGTCACTGAATTGCTATTAGTGTTAAGCTCAAATATCGTAATATGTGTGGTAAACTACTGCCCCGTATCTGCCCGAGTCCTCACTTAGTGCCACTATGGCTTGACAATGTTGTACTAAGCGCACCTCCTACACGGTGTTCCCTGTTTGACTTTTCGTATTGTATAAAAATTTGATTGTATTCTTTGTTAGGGTCAGGGGTTACATCAGGGATTAGGGTCAGCTTTGTTCGCTAAGGGAAATTAATGTTCGGAGGTGCGCAATGACCCTGAAGAGGACCCACCGCTCACACGCACCCGGCTTCCATGTCAGCATGTTGGACACGAAGCCCCAACTATGGTGGCAATGTTGAACGAGAGAATTGAAGATCTAATTGGACAGAGTACTACCTCGGACCCTCAAACAACTGTCACATGACCCGACGCCCCGTCCACATTCTTCAAATATCATGGAGAAGAAAGACTGCTTTATCAGTGAAAACTCGTACTGAATTTATCAACATCATAATTTCGTTAGTTTGTTTCGTGAAGAAGGGTCATAATTCTTGAACA
Source organism: Sclerodactyla briareus (assembly GCA_026419785.1). Classification (NCBI taxonomy): domain Eukaryota; kingdom Metazoa; phylum Echinodermata; class Holothuroidea; order Dendrochirotida; family Sclerodactylidae; genus Sclerodactyla; species Sclerodactyla briareus. The sequence continues at coordinate 297,583 of JAODTK010002221.1, read as the reverse complement.
AGCGCAAGTCGAAACGTCTTGATTGCTGCGGACGGCAAAATCCTGTGGCGAATACATTGCATATGTTCTTCACTAATCCCACATGATTGTTGGTTCACATTTAATTGACCTTCACTGTCATCTGTCATAACCTTGGAATGGCTTGGAACGTCTACCACATTAGCCTGATAATTGCTATCAGTGTTCAGGCACAACGACCCAACTAACCGATTCCTAGGCCTGTATATTAGCTATATGTACCCAACAAAACTGTATATGTGTACACAGCACAACCTATAGGCCTATTGGCCTGTAGCAGTGAACAGTGGAAATCTCCATTCCTGTATTGCGCCACCTCGGGAGACAGACAAAATAAACAGTCACCCAATACTGAGCAGCAGGACCTGCAGCTCGAGGGAAAATAATGTAGACAAACCACTCTCACAGATAGCTCAATAGGAATGGCTGTGATGGGTAGACAATTGGGGTAATTATTTGGATTTATTTAAAATCTAATCACACTATGCAAACGAAAATGTAACTCAGCCTAGCCAGTGACATGCTCTCCATACCCACCAAGTTCCAATCTGATCGCATGTAAGGCTCAAAGTTACGAATGAACGTGACGAACAGAACGGACAAATGAACGAACGAACTAACGGACGAACGGACGGAGAGACATGGTGACTTGTAGAGCTGTTTACCAGCATCTAAAATAAATAAGACTGTTCTGAATGCATTCACACTCTTAGACAGAACAACATCTTCAGGAAGGCTATTCTACTCATTTATAACACTCTACGAGAAGTAATATTTACGAATGCCCAGTCTACAGCGTTTGCCACGGAGCTTGCCGCAATGAACCCTATTGGTGGTAACGTTGGAAAACTCAATTTGCCAATCGAAAGACCATTCAAGATCCCTTTGAACAATTTCAAACATATTCGTTCGAAGCAACCTCCCGATACAACTTGGTATCTTCCGCGATCTTTCAAATCTGGAATGCAACGAATCTTCAAGCTAGTCACATCGCAAGGAGGAAAAGTGATCGACAAGAACCGACCCTTGGTGAACACCACTAGTGACCTTTTGCCGAGCAGATGCTCTAGTCCAGAACATACTGCGGGTGACTACACAGTACTACAGCGGGCAGCACTCACCCAGACCGCTAGGTTTAGCGGAAGGTTATAGGAGCAAGGTGCACCTGAAATAGCTGGATGCTTGCCACTTGTCAATGGAGCTCGGAAACCCACGAGAAGGCGACACCACTCCCCCGACTTTACTCGAAATGTGCATAAAAAATTCTCCTACATGAATTATTGTCGGTCCACCACTTTACTCGGATGGTGCGTAAATATTCACCCCCTTAATGAATTCAATGAAACAAGATGAGTATATCAATCCGTTATCAACAATGACGAGTAAACAAAATACACTGGAAGAGTGAATGAAGTGACAAAGAAATTATTATTCCTGATAACCAGTCGAATGATTCCACACCAAGTCGTATTTCTAGCTAAGACGGGGTGAATGAGTTCAAATGAGTGAGGAATAAGATTAACACATTCAATCTGCATGGCATTACTCGACTCCGTATAGATTCACCCACATGGTGAGACCACATCAGGTAAAACTTTTGTAGCAACCCGCCACACCACCTCTATATGCATGGCATTCGCAAATCGTAATTATGTTCCGTTCATGCTCGGGCGGTTTCCACGACATTCAGAACCTTCTGGCATTTGGTAGCCTATAGACAATTCTATCCTAAAATGGAGTCTTTTGTGTCTGGCTATATGCCAGTATGTCTGGCGGGGGACACGAAATAGGGAGGCAACTCCCGATTGGCAATCAGCCAGGGCTTAAAAGACAAAGGAGAACCATCATGTGCACGCGCTGAGGGCATGACTACACCGTAACAGACAGACCGTATAGGGCTGCTTTCTATGAAACGCAAGAAAGCCAGCCATAGTATCCGACTGTCTTTGACTGTCTGCGAACGTGAGAAAGCACGTGACGCAGGAGTCGATCACGGAAGAAGACATTCGCGAAGTTCCGGGGCCAAATCAACACGAGAGTCGAGTGACCGACCGAAAATTTCGTTCACAAATAGGTTTCAAAATTTGTTACATAGCTCCATTCTGCAACCCTTCTTCGGAAGCAGAAATTTTCCAAATGGGTGGTCACCCCTCCCCAGGACGGCGATCACTCATGTTTGCGCCCTCTTTTGAAAAAATCCGGGATGCGCCCCTGCCGAAATATTCTTGTTTGCAACTTCACATCACCACGCTGGTTGGTGGAACAGTAAGAAGACAAAATTCTAAATGAAGTATTTAATACTCCACAGGGGCATTGTCTCAGTTCTCTATTCCCGTGAGACAGTGATTCCCTGTCCACGTTTAGATAGTCCTTTTTTTTCAACTTATGGTTACACAACATATTCAGGTTCATTTCCGGAACAAGAACAGTGCGCGAACGTGTTCTCTCGTGATCGCTCATCCATGCTCTAATGGCAGGGGCGTCGATCTGTTTTGAAAAGTGGGGGGGGGGACACATCGATGCAAATGGCCTCTAAGCGAGCGGCCACCATCGGGTTTACGCAACGAAGCCACCTAGAAAATTTCAGATTCTCATACCTTCCAGATCACCGGAAACGGCACTTGCCAGGCTTAATAGCAAACATCTACATGTGTGATATTAGAAAAAAGACAGACAAAAAAGTTGTCATTGTGCATACTAAGATGATTTACCGAATATCACACATGGTATTTTTTATTACCTTTTCTACTCTGGCTTCGCCGAACGGTCCCTGGTGGGATCGAAGGGAAAAGCCATAGGCGTACGGGACCAATCCAGTTTGGGAGCAGACATTTTGTGCCCGAATTTGACAAGTCAGTCATTGGGGACTACCAGCCGCGCGCGAAAAAGTCTGCAGGAAAATTAAGGATTTTTCCAATGGCCTTTTCCTCCCAAATTTTCCACGAAATGTTCGCCCGAATTCTCCATCTCAGAACAATTTAGGGGGGCAGTCTGTCCCCTAGGCTTCCGAAATTATTCGAGTGAACCAAATGATTCGAAGCATTACATCGCATATTCATAACGCCTGGAAGAAAAACGCTATTGCGCGCGAAACACTTTGAAAAATTTATGCACTTTTGGCTATTCGATTTAAAATTCGAGAACTCGGTATGAAAAATGGCAATGGCAATGGCAATGGCAATGGCAATCCTTCGACTTCGGCCCTAGTCGGGTCCAGATCTTCACCGTCCGTACCTGGACTTAGTGGACTTCAGACAATTTTCCAACGCGATTATGGTTAGACAAAAATTGAATCAGTTTAGAGTGATACAAAATCGGGCATGTGCCCATTATTTTTTTTTTTTTTTATTAATGTCCGAAAAGCTGGGGGACCAAACGATACTGTATATCCCCCCCTTTGAAAATGAAATGGGGAATTGGGGTGGGGTAAGTGTGGGGGCGTCCCCCACCTGTTGACGCCCATGTCTCATGGTTCTTGCGTTCGCGAAAAGTCGAAAGCAGAGTCGAACGAATTCGGCCCCAGCTTTTCATCGACATTTCTTTGGCTTGAGTCAGCCTTCATGACTGCCCTGATGGTAGCAAAGAGTAGGCCTACTCAGCCCACCGATCAGTAATTACCGCTGTGCCCATCCTTTCCCGCCCATTTCCGATACAGATCTCCCGCCAATGCGGTGTTTGCAGCGTCTAGGTGTTACTCACGGCTGCCACTAACCTATTAAGAGATCGGCCATTTTAGGAAGAGCTATTGTGGTTAACCGCCTTTGAATATTTTGGAACTCTTCCAAGCCACTTCACTCTCCTGTGCACGCACGGGGTACATGCTCATGGTCAGATGAAGTGTAGTCTAAGCACTATTCAAGCTCTATAGCTATGTCTCATGAGGTAGACCGCACGTGAACGTTGCATTTCATAAAATTAGCAAAAAGGCGAAGTTGGCAATACAGGTTTACCTTGTAAGATACCCTATGTAATTGCTTTCCCTCCTTGCACACCCTGCAGTGTATAACTGAAGATGGGCACCTGGGACTGACCGAAAATTATACATAATGAATTACAACACCTTGTACTTTCTCTTATTTTCAGTCTTAGTCTTGGTGTTGAGAGTCGGAATAGCGCCAGGCAATAGGCCTAAACCCTGAGTCGTCAGTAACCCCACTTCGGAAGAGCATGGGTATGAATTCTTGCGACGATGTGGACCAGTGATCACATCCCGAACTTACCGTGGTAAGCCCAACAATGAACAACAAACCAGCGCCGACACGTTCCACGACAGTCAGAAAGAGCATCGTGTTGCATTTTGTCCATCACGGGTCCTTACCTAAATTTCGGGGCCTATGGGTACAAAGGCCAGGTGGAACAACTTTGATGGGCTCGAAGTTATTCCTAAGTTCAAGCAAAATAATCCAAGAAGAAGAACAAGGAACCTAGCACTGTAGAAGAAATGGCGATCCAGAAGAAGAAGAAGAAGAAGAAGAAGAGGTATGATTGAGTCGAATAACTCACTGGTAATGTTGTTCGGTTGTTAACATCGAATTCACGGTGAACTGTGGGAAGGAGGGAGAAGAAGAGATAGTATTGAGTCATATAACTCACCGGTTATGTTGTTCGGTTGTTAACATGAAATTCCCAATCTATATTGTTCTGAGGAAGGAGGCCTACGGAACTGTTACGCCTGAGCTGGCCGGTTCCCGTCTGTTTATTCCGATGTAAATGCTTTTCACGGTTTCGCTACATGGTGCATCTGTGTATGTGGAAGTACGGACCATACACAGGCCTATAATATATCTTTCCACAATACGTCTGCCCCACAAGGTTTGAAAATGCAAAGCTTCGACTGTACCACGAATTGCAGTAACCACTAAGACTCATCATTCTTATATAGGTCATACAATTCTCGAATCACATGGTTCAAGAGGAACTGTGTATCTGATTGGTTTCGCTACTCTTAGACTCTTGAGTGCAGGTAACCCGGATTCCCGTTGTACTGGAGGAGGAAGTCTACCGTGCTCACGTCAGCACATCCAGACTGGTATCTATGACTACGACCATACAGGTATCTATATGTACCGAGCCATGCTGGTATGAGCACCAATGAACGGTGGCCTTGATCCATTTCGCTCCCATATTGAGCAACACGCTTTGTCTGCAAGCATTATATAGGCGCAAGTGTTTCTAGCATACGAACGTGTAAGTATGCATATGTACTATGAATTTCTCAGGTCAAATTGAAGATATCAGCCCACGTAACGCACTATCGTGTGTAACATCCAGCTACAGCAGACTGCAGCAGAATGAATTAAGGGGTGGGGAGGTAATATTGAATCCGCAGGGATGGTACAGGTGTACGGCAGGTCTGATCCAAGGAATTAGAAGGTGCGAACATAATCACGTGCCTATCATTCAGGCGAACCGAGGTCAATTATAAATTAGTAATGAAATCAAGCACTGTTCATAACCAGTTTGGCAGTCGGCCAAATCAGGGAAGGACTTCCTGATGAGCACCCACATGTTAGCAGAAAATGGAAGGTAGCCTTTAAAGATGTGTTTATGTCTGGCTATTCGCCAATATGTCTAGCGGGGGACAGCTAGGGGGGCCTACTATTGGAGGCAATACAATTGCATTGCTGGCGTACAGGACAAATGGAAAATCATTATGTTCACGACTCGAGCTAAGGTCATGACTATTCTAAACACGGTGACGGACTGACTGCGGCCGGGGGCTGTATTCCATGGAACACCTAAAGGCCAACCCCATAGTATCGACTAGGACTACTGTTCTTGCTGTTCGAGAACGCGAAAAACGTACATGGCGCAGAAGTGATCACGGGGAGAAGACGTTCGCCGGATTATTCTGTTGGCAAATCTCACTTCACCATGCACCTCGGTGGTTGGAACAGTAAGACGGGAGTAATAAATTGTAGAACTTTTAATGTACAAATTGTGCGTTTTATTTCAATCATAGAGACATCGTCTAAATTTTCTATCCCCGCGGACTTGTCCCTGTTCGCATTGAATAGTACATGATTTCTTAACTTATGATTAAAGGACAAATGCAGGATGAAATATGATATAATACATTATTTTAGCTGGAAAGAAACAGAATGCGTCAGTCCAAACCCGAAGTTCATACGACTTTCCGTTACGGCGTAACAGTCCTTTGAAGTGTGAGGAATGTGTCTTGGGCAAGATCGAAAAGAATCCCATAGGCAATAAAACTGTCATACTTGAACAACCGTGCAAACATCTTGTTTTCTATTGAAATTCACACATTATTTTCACTCTTTACGAGCATTTACCCTATGGGAGGGATGTTGGTATAGGTGTGGTGGCTACTTCGATTGATCGGTTGATTGAATTTATTGTACTCAATTGGAATTTGGCTTACACAGGTCGTAACGCTTAAACATACATAACAATAGTAGCAATACATATACAAGAACGATTCAAACAAGTAGCCTACATAACGTCTTGCCAAAACTTTAATACAACTATCTCTCCTCCTTTGGAATTGAATAAATGAATAGAGTCAGGTACAAATGAATTGTTGTAGCGTACCCTAAGTGTACGAGGGGGCATAAACGCAATCCAGAGCGGTTGTAAACATTCTTCCACCAATGGGTGGGTCGGATCCTGCATGATTTGTTTCACCTTATTGTGAACTCTCTCATTACACAGGCATTCTTACAAGTACTTAACTACTTGTTCCACTTGTTCCCCATGGACATAGATCGGGGCGTGATCACCAGGTACTAGGAGTGCGGCGGAAATCTATATTCAGCTCCTTAGTTTTCGACACATTGGGTTGTAAAAAGTGATTTTGACACCACTTGACAAACCCTACAATCGTGGTGGCGTAAATGAGTTGAGTCCCATGTGACAGTACCGGTATGGCAGTATCATCCGCATATTTGGTGATGATACATTCGCTGTTCAAAGTCTGACAGTGGCTTGTATAGAGAGTAAAAAAAGCCAGGAAGAGAGGACACAGCCCCTGGTGCGCACCTTAACATTCATAACCCTTTCTCCTGAGTAGATATCGCCAACCTTCACCTTCTGTGGTCTATTCTAAGAAAATCAAGAATCCATATAGGGTCAAGCGTATGTGATCAATTTGTGGGTAAGTAGGTGTGAAACAATTGTACTGAATGCACTAGAAAAGTCTAAATATAGATCTCACATACTGCTTGTCTTTATCAAGATGAGAATAACCTTTGTGAAGGTATGTCAACCCTGCGTCATCCACCCCTCTGCTTGACCTAGAAGCAACTGTGTCAGAAAGACTTCTGCTAAATGTTATCCCATTCAACGAAATGAAGCAATAAAACACATGACATTTGTTCCCGGGGGGGGGGGGGGGTTGTCATGTGTGATGCAGCGTTATTGCGCAATTGGGTTGCCTCCCTAATTTATATGATGGATCAAACTTTGAAGGCCGATACCTTCACAATAGGAACATCGTTTGGAAATGGGGTTTGGACCTATAAGTACAGTTTTTCATTCTCCACGATATATCGCTATTGTATCCAAGCCTGCAGTTGTCTCAAATATACAATTATTCAAGTCAATGTACACTCCGACTAAACTGCACCCAACTCAGCTTCGGACGTCATTGCAAACGACCGCGACGATCGATTTCACAAGACGACAATCCACCTTTAATTACAAACTAAAGCCAGCAGACCAGTGCAGTGCTCATTTCCTACGTATTTCACTGTCTGGGGCATTTAACATATTGATGATATTGATATTTATTGATGTCAACATTTTTTTTTTTTTTTCATTTCCCCAATCTAAAAAAATTACCAAATATTTCGTTGGTATTCATGGTCCAATAAGTCCTATTGACGACGACACTACTACTATGCGCGCGGAGCGTGTGCGCTTCACCACATATTTTTTTTTTTTTGGGGGCTGTGGGGGGAATGGGCACGCAGTAAATATTCTAGATAATTCTTTCTTACTGCTTCATTCCTGCTTGATTTCATATTATCTCATAGTATTCTTTGTGGATTGTTGCATTTCCAGGCAGCCGTTGATGCAATTTGGTGCAATATAGCACACCCAAACTCCATCTGCGTCCGAACTATTTTGGCGTGTCACCTGCATGGCTCATAACTTAGGCATTTCAAATGTCCGTTTGAGCATCTGGAGCCTAGCACACCAAAACCAGGAAACGCGCAGAAGGAAGATCATACGTGGGCTTGGTCAAATCACGGGCCTATTGGCGCGAGTTGGCGCTGTAGGCTGGGCCCATGTTAATTTTGTATACTTATACTCGTATGGGACGCATTCTATCACGCCCTAATTTGGTTGCACGCAGTTTGGAGCGCAAAAAGAACTCACGCTGCTAAATCCAGTTAGTGGGTACAAATTGTCGGCATTCAAGTCTTTTTCCCTTTTCACTAGTCGATTCCCGCCTCTTCGTTAGTTGATATTTGCTCGAATTTTTAATCTCTCATATCCCCTGAACGAATACTTTCTGCTTACCTACTTAGCTAGCCGTTTCATTGATGTTCGTAATACACCATGGGAGTGCGCGATAACGTAAACCACAATCATTGGAATCACCCCCACCCCCAACAAACCCAACGCCACTGCACACAGGGCACTGTATTCTACAAATACAACGGGCCGCCCAAAGTGGAATCTGGGGCGTCCCTGGATAATATTGATATACCGAATTTCAGGCAGTTCATCTTTTGCGCAAGTATGACTTACGGGGAACCGCGAACCATTATTCGCGCAAGGGAGATTTTTCAGAATCTGATGAAATAATAGTCAAAATTTACCCTCTTCGAGTCACATGCTTTTAAACTGACTGATTGTATTTGGAAGAGGAATGTTATTTTCTCATACATGAAAAAGACACCAAACACTCCAATCCTCAGTGGGGGCACCCAGGGGCACAGTGTGAAATCGACATAATCATGGGTGAGTGGAAGTCTGGTAGTGCGCATAAAAGTTTGCCCACATGGCACCCACATAGGCACCGCGGGATGAAAAATTTATGCATGGGCCCATATGTGGTGCCGCGTGGGTCCCACACAACAGCCCTTGGTATGTCCATCCATCATCCTTTCACTTGGAATACCATTATGTATTCTGAGAAGAAGCCCGTCTCCAAGAAAACAAACAAAACACAAAAAAAAAAACTTTATTTTCAAGCAAGGGCAACAAGTAGGCCTGAACATTTTAAATTCCTTTGAAAATAATCATGAGATGATCACAAACGATTTATCTGTCTTTCTAGTTTGATTGATTAGTGGTATTGTATTGTACGGGTTCAGAAGCCAATTTGACCCATCATGGAACCCTAACCGCATTTTTGATAGTGGATGAGCAACCGGCGGACAAATAGCTCTCTTCTCGACTAGGCTCAGATCATCATCGAGGCAGGGTGTGACACCAATCCCTGCTACCGGAGGACCGCAATTGTAACGTCACCATCGACGGACGATCAGTGAAACTCAGGAACTGCCACTTCTCAGAAACCTGAGGAGCGGAAGATGTTCGACGCGACGCTCACAGCTCCCCCGACCGACAGACCTATTGCAAGTGCCCCAGAAACACCCCCCGAAAATCCAAGCCCATGCTAACGCAGGACCGGAACTAAGACCAGGAACACGCCAAGTCGAACTGCGAATACAGCCACTTCTGGACAAACGCCCGGGTTGTGATCGGATGGAATTTCGAACCCGGGACACCTGTGCATGCAAAGCGGCGTACACTGATACCGCTTCCTACTATTCTTCCCCGCCCTAGTTTTCATTTAAAAAATCACAATTATTGGATTAACCGGCATAATAGCATATAACCCCTTCCCTTCACAGGCATTACAAATTCTTTTTTACCACAGTAACTAGTTCAGCGTTGATTTATTTGGGGAGGGGTAGAGCTATTGTTGGAATCCCCAGTAGTGGAGGGGTGTTTTCTTCAGTTACGCGGCCTTCGGTGAGTAACCCAATACCAGCCGGCCTATCATGGTGGTATAGAGTCGATCGACGACCACACGACCTGGGAGAATTCCATTAGATTATATGTATACCTTTACAGTTGAGAGCGACCGGTAACATACATGATATGTAACAAATACCACATACCCGATACAGGAACCCTCCATATTCAGACGTCTCCCTCCAAGATGGGGCTGGCAGAGTCGGCGATTGTTGCAATGTTAAAGAATCTAACCTGTTTCTTCATCGTGTGTTCGATAAGAAGAAAGCCCTTGCTGGAATTCCACCATTCCAACCTGTTTTGTCCGAGTAAGCGCTCGGTTTCATTCGTCATATAACCAGCTGTGCAAGTGGTTGTGTTAGCTGTGTCAGAATTACGCCTCAATGTTGAACTTTCTGATTCTGGTCAAACCAGCGGTCCATAGGGCTACGATACGCGCAACGTCATAATATTGCTCCTCTTTCAGTCTTCGCTATATGACTGGATCTGGAAGCGAACATCTTTTCCTTTTGTGAGTCGTTGGTCTGAACATCTATCAATCATCAGGTCGATAGATTACAAACCCTGAAAACCGTGTTTTGGAAACGCATTGTTGGGTTTATCTTCAAACAGACGGATTGAAATTAAACCAGTGACTCGTACCGTGGTTTACTCTTTGAACGTTCGGGCTATAATTAAATTGCTTTTTAGAATATTTAATTGCGTTTTAAACAAAAAGTGGTGTTCCACACAGCTGTGTGTTTTTTCAAAATGCAATTAGAGGCCTAGGCTAACATAGGACGACAATCAAAGTAGGCAGTATAATTTGCCTCTAAGGCGCATAGAATATAACCCTAATGTTAGTGTATGTATGGGTCTATCAGTCCCTGTCATTCAGCCATAGGCATGCTACCCTCTGCTTCCACCATTATTCATTGCAATAACACAACCCACCCCCATCCCCCAACAAGTTAGATTAGGGGACTGGCGGCTTACTTTTCTAGTCATATCAGGACAGGTCCGTCTATTAACTTCTTATTAAGTCGGACCCTTCTACGCGCCCCCCAGAATCGGAAACAGATAGCTTCTTCATAAATTGTTACTAAATTTCTGAAGAAAAAAAATCTGAGAACGGGCTGGTAGAGGACCAGTATAAGACAAATTCGAAAGCTCTGATATGTTCTGGTGTGCGCGGTGGCAATGTTCTGCCGAAAACCTTAGAATTTAGAAGTCGTAGCATATAACCTAAGTTGCTTCCGATTCTTTACAATTTACTCCAAAATAGCAATGATTGCATTCTGCCTATGGCCACCAATGGACCCCATGTAATTTAGTGTACACAATACGACACAACCACGTGCGTGGTTAGGGTAGATTGTTATTCCATTACCCATGTTTTCAGTAACAGACACAGGCTTGTCACCGTAGCACACGCAGATAGGCTGGGATGGATTCCATAGATGCGCATGTGGAATGCCAATGTACGTGAAACTGGCCGGGGGCTAGGTCTTGAATATGTTCTATGCGTTTGCAATATATATATATTGGTCTTTTATGGTATTTTCGATATATTATTAGTGGTTTCTCGTCTGCAACAAACGTTCGTTTCGTGAATATGTGATTTCACAGCAAGCCGGATACGCATACGCATATATGGAATCACAATTAGGCTGTGTGGGTTCCATAGAGTTTAATGCGTGTCCGGGCGGATCTATGGTGAAAAATCACTATGACGCTAAAATACTTGTTTAATATGTGCAAATTTCCTCATCTTCCGTTGGTTATACATGAGAATAAACAAGTATTTGGGCGTTCTTCTATCTTCGATGGTGATTCCACTTCAAGATTCTCCTATGCTGCCTTCGTTGTCTTCTGACCGCTTCTTGGTAGTTAATGTGGTAGCACTTGCCGATAGTTTCGTCCAATTTGTATAGTACGCCTCCCTTCTTCTTCTTCTCACTATTCGCTTGACATTGTTTCTCTTTACGAGGTTGAGGTATCTATGCAGTCATGTCAGTATGAATATGTAGTGTCTGTAGGTTGACACCGGTTATAACTCGACCTAACTGAATGGATCAAACTCTTACTTGGTTATGTATGTTCTAATGAGGCGAAACTGAAACCTACTGGTTTGGAGGTCAGGTAAGAGGTCAGCTGAGGTTATAGAAGTATGAAATCTTGTAAACAGATGAGTACAGAACAGTTGGTTTGCTAAGTTGAAAATTGGTGCATGGTTTTAGTATAGAGAGTACATTATTGTTTGTGAGGGGATAGGAGTAATGTTGGTCAAATAGGAATTTTGTAAAAAATAATATCTATTTGTCCAAAGTAGCCGTTAACACGATAACTCGACACCATCGCGTAGATGAAGTTCACCTGGTTCCATCGTGGACTCTTCTGTTCGAGGATGCTGCTTGTCTTGTTCCTGTTGCCGTTGTATCAAACTAGTTCCTTCAATTAGGAACGGTATAGTCCCTCTTACACCTAGCAATCAATGCTGGTGTCCAAAAACTGTCCCATGTCAAGTCACACCCAACTGAGTCAGCGAAACATCACAACAAAGCTAGATACTGCACAAATGTTTACATGCTCAGATTCAACTAATTAAAATATACCTACAAAGACAAAGCCTATACAGGGTATGTGTAGGGAGAATGTGGCTGGTAGGCGACTAAATAAGGTATTATACAACCATAATGACCCAGTTACCATTATATGCGGAACAAAAAAAAAACAAAAACACACTTCCCTCGTATTTTGTTGTGTGGAAAGGTTTGCTTCGTGAGAAACTGAGCTCACATCCATCGAAGGGGGGGGGGGCGATTGATAGCGGTCTCCGAAGCAGGAATCTGACGTGTCTGCCCGTTGCCTCCGACCACTATCTAGGAAGATAAGGCGAGAATTCGTCGGTGTCTTTCCACGCCCATATTATAACGGAGTGAAAGAACACCCTAAACGAATGGTTCCAACTCGAAGGTTGAACTTCCTCTGAATCTAAAAATCCCAGTATATAAATCTGAAGGATCTAAATCACGCAGCAGTGGGGAGGACACTGGCAGATTATTTCCTTCTCCTTTCTTTTCTCAAGTGTACGGAGGCGGCAGGCGTGGACCATTTCTGCTTTGTTGGCTAAGCGATGGCGATTTAACGCGACCCTGCCTAGTGTCCTTGGGTTGTTAGCATTAAGCCTACTAGCGGTTTAAGCGCCATTTTACTCCGTGTGGCCACCCACTCGAGGTCAACTTTCGGTGTCTGTAGGTTGTAAGACGGATAGACCTGAAACGCAGATATTAACCACCATTTCTCTGTCACTCTTGCATCCAAACCCACACTCGTATTGTATATTAATGGCCATCGCTAGCACATGGTCGTCGCCCCATTTCAAGGGCAATGCGAGCGCCGGGGTTATATAAAACCTGAGATATCATCTTCGTTCATACGACTCTTCGCTTACAGAACAAAAATATGGTGCCCTGAAATGAAATTTGGCCACAAGCTTCTATAGACACCAGGAGTAGCCACATATTTGACCGAAGACAGTAAAGCTCGACACAACTCCACATCCATGACCAACGACAACATTTTTTCCATTCATTTTTCTCTTTCCGACAAATAATCTTTTTTTTTTCTTTCGAGGATATGTTCGCGTATGATGGAACATGGTCATGCTAAGCTGTTCTATATCGCGCTTTTTCATGTCGACGAGATGCTCACAGCGCTCTACTGACATTACCCATGATCACAAGTGAGTTTTCACACCTGTCCATTTTAGCACACGCCTCCTGCTTGTTCACCCCGAGCACCCATTTCTTAGTCACTTCATTTTAATCCCCTGAGGACTTCAGTTCCCAATATACGGTTTATTTATATTCTTTGAACTTTCAAAATGGGTTAGTCGGCTAGAAAGTAGCTAAAAGGAAACAATAAAATATACAATTGAATAAAAAAAAACGATAGGAATGGACACATGAAAATGAAATTGCGAACAGGCTGAATTGAAAATAAAAACGAGACGTCAGGACCTGGGCCTGAGAACTTGAAATGGCTATATACATGCGTGCTCGTTACTCTGCCCAAGTCAGCTTACAAGGTTCCCACGTTTACACGTGGATAGCGTGGTCAACTGGAGAGACACGCAGGGTCCAGCAACGGTGCGGGAAATCCCTCGGGCCTCCAATGGGTTCCCCAATCAATTGTTTGCAGTCTGCGTTCTGTTGAACGGTCATGCGATATGTACAGGCATACCAGCTTCCTCAAAATGCATTTACAGAAGATAACCACAATTAGGAGATTTTTGCGAGACTTTCACTCAGCTGTGATCTAAGACCCAAATAACTGGCAGGTTCAAGTGGTCCTGCGTCAGACTACCAAATAGCCTATACCTGACCTATTCATAGGATCGATGGTCTATACGAGTCCAACTGCAACACCTTATTGCGTAATTGAAAGTCCCTTCCACACAACACAAAAATAAATCCAATAATTTCACAATTCCCTTAAGCCTCACTTTAACTTACGGGATGGAACCTACGAGCTTCATTCACGCAGACATGAGAAGATAACCATGTAATGATGGTACTTTACTGTCGAAAGTTCGAACTTGAAGGTGCAAGGAGATTCACAAGCTACTCAGACCCCTCAAATATTCATGTTGTTAACCATACCTGTGTGTGGTATAGCATGCATGCTGACACGTGACGTACCCACTATTCTGATCCACTACACTGGCGGATAATGGTAACCATGTTTTTTGGAACTTCAGGTGAGTAGGCCTGAAGCTTGAAACTGATAGGCATTACGTCCCACAGAGCAGGGTGGGGGAATAACGAGGAGCAGAAGGTGGCCCCCAAATGCCCCCCCCCCCCTCGTACGGGCCTGAGTTACCTAAAAACACGTTGATAAGTGCACGAGGATGCAGTTGCCTTGAAAACAACTTGCTAAAATGATCTTAGTAAGTTGCATGAACCCGCCATCAACCGTGCAATGAATAAACCTTTTCCGTCGCTGTACGTCAGTCCATGCCCGAAGCGATTTTCACCAGCAAAAATAATCACCAAGCGTCCGTTGACATTATCGCTAAACAGTCTGTAGTCGTCCCGTCAACTTGTCGAGATAAACATGTTTTCAACCGAAGGCAAGAAATTGTTCCTGTTTCGGAAGAAACTTAGATATATAGACCTCAATACTCATTGTTCAAATTTTCGTCCGATATCAGGACACTAGATGAAACATGTTGAAGCGACCCGTATGAACCCATTTTCTTTCTTCTTCTTCTTGGGGGGGGGGGGGGGGGGGGGGGTAGGTGCATTACCGAGAAAGCTCCTGTCATTGTTACATAGCTACAATACTTTCCCAATTCAATCCAAGTGACTGCCCCCATTAGCTGGGGTGTACACTCTAAAAACCGCCTTGGTGATTGGTGGAAAACATTTATATATGGCCAGTTTCCCCGGATTCGAAGAAATTTTTCCTGTTTAACAAGAACAAATTCTAGCGGACATTTCGATCTTTCTTGGTAGGTGTCTTTTTTATTGATTTCTGGTGAATTTCATCAAGGCGTTTTTAGAGTGGAGGCTAAACTACACAGGACGAGGTGACTACTATTAGTACTAACACATTGATTTATTTTGCTTAATACTGCCAGCCTGTCTACTTATTCCAGGGAAATTGCATGGTGGTCAGCTCTGTCAACCGGAGGGGGCCAATCTAGTCCGTGCAGCAATAGATGTTCGAGTCGAGATTTCACTGTAATCCGAACGGAAGGATTCGAATGGAAGATTGACGGATCCCTCCGATTGGATTACAGCGAAAATCCGGCAACGCCCTCTGCCCTTCCTTTCATCCGTCATTTCAGTGAATTCATTTCAGGGGCGGCAAACAGTGATGTATGATTGTAGGAAAGATTTTCTTGGCCATACCTTGCACAAAATTATGTAATTTCGCTAAATTAAATATCGCATAAAAAAATCCAACTTCGCGGCAGAATTTGTCACGCGAGGACGCCCATAGTGACAAACAGCCCCGTGACTAGCTGGATTTGCTCTGAAGACTCAGCCATATATCCACCAAGATTAATGGATCGAAACGCCTCTGAAAACGGGCATTACCTGAACAAGCTTAGCAGCATCCAGGTAATGAACAAAGAAATGTTTAATTTGGGCGAGAGAGGGGAAGGACCATGCGACCAATTGGGAAGAAATTTTCGTATTAGGCGATATTAAAACCTATATAGTCGGGGGTTATTATAGATCCTGATATACGGTGGCGTGGCAGCTCCGATAGAGATGGTAGCGGACTCTGTGCACTGATAGAATCCACGGCAAACGAATTACTGGCTTGTACCAACTACACGTCTATGACGGCGGGTGGACACATCACTCAAAGGGCTGTATTTTGAAATGAGTGTATACTAAGCAGTCAACCCCAGCCAGCTTACCAATTCGAAACTTCCCTCCGTTCCTTTGTTGTGTAGGAGAGTTTGTTCGTGAGAAACGAGCTCACATCCATCGGGTGTGGAGGGGGGGGGGGGGGGGGGGGGGGGCGATTATTAGCGGTCTCAGAAGCAGGAATCTGACATGTCTGCCTCGTTAGGCTCGACCCACTATTAGGAAGATAGACGAGAATTCGTCGGTGTCTTTCCACGCCCATATTGTAAAGGAGTGTAGCGACCCGCCCTAATCCGAATGGTTTCCAACTCGGAGGGTTGAACTTCCTCTGAATCTAAATCCCCAGTATATAATCTGAAGTATCTAAATCCACCAGCAGTGGGTGGACACTGGCGGAATATTCCTTCTTCTTTCTTTTCTCAAATGTGTACGAAGGCCAGCAGTGCGTGGACCATTTGCTTTTTGTTGGCTAAGCGATGGCGATCGAACGCGAGCCTACCTAGTGTTCTTGGGTTGTTTTGCATTAAGCCTACTAGCGGTGTAAGCGCTATTTCACTCAAGGGCCACCACTCGAGGTCACCCTCTGTTTTCTGTTCGTTGTAAAAAACAGAGAAAAAATAGACAGATAGACCTGAAACGCAGATATTTACCCCATTTTTTCTTTCACTCTCTACATACAAATCACCCACACTCGTATGGTAGAATAGGATCGCTAAGCACAGTCACTCCCATTTCAAGGGCATGCGAGGCCGGAGTTATATAAAACCTGATGAGATCAGCTTCGCTCATCCGACTCTTCGCAGAAACAAAACCTATAGTGCCCTGAAATTTGGCCACGATCTCTCATTGTATAGACACCAGGAGTAGCGCTCGAGTCAAGTTACTTGCCCGAAGCCAGTCAAGCCTCGACACCCACTCCCCCTCCACGACCAACGACAACATTTTCACCTTTATTTTCATTTCCGACATGAGTTTTTTTGTCTGGTCATTTTCGGAGGAAAGGTGCCAGGATTATGTAACATTTCATGCTAAGCTGTTGCTTATATAGCCCTTTTTCATGTCGACGAGATGCTCACAGCGCTCTACTGGTATTACCCTGATCATAGGAGTTTCACACCTGTCCATTCAGCACACGCCTCCTGCTTGTTCGCTCCCGACGCACCATTCAGTACGTCACTTCATCGAATCCTCTGAGTGCTTCAGTTCCCAATAGATGCTTGGTATTTGAATATTTTCATTTTCCAAAAAGGGTTAGCGGATAGAAAGTTGCAATTTTCCAACGGGACACCTGGAATGAAACAAGGAAACAATGAGATATACGATTGAACGAAAGCGATCGATAGAATAGACACATTAAATGAAATTGCGAACAGGCTAGATTGAATAAACGAGACGTCAGGATCTGGACTTGAGAACTTGAAAATGGCATATACAGTGATCGGTACTCATCTCAAGTCAGCTCACAAGGTTGCCACGTTTACACGTGGGTAGCGTGGTCAATGGAGACACGTCTTGTCCAACAACACTGCGGGACCCTCTGGCGCGCTCTCAATGGGTTCCACAATCAACTAGTTTTTCAGTCCGGCGCTCTCACAACTAAGTTATGCTTTTCACTGCGTCGCGAGTTGTGAAAGTGGATCGGAACTGCGGTGGAGAGGGGGGGGGGGGGGGGGGCTATGCGGGGGGGGGGGGGGCTACGGTACGAACATTTTTCTTCTAAAACCTATACTTGATAGGTCCCCACTGCAAAAAGGGAAGCTAAGCCCGAAAACTGCGTCTGTTGAACGGTATGCGATAGTACAGGATAACAGCTTCCCCGGAATGCAATAACCAGATAAATACCTGCAGTTGGAGACTTTCACTCAGCTGTGATCTGGGACCCGATAACTGTCAGGTTCAAGTGAGTCCTGAGTAAGACTTCAAAATAGCCCATACGGAACTTATTCAAGGATCGAGGGGTATATAGAGTCAACTGCAACACCATATTGCGTAAGTGAAAGTCCCTTCTATACAACATCAAACGATGAATGCAAAAATTTCTCAATTCTCTTAAGCCTTAATTCAACTTACGGGACTGAACTAAGTGAGCTTCACATACGCCGAAGTGAGAAACAACACCAGTAATGTGGAAACATTCTGGTCGAAAGGTCGAACTTGAGGGTGCATGGGATTCACAAGCTGCTCAAACCCTCAAATATTGACAGTTTTGTTAATCACACCCTGTGTGCGGCCTCGTCACTTCCCATTGTTCTATCCACTACACCGTAGGTATAATGGTGCCCATGTTTTTAGAGCTCCAGGTAAGTAGGCCGAAGCTTGAAACTGATAGGCATTAGGTCCCACAGAGCAGGGGGGGGGGGATAACAAGCAGCAGGAGGTGGCCCCCAAATACCCCCCCCCCCCCCGGTTACGGGCCTGAGTTACCCTAACCACTGTGGTAAGTGCACGAGGATGCAATTGCCTTGAAAAACAACTTGCTAAAATGATTTTAGTCGTAAGTGCATGAACCAGCCATCAACGTGGAATGGAATAAACTTTTCCCGTCGCTGTACGTCAGTCCCATGCCCGAAGCGATTTTCATGAGCGAAACAATCACCAAGCGTCCATGAAGTAGCGCTAAACAGTATGAAAATGTCGTCCCGTCAACTCTCGAGATTAGCTTGTTTTCAACCGAAGGCAAGAAATTGTCCTTTTTCGAAGAAAAAACTTAGATATATGTACCTCAAAACTCATTGTCAATATTTGTCGTTGCATCTGCCGTACACCTTGGAAAGACATGTTGGAAGTGACCCATATGAACCCATTTTCTTTCTTCTTTTTTTTTTTTTTTTTTTTTTGTTTTGGGGGGGGGGGGCCTATTAGCTGGGGGTGTACACTCTAAAAACCGCCTCTGGTGAAAAAACATTTATATATGGTCAGTTTTCGATTCGAAGCTAATATTTTTTCTGTTTAACAAGAACACAATTCTCGTGGCAGTTCGATCTTTCTCTGGGATGGGTTCTTTTTTATTCGATTTCTGGTGAATTTTATCAAGGCGTTTTTTAGAGTCGGAGCTAAAATTACACAGGACAAAGTGGTCTACTGGAGTACTAAACAAATTGATTATTTGATTTAATACCTACGTGCTTATCTACTTATTCCAGGGAAATTGCATGGTGTTCACGCTCTGCCAACCGAAGGGCGCCCCAATCTAGTGCAGCAATAGATGTTCGAGTCGAGATTTCACTGTAATCCGAACGGAAGGATTCGAATGGAAGATCTTTTGACGGATCCCTCCGATTGGATTACAGCGAAAATCCGGCAACGCCCTCTGCCCTTCCTTCATCCGTCATTTCAACGTTGCCTCGTCGTGTTCAATCGCCAAATTAAACGAGTCCGCAAGTCCGCAAATTTGGTTAAGATTCTACCGAGACATTTCACAAGCGAAGGGATTACGTGGACACCAGGCAACTCACCTAATCAGTGGCTCCAATAACACAACACTGTAGAGTGTAGTAACGTTATGCTCGCACAGCCGGAACTCTGTCACTGACAGTGTAGCTTCAGACCGACTCAGAAAGAAGAAACATGTAATCCTGCCGTGGTCTCCACGTTTAAAATTGCACGGAGTACCGCAAGCGTACACGCCCCACTGCAATGAAGTCTGACCGAAGCCAACAAACACTAGCACTGCGAACGTACGTTCTACAGAACTGAGTTTGCATGAGCCTGCAGCGAACGATGCTCCTCATCGAACTCTTCTCAGACACTGAAGCCGCCAACGGTCAACCGCTCATCACGTAGCACCAAGCGCAGTGGAATGGCGAGGTAGAATTCAGATGGTTGCTGGTGTTACTGGTTCCCAAAATATAAGGGGCGTTAACTGGTGTATACACAACCGCCCGCCTTCAAGAGGGGCTTAGCTCATCTTACACACACATAGACCAAATACAATCATTGGGGGGTAAGTAACTGGTTGAACTCATGATATAATCTAATGATAGATATCGTGCAGTTCGTCGCTCATCTCTACTAATACCCCAACTTCACTACGGCAAGATCTCGTCACCTCTAGGCCCGGCCTCTAGGAGGAAGGGGGGTTTCGACTATTCAACTGATGCCAAAAGGACCACTCCCGGCCGGAGTGGATCCTTCATAACCTCCCTGTATCTTGAGCATAGCCCTAGGTACTGATAGGCCCATTCACCGTAATACAGTTAAGGAGAAGGAGCAATACTTTGTGTCAAGGTCAGAGCTAGCCGCTCGACGTTGTACGAACAGTGTGCAAAACAATCTATCGGAACTCCCCCTGACGAAAACTAGTTTTCGAAGGGTGATGACATATGAAAGGGGAGAATCCAGTTTATACTCCGAGCTGTTCAGTAGTTGATCGTGCGAACTCAGCACTCACAACCGAGAATAAGCTTATCGCTGTATCATAAGAACCTAATCAACCCACATCGGTAGTAACATTTATACTTGTTGTTTTCTTCATTCTCAATTCACTTCAAATCTATTTCTTTGTAGTATAAATTTGGAACAAGTTATAAATAGGACGATAAACAGAATTCTAATGAGAGGAATGGAAGAGAATGCTAGAATGAGGATGTAAAATATAAGATTAAAACTGATTTTCCTGACAAAATACTGGAAAATCACAGCAAAAAAGTCCTAGGCATGAGGTGAAATTAATAGGAAGTTCAATCCTTAATCTCGGAGTTATGGCAGCATTCCCCAAATTGTAGTTTGTCTTCCTGCACAAAGATTTCAAATCACAACTTATTCTCTGGGTGGTATTCGAAACCCTTTAAAAAAAAAAAAATTCCTTCTTTCACAGTCATAGCCGCATGTTCAATTGGGTATTGATCAACCGACAGTTTCCAACGTCTCTCAGAGAACCTTTTCTTATCTTTCAATTGGATGAAGTGATACCAGACAGGTCAGACTAGATATGGGGCACGATTGAGTCTCAGACACCTGTCCCTTATATAGACAAGGGAAGTGAGGGACAATATTAAATGTGTGTCGGTGTAGGGACAATGGTATTTATCTGGTAATAACTTTTAAAAATATATTGAAATGTCGTTGTTGTCAATACAACTCATAGTAACATAGGGGTATGAGGTACGTTCACTGATGAGTATGGATAAGTGTTCTTCTCATCCTCTCGTCAAATAATCGCCAGATCAATATTGATATCTCCACATACAATCATGCACTTCTCCGTTTTGAGTAACAGGCTTTTCTAGTCATAACAGCCCTAGTTGATGAAAACCTGATACTCATGCCATTTCGCTGGTGGGACCCCTTTGGGAAACCGTTACACTCTGAAAACGCACCGTACTGGTCAAGGGACCAGGGATGGAATCAAATGGGCACCTACCAGAGAACTGTCAAATTCTAACTAGATCTTGTTCGACAGGATTTGGCCCAGAAAATGAGCAGTTCTAAATAGTAATAAGTTTCACCACTTCTCTGGTGAGTGCACAGGGATTCGATCTCTGGTGAATGTTACTAGGGTGTTCTTAAAGCGTAGCAGGCTACAGCATTATCCTCAGCATGTTTGATTACTGGCCATCGGAGTTGGAACGAATGCAATCTGTAGGAACAGTGATCAAATGGGCTGAAGAGGGCTCTCTGTGGACTCTACCTGATTTCCGAGGTTGGTGTTAGTCTCTGTCGGTTTAATTGCTGAAACCAGTGGCACATCCTGCATGTCATCTCAGAGCCAATGAATAAGCCATGGCTCATCGAGAAAGTTGCACAGGTCCTGAGAGTCGATTGGGCAGTGCTGGTTGATGCGACTCGAGAAATAAGACTTCAGATATTGTTGCCTGTCCACAGTTCAGCTCCGTCAGACACTATGCCATGGACAAGGTGAAGATCCACCAGCAGTGAGATACCTTCTGTACGCCTGACGACACCTTACCCTGTGGGATGGCTGATTTGGAGATTAGGGCAAGGATCCCAATGGTGCACATGCGGGATATGAATGACCTCACGAATATCAGATTCAGACGAGTACAAGCATGACAAATTACTAAATAATCTGGCAATGGTTGAGTAGATAGAGACGAGCGGCTAAAAAAATCTAATCGAAATGGAGTGAGTATACTGAACAGGCAAATAGCAAGTATATTGCATGAGCATCACGGCGAATGATCTATTGTGATTCTTCCTTTAAAGAATTCAATCCTTCATTAATGGCTAGATATTCAAAGCCCTTCTCACATCAGTATACATATAATTTATACATATTTTAAAACGTCCATCGAAAAATATCATTCATACCGCACACCACGTCCGAATCAAAGCGAATCCTAGGCCCTAAGACTACTATAGTCCCACTAGTAACGACTGATACATACTGATAATGCAGCACACAAGTTAAACCACGCATCACTTACTTATGTTATGGAGTTCAACATCAAATCCTGTGTGGAGAAACTATGAATTATATCAGAAAAATGAATACCGGTTAAGGAGTTCTCATCAACTGTTACTGATGGGTCTATGAAAATTGATTGCTGAGACAGGTAGCTGGTATAACCACAATCAGTACCGAATGTTTGTAGGTTATCATTATATAGTGCTGTCTTGTGTTATAAGAAGGTATTTTCGAATCATAACTCATCTGCAGCAACCACTGGGAAAGGTTTGACACTGTGTATGAGAATCATTACAACCACTGAAATGTCCATAATAGGGATACGACAAGTCTAGATGGGTTGTAGTTCCTAAATAACTTGCGAATTAGGGGAATGCCCTGTTGCAATATTGACATGACAACCTCTTCCGTTCAGTTTCTAGGCAAGCAGGATGTATTCACTTACCCCTTAAGGATGATTTCTCCTACAGCCGAGTTAGTCATCGGTTCTCTACCGCTAAGGCGTAAGTTCTCTGTTCAGCTATGGGAAAGGCATCATCGCACGCTATGTTGCAGACGTTAACAAAACTGTTTCCTGTTTACCAGGTTACCACGTAGCACCAGTATTGCAACAATGAAGCCTACAAAAAAAAAAAAAAATAGGAAGGTAAATTTTGTGATCGTTAAGAAGTGAATGCATGGAACTACTGACGCCCACACCAACCACGGCCTAACTCGCCTTCATTGAGATTTGCCGTGTCCTCAATGTCAGTATAAACATTTCAATTTCACATAATTCGAAAGGTTTATGTGTATCAGGGGAGACTGCTGGAAGGGAATGTTTTTATGTATACCAGGGGAGACTCCCGGACAAATTACCTTTCGGTCGTGATGGGCAGACCAAAAGGCATGTTTGTTGCAGTGGTTTGGTTCAGGTGCGTAAGCCAATGGGATCCTCGGGTTCTATTTCCCGGTTCAGGTTCGGCCGGAACGGAAATTTTTTTAGCGTTATGCGCCCCATTGTTTTTTGATGTCGAATCCTTACTCGAGCTTCGGTACTGACATCTACAGTATCTAGCTGTCAGCCTAGTCCGAGCCCAACTTTTTTGCGCTCGAACGTAGGCTTCTGTGTGGTATCGCCTCCAAGATAAGAGTTATGGGTTTTAAACATCAAACTACGCATAGGCATAGCAGGCTAAAGAATGCTATTCAGTCTTGTATTTGGAGGTTAGAAAGAAATATTATAGTCGAGGGTATCAACATTTTCCAGTTGGAAATAAGGCTTCTTGCTTGAGAAATATGGCAATTAGGCGCAGTTTTCCAACTCCACATTGACCTTGACCGTCGCGCGGAAATTTGGTCTGATGAATGGTATTTTTTTTTCTCGGATTTTCCGCTTTCGGGAAGTTTAGACCAGGCCTGGCCAAACGGATAGCTTTATAAACTAAATTCTATTTTTCCTGTCAATTTCATTTTCCTCTATAATGATTCGAACGATACAACGTTTGATATATACAAAATGAAAACGACGTAACCTGTAAATGTTGAGAAACGATATTTTACCTATCCATATATATGATAGAGACCTATGTGACCTTTATCCTTGTAAAATTAAAATCTTCTAGAAAAAGTTAAGTCGAGCAATCCTATTCCTAGAGGAGCAAGCATATGGGAAATCCTAGCATATACGCTTATGATCTCGCTGACTGCGTGATGTGTGGATCTCAGTGTTGTAAAATAAGTTGTCATACAAAGCGTAAACCCTCTATGCAACTGGAACGGATACACAAAAATTTAGTCACATCAGTAATTATACCGTTCAAAATCGGGATTGGGTTTTTGTAACACTTTGGTTCCAAGTTCAGGCATTGCCTGTGGATAAAAATGATCCCAAAGTATATGATGGAAGTAACAATAGTTTTTTGGCAATTTTTTTGTTTATAGTATTGACAATATATGTGTCGTTGCCTAGATTCACATGCAGGGTTACTTCGGAAGGTCGGTCATTAGAATGGGTGCATGGTGAATGTTCATTGGAGCCTTGGTCTGTTGGTATTCAGGAGCACCTGATGGAGATTTCTATTTGAGGGATTTTTTTGTCATATCCTATATTGTGTAAATGTTTCTGTCTTCTACAGTGGCGTAGCAGTGGGGGCAGGGGGGGAGGGGGTCTCCCCCGCCTTACAAAATTGGAAAGCGAAGGCTCAAAAAACGGGAAATGAAGGAGAAGGATGCGTAAAGATGAGCAGAATAGGAAAAAAACCAAGGAATGCAGGAATTGGGAAAATGTAATACATCGCAAAACTAAGTGGACCGAATAAACTGAGGGCAATAAGTAGGGTGAGGTACGAAGGAAGCGCTCTTTTGACGCCCACAGAATTAGGGAGTCATGCACTTTCATACCCACACCCCCTCGCCTCCTAGCTCGTCACTTCTGTGAACCGAGGGAACGCCGAGGGAAATGCCCAAATCGGGTAAAATCGTCTTGCCCGTTTCGACCGACGGTAGATACGCGCCTGCCATTAGTTAATAGATCACTCAGTTTCTGATACAAACATCGTACGTAGCTCTTGAACACAGTTCGTATGTGGGAGGCTACTGGCTGGCAGTCTAAAACCTTTTCCATAACCGCTAATTGAGAATAGACGAACTAAGAAACATCGTTTTGTTATGTAATAACGGAGATATGCATAAACGAGAAGAAATAAAACTTTCTACGCAAGTACAATCATTATTAGGGTTAATATTGGCGGTTAATTAGTTATGATCTTTATGAGCACATAATAGAGGTGCTTTTGACGGAATATTCTTCAACTTGTGTAAATTTATCCTCTTAAAGAGATCAATCAGTTTCAGGTACATAGGGGCATGGCGTAGCAGGATTTTTCCAGTGGGGGCGCTGGAGGGGCTGAATTTTTTGCTGGGGGCGCCAATGTGGTGGCGCGGAGCGTATACAAAATTTGGGAAAATGGGACCCCCTAGTGGAGGAAAGGGCACTTCACTGGACCTAATCTTAAGGATTCACTCCGTGGCATAGCCAACCGTTTTGTAGAGGCGGTTGACATAAAATGGCGGGCTGGCATGTCTAAGATAAATTCCCGAAGCTCAAAAGTTGCCAAAATTTTATTGCAAAATCATGTACAGTAAAGCTACTGATCACGAAACTAGACTATTGCGCGCAGGAGCGCGCAATTTTTTTCGAACATTTTGGGAGCATTCAATCAAATATTTGGGCACTATTTGGTAAAATTTTTGGGAATCCTTTCTATTGCTTCATCATCCCGTCTCAAATTTCCCTATATTCGTTGCCTCGAATATGGTCCACCACGAGTTGCGCCCACGTACAAGGAAAATTTTTGTTTCATCACAAACCCTCCAGATGGCCCCGGAACGGCACTTCCTGTGTGTTCTGAATTACATGTACCCAGGAGGTTCCCTGGGAGGTGTCTGAGAAACTGTTGCTCTCTAGAGTCTGGACGTGGCCAGAAGCAAAAAAAACAATTAAAAAAATCTCAACAATTATTCATGTCATGCCTCTATGATCGCTTACGTAATAAATGACAAGGTCATCTACATAACATCCATTCACCATGCATGCCAAGGTCATGCTGCACCATCTTTGTCCATCCTCTCGAATAATATTGAGTGGCCTTGGGCAGTGCGTCACCATACTTTTCATTTTCAATTGCTGGGGCACAAGGGGGGGCACAACATCGATTGGGGGACCAAATTATCAACTACGCGGAGCGCCACCATCGTTTAGCGCGAAGCGTACAAGAACTTTTTTGTGGTTTTGCGAAATCCCCCATATTGCCGACGGAATTACCCTTTCCGGGTGATTTAGGCTGCGGCCAGGTCAAGCTTAACTTAACGGGTCTCAAAAGCCTGTAAGTTTGTTTTTTTTTTTTCTTGAAAAATCCCTCGCGCGCCGGTAGCGTCCCCCCCCCCCCTCAATCTCACCCTGACTTGCGGTGCCCGGGATGACTAAGATAATGGGTTTGCCCTATTGGTAATTTCTTTCTGCCACACTACTGTATTCTGACTCATTATACTGGGTAGATACTTAACCCAATGTGTGGAAAATATATTTCCCATTTGGAGAGAAAATTATCCAAGGTTGTGTGAAAAGTTGTCCCAATGGCTGGTATTCGTTTTACCTGCTAGAATGTGAACAGGGGCTTCAATTACGTTTGAAAGGTGAGGGGCGAGTTCTCGGTTAGAGAGAAAACATTTCACCCTTTTCATAAGCCGCTAGATCATCAGACATTACATTTGCGGAGCTTAGTTGCAACCATCTGGATGTGCCTTTTTAGCAGTTTTCGTTCGGTGGAGGCAACTCCCACTGATTTTCCTTTGAACTCCGCTGCATACTCGTGGCGGGGGGCGGTCACGTTGGCACCAAACACACCCCAACACACAAAGCAGATAACCAGTCGGGGTTATGGACGATGTTACTTCAATTTGAAGACTACGCAACGTTGAAAAGTTATAAAGTAAATATCACCTGAATTAATGTGTCCATGTAGCACCCAACGCGCGCGTAGCGCGCGAATTTTTTTCAAGTAAATGTTTCATTGGGTCAGCGGTCACATAGAATGAGGTGTCCGCGTGAATAAAGAAGTTTGCATATGACAATTTGGGTTCACGTAATAGACTCACCGCACCGAGTGCACGGACAGATGCATTTTTTTCTCTGCAAGGCCTAGGCATAGGCCTGCCCAATGTCGGTTCGGCCATTCGGGCCAGTCAACACAGTAACTCTTGCGCGCCGCAGCGCGACTAAAAAATTGCAAACATTTTGAGGCAAAATGTAAATTTTTTATACTCCTAAGTTATACCTGGTCGTTGATGCCAAAATCTAAGCAGGCCATATTTTTTTTTTCAGCCAGATTTTCAGTGGGGGGGGGGGGACTGGGGGGGGCGCGGCCTTATGGGGGGCGTGCGCCCCCCAAGTCCCCCGTAGCTACTCCACACATCTGGGTACATAGCTCGTAACGCTTTTTCCACTATGTAAGGGCGTATATGTACATGAGAGCCTAACATTTTCCCTACAATAGGGAGAACTAAGAGCAGCGTTTTTTTATGTGTATAACGAAATCTAGACATAAAGAAAAGAAGCAATTTAAACAAATGGAACCACTCAAAAAAATCCTGCTTGCAATGTCTGATAGTGTGCCCAGTTTTCCCCTTTTTTAGTTGGTATCCCTATTTTCTTGAGACTTTATAACAAAAAAAAAAAACTGAACAATACGTCTTTTTGTTCAATTTTGGTTTCGTTCTTGGATTCACTCGTACTTGGATCAGTTTCATCATTAGCCAGTGGTACCCAGAATGTGTTCGGGATTTTGAGGACAACTGGCTGCGACACTCCCAGATGGCTAATGGAGCAAACATGTTTTTTTGTGCGGATGGTAAGTATCCGTCTCGTCGTTCAATTACTGCTTAGCCGCCTCATTGTGAAGTTATGAAACTGGTGGGTGATTAGAACAAACCGTGTAAAATTAATGAGGATATTAACTAAAGTGGTTCAACTTACCATCTAAGACAACTATGTCCATGTGGCTACACGCGAGTCATCCTTTGGGAGCTGTTGGACCTGGACAGCATTGACAGACAGGACTTTAATTATTTCCGAAACGAACTGGAACATAGTCTATTGAAACTTGTTAGAACTGACAACTGTTTTTATGTGAAACAATTGTGTTTTATTCGCGGTGGAAGTCTATGCCCGTATGCCACAGTTCCAGCACGTGTAATAGTCTATGCAAGGCTGATTCAGCTAGCGCAATAGCTGTTGTGTGGGATACATGGCGCTAAATGTACAGTGTCAACACATCTTACGGGGTCTCTGATTGGTTGCATGCTGTTTTTTGGGTCATAAAACCACCGCCTATCCGGAAGCAATACGGGTAGGGAATGACAGATTTAGATCGGAATCAAGTTACGAGAATCATTTCAATTGGGTTGCTATTCGCTCGAAGTCCCTAATGGCGTTAGAAGATTATAGTAAACTTATTTTCAGGTAGGCGTGAGGATTAGCATTAATGCCTAAGAAAAAAAAGTGTTGCGATTGCCGCAAGCTTCATAGTGGCCTATGACTCTGGGCTTTTTCATAACATGACCATGGGTCCTTGCGCATTCAGTATATATTAGAAACTAAAAATTATGGGTTTAAACAACGTAATGAGTTCTGTAGCCCTATATAAAGAAGCTGCATACTAGGGCTAACATTAGCCTTGTTTGGACCTAGCCTTCTGAACTTATGTGCTACAAAAAAATCTCTAAGTTTGAGTTAATTTTAGCTTGTTAACACAATACTATGACTATGCCTGTGGATGTTTATTAGTGCATGCTTCCCTTTGTTTTTGTGGTCAGGTCAATAGTCACCTGAAGGCTTAGATAGTCAATGAATCATGAAGCTGTTTAGTTTTCTATTGCAATTTGTGATGACCACTAAAGCCGGGTATGTTACTTTTTGTTGCAATATTGGTAATGGTATATAACCACACCTATATGAAGCGAAAGCCGACAGCTATTTTCTTTTTATTCTTCTTGTTATGAGTTCCTACTTAGGTATTTGTTTTCTATCTATTGTCCCCACCCCCACTTCTCAGAACTTTAACCTAGGAGAACCCTTTGAATATTTTCCATTCTCCCATGAGGCATTTCGTGACATACGACCGGGGTAACAATTTTGGCAGAAGTTGGTAGTGTTTTTTTTTAAAAAAAAAACTAACTGACTGACAGACTGACTGACTGAGTAGCTTGGTTTCCTCTGATAGGATTTGGTCTTCTGTCTCTCTGTCTGTCTTTATGTCTTTCTTTGGGATGTCTGTCTGCTGGTTCACCACGCTAAACCCCCTTATTCATGCAAAAGGGCGATTGATTTTAAGTGAATTTTAGGTGCCTGTCTCAGTCTTTGTGTGTAAATGAATAATAACATATGCTAACAACCCAGAGGAATGCGTGCTCTCCGGTCAGCACGGTCAACCGAAGCCAAATCCACCCAGTACTTGACTACCCGAACTACTCAAATACTGTACATTACTATTCCGTTTCGCGGGCGTCGATGAAAACAATGCTTTCACCCTAGTCTTTCACAAGTAACGACCGACTCGAACCAATGTATGCTACTCACTACGTTATAAATGTACATCAATATAATCGAACGACACATAGGCCTATACATGCAGAGCACAACGTTGGTGCCGTGATCGAGGCGTGAATACTGCCGGACAATTTGCCAGTAGTTGGATTTGTGATTCATTTCGTATTATAACAGGATCGCAGGAACACAACAACATCTATTTAATTTATTGGCTTTCCATTTGGCTTGTTCGGAGTGACTTGTCCCTGTCACATATAATATTTTCAGCCATGTTGGAAATCAGAATTTGTCAAACAATGTATGGTGACCCTGGGTGAGTTTCCGGCCTGCTCCTTATTGTGATTGGTTGTGTTTGAATGGCTCAGTACCCTGGCAGCAAAGATCAAACGTTTTTCCTGACACATACTTAAACTTGTCCCCATTATATGGTAATTTTTCAATGTATGTATGACAATACTGGGAAAAATGCATAGTCTACATAACTCGTAGGGGTATTCATTTTTTTAATCAGATGAAATGCTTTGTATTCGGTGGAGCCCTCAAAATGCTGTGTAATTTTTGGACGGATTTCTGTCTGGCGTGAACCTATATAGAACCCAATTGACAGATTGACTTTTCTTTGATATCCGGTCACGTTTAAACTGAGCTATGTTTATCGTCTATAACATATGTGCAAGTGGAAAGTGAATTGCACAGAGACTGGGACAAATTGGATCACTGTCAAACTGATATCCCTGAAGCGGAGACTCTTTGCAAGCAAACATCCCAAGCAGTCACCGAACGTTTCCCTCGGTGGCTACAATGCACAGTTGTGATAGGCGAGGTCTTGATCTCCCACCCCATGGTTTCCGCTGTATTCAGTGGCATTTGTGCAAAGGTTTCTGGATATTCCCAACGAGTCTCGTCGGTTGGCTGCGACCAGTCATGACACCAGAGTTCACTGATCGTCCTTTTTTGGATCGACGTGAAATGGTGGTCCTTGGAGCAGGTTGAGACTGGTTACAAGACAAACACCCTGTCCCCTCGATATCATCGGAGCACTAGTCAAGAGGAGAGGGAGTTATCTCGCCCGGTGTTCATCCACAAGTAATTCGGCCAGGGTTCCTTGATAGCCTTACCTGGCTTCCTGAATCCCTTAGAATTCATATCAAATCGGGGATACTGTGTGGGGAATCTTTGTATACTTCCATTGCCTTGGGCATCACACGAACACTGTTTGTATGGTATTATTAAGTCCTAAAGTATATATTGTAGAATGACAAGAGTCTATTTAGACTATTACATTCCCTGCATTGCTACTATTCCCTCAGTTGGGATAAGCATATGCGGTAGTTGTTGGCGGCTGTCCTACATAGCGGAGAACGGTATTTGACCAACCAACTGTCACCAGCGGCCAAGTGAGGGTTCATCTTATTACACCGTGTAAATTACTTTTTTCTCTCCAGAGATCAATAATACAGAACAGTTTTTGTTTGTGCCCTTCTCGGTGTACAGCTGTGTACACTACACGAGTATAGGAGCTCCCTGTTAATACGCCAAGTTTGATGTGTAGAAATAATAGAATGAATACCGACATGTTAGACTGAGGCATTTTAGGGAAGTAACTACAATGATCGATAAAAATGGAAATTAACAAACAAACGTGTTTGACTGGTTGGGACTAGGCCTGAAAGAACTTAAAAATATAAAAGTTCCGCGGTACTAGTCGTATACTTAGCAGATCATTGGGACAGGCTGCTATTTATAGGTCTATGGAAAAAAGAAAAGTTCTCAGTGATACTATTGGTACTTATCAGCAGGGGCAGGACCGCTATTTATAGACCCATTTTATGAATAACACAAGGGCCCTAAATGGATATTTACCCCTATAGTCGAAAAACGAAACATAAAACTACCTCAGTCAATATAGATAACGTTATTGAACAATTTGCTGGTACACTCTCCTACTGGATATTCCCATATATACCTATAACTGTGTATTTACAGCAGCCATCGTTTATTCTTTCGTGCATCACAATGTTTTTCGTGTATTGTTCATTTTTTCAAATCTCAATCTCAAGATCTAGCAACAGGTTTCAACTGGGTAGTTCAACAGAAATGTGGTTCAACTCACAATCCTCGAAGAAGACCGCCTATCAATTATCTTGTTGGAGCGTTTCACTCATCTGCCATGAACGATTTGTCATTTTCCAAAGGGGAATACCAATGGAATATCTTTGGTATTCCTGCGAGTCACATAGCCTATACTACACCGTAGGTTACATATACAGTTTCGCAGAACAGTCTTTTCGCATGATATTTCCGAAAGATGATTGCCAAATAGCCTCACAATTGGTACAAAAATGGACTGTGCGAGAGTCCCATTGAATTTATTCGTGGTGAAATTCCCTGCCTGTCCAAAAGCTTCTGTAGGTGTCGAACGGCCTGATTTAGCGCCGAAGGGTAAAAGGCCTGTCGCTTATATCCGATTTAGCGCCGAATCGGTATGTTGATTTATTGGGCGCCACACTATCTAGTGAATGTAGATTTTTTTAACAGTGTTTCTTATTGGTTTACATTACAGCTGTAGAATATGCTGCATGGTTAAATACACCAATGACTGACAGAAAAAGAACATAATAGGCCATAAATGACAAACCGGCATCCGAGGTATGAAGTACAATACATGTAACAGCATTTTAGCTTGGCAAGACTTTTCCAACAAAAAGTAGTCGTTCCCAACTCAGTTTATTTCCTCCAATTGGTGCATTTCGTATGTCTGAGACATGTAGGTCCTCATTGAAAATTGGTTGACGAAAACTGACAGATGATCGTATTGATGTTGATAAGCCTGAATATCGCGCATATCTCTACTCATTCATGATATCTGACGAATAAAAGGAGTATTTTGGCTAATAATCAGAGTCATCCATACAATTGTATTTTTATTCAGCCTCATGCTTTTTTTTTTCCACTGAGTTTTGTTCCTCCTGCTTTTTGCACTAATATTGTATATAGGCCTATAGCATCGCAATTACGTCGAGTCGGCCGTACATCGACAGTGTCAGCATTCCCCACACCTAAATTCGGCCCTGGGTTATTTCAGCAGGCGTCACCCGGTAACCTGACACATGTGGATATGTGCATGACTACATTTACTTCATTTTTTTTTTTCGTAGATAAGTCTCGCACCTCATATAGAACTGTACTTCCCAAAGAGTGTCAAGAAGATAAGACAGACTGATATTCCTTTTCCACTGTCGTCCGATAGATGACTAGACCAACAATAGACTCGCCAACATTTGTTGGCGCTGCTTCTGTTAATTATCCATTCATATTGCAAGTTGGTCTTTTTTGGTACCCGTGCATTGCCTTG
The DNA here is from genome assembly GCA_026419785.1 of Sclerodactyla briareus. Classification (NCBI taxonomy): domain Eukaryota; kingdom Metazoa; phylum Echinodermata; class Holothuroidea; order Dendrochirotida; family Sclerodactylidae; genus Sclerodactyla; species Sclerodactyla briareus. The sequence continues at coordinate 264,437 of JAODTK010002221.1, read as the reverse complement.
TAGTCACCACAGTCTCATTGGTTTAGAAACTAACACGTGATGAGTTAGGTTACCCGTGTGTGGACGACTATAGGATTACCATCTGTCCATGCGCCATGCGAAATGGGGGTTTACTTCTTTTTGCAATAGTGGACAGCAGTAGGGGGGTCTTATTCTGCCAGAACAGTCTTAATTAAGTTGTCGGGAAGAACGTTTTAAAAAGTGAAAAGTCAATACCCATGTTCAACTCCCGCGCGACGACCAAATAGCAGGACGGCAGGCAATTGGTTATCAAGCAGTTGGCCAAGGTGAATGGAGGAATAGGCGTCCGGACATGCAGGCCGTCACATATGCAACGGTTTCTTCAAAAATGAACATAAAAGGTTAAGGATCCGCATGTTGGCCATCGAGTAAGAATTGGATTAGTCTAATGTATAAAGCACTCCGCAAACATAAGCGTTGAGAGTTCAATAAACAATACATACCCGCCTACCTCTCTATGAAACCCCTCCCATCAAAACGAGACGTGGACTGTATTGAAAAAAAAAAATCCCATAACCAAAATAGCTGCCCACGCATCAAATCACTTTCAAGCTCCTGGAGGTTCCTTTATGGGTCGTTAGAATGAGTGGTGTCAGTGACGTTGCAAGAGCGCACATTCCGGATTCGAAATCCGCAAGTCCCACTACGTTTACTACTCCATAGGTGACTGTATTTGTTGTTTTGCGATGGCCTAGGTTCCTAGGGTCTCCTCTCTTCACTTCGTGGTTCCCTCTAAGCCGTGGACTTTATTGGATTTCCGGACGCAAAATTCTCGGAATCCACCGTAAGGTGGCTACACACACGAAGCTTGATGGAACACTTCTAATCGTTTTTAGTAAGCCTGAATCGACGTAAATGGTTTGAAACGCCAATTACTTTGTTACAGCCGGCCGATGGCTTTGAACGCAGGAATACCTTGCTATATTTTTAAGCGACTAAGAAATCATTGAACAATTTCGGCCAGGCGAATTATTTTGGCCGAAATTAGGATTTTCGGGTAGCGATTACGTCTCGTTCTGACGTCATATAACCTATGACCCGGATTTACGGGCGATTACGTATCGTTCTGACGTCATTATAACCTACAACAACACAACAACAACAAAAATAACACACAATAACACAACAACATAACACACACAATCTGACAGCACAATTGCACCACTTGGTCACTGTCCACAGTCGTTAGGCTTGCACAGCCATCGTACGTGGGCGCATGCTATTCATGCATGACTGCGCTTGTGGTATGTACAGTGCGGAGTCGAAGGCATTACCAGACAAGTGCGTTACATACCGCACGTGTCAACAGAACGTGACTTCCATTTTCTTGCAAGTTCTCGACTTATGAAGCGGTAAATAGTATATTGCAGGCGTTAGATTACGGTGGGTTCACTGCCCAATAGGCTGATGTGAGGCTCCGACCTTATGCTTAGGTTCCCTAACGTTAGACCCTCAGCTTGCCGCCTAGCCTAGGCGACCTAACAATTTCACATTACAAATCTACAAATTGCGGTTACACTGTCCCGCCGCAGAATAAAAAATAGGCCCTAAACACTCTCGCAGCTCCATCTCATTCGCGAGGCCTTACTTAGGACTATCTTATTGTATTGTGGTGTAGTAGAGATGAAGTTTGAGTAAATGATAGGCTAGGCTTTACTTGCATAAGGTTGTTACTGCCATAATGTTCTCACATCACTGTCCATTGTGAAAACAGGATTAGGGTGTTTGGCACGCAGCAATGGTGACCAAGTTGAAAGCCTACAACCGTAGATGCTACGCTATATCCTTGGTGTGGAGTCACATAAAGGCTGAACAAACTTTTCATTGTGGCGTACCAGTAAAAATATTGTAGCTTGGTCTTTCAATTACTTTACAGTAACTGTAAGGAAATCATCAACAAAGCTGATTCGTTCTGTTTCTTATAAAAAACTCTAATAGTTTTTCGGCTGTACAATGTAACGTCAGTGGACCATTGTTACTTTCCACGTGAGAAAATCCCCACTTTGATTGGTTGCTTTTACACACCTAGAAAAATCTTTGATGATTGATTTCAATTTCGTTTTACATCACACATCTGGTATTTATTAATGGAAATAGAACCCTATCATAGGTGAGAGGAATGCATTCCTTTAAGGGTAAGGCATACGCTCACCACCAAACTCTTCAGCAGATTCTCCCATTGCCAAGCTTACAGCGACATATTCTCTTTATTATTAAGCAAACTGAATTTCCTCCAGGACAAACAGGCATCGTGGTGAGAGGCAGGGGGCAGGCGTTGAAGCACCTTAAGAGTTGGGGAAGGGGCCAAACTTCGGTGGGGATTACTTATGGATGCAGTATATTGGTCCAAGTTATAACTATTAAACTAATAGTCACTCTACAACATGCCATTTAACTCCCTGTCGTTAGGAGCATGGGAAGGAATCTCGCCACCCTTATTGTTTCACAACTTAATATACAAATGCTTCATCAAAAGGCGAGTCAATGACTTTTAAATGCCACCATTTCATATTCGCACCTTTCTCCAACCCGCATGACGAGGAGTTTTCTGTTGACGATTAGACACAGCGTATAGGTTCCCTTCCTACATACGTACACTATCTCTGTATATATTAAATCACCCATATAACTCGCCATTGACCTCACCCCGCAATGAGGCTTTAAATTCTGGTTTCCGAAAACTCTGTGTTTGGTACGGGATATTGGCTGCAAGGAGTCTCATCGTTCAGCTGTTGGCAGTCACGCGTTGTTTCATTATTTTTCGCTCCTCCAGGTTCCGAGAAAGTGGTCGGATCCTAGGATTTCACTGATCGTATTTTCGGAGTTTGAACCTAAATTTGTTGGTCACGATCGATACGGCCAGGGTTCCTTGATAGCCTGTATTAGCTTCCTGGACCCGTGGAAAATCAAATCAAATCTTGGATCCATGCAATTCAAAGAAAAACGAAGCTAAGCCCAAGGAGGAAACAGAAACGGCTAATCAAGCTTACATGCAGTGTTTTTCGGCTTTGGTATGCGATTGTAATTCCGAAAGTCATTGAGGTCAAAACAAAACAAAATCTCATTCTCAGTAAATGGTACAGTATTCTCCATTGTGATTTTTCTTTCACATTTTTTTTCTTTCAATGCGAATTCATGTTGCTCTGCAAACTGCAACAGCCATTCTGTTCATTTACATTCATACTTGACTACTCAATCGTCCTACAATCCGACAGACGCAAATCATTACACCGTTTTCACTCCATTGCCCACCTCCGTCAGCATACAGCTTGTGTTATCAAAAACATCTGGAGCAGACCAAGAAAGCCTCCAGTCGAATCTTTATTAGGCAACCAGAGTGGAGCGATGAGATGAAAGTTGAACAACCTCTAATACCTTGGGACTCGGCCAGTTTCTAGGATACCGTACTACACTAAAACGCCATCACGTCACTATGCGAAATATCGACAGTTGCGAGCGCAATTGCAAGTCGGAACGTTTTGGTAGCTGCGGACAGCAAAATTCCCGAGGCAAAGACACTGCATGTTTTTCGCCATTTCACATTTATCGTTTGTTCACATTTAACTTGACCTCTAATGGGACCTCGGTCATAACCATGGAATTATTTGGAACATGTCTACCAAATTTGGCCTAATATTTGCATCAGTGCCCATTCCTAGCCTTTGTGCAGTGAAAAGTGAAACCACATCCCACAGAAATGAATATATCTGACATTGCGACACTAATAGATTGAACCACTCCCACAAGTTGCCATTAAACAGCAATTGGGGGGGGGGGGCGCCAGCCCCCATTTCTAGGTCACCACTGAGAAAATGGGAACCGCGCGAGTAATGTAAAAAAATTCTGTGGAGGCGGGAGAGAGACTAATGTAAACTAGGCGCGATGTGATGAAAGACAAATTCCCTCCCCCTGGACAATAGGTTTTCGTGGAAATATTTGCAGAAAAAACTGGACCTTCTGACAGATAAGATAAACACTGATCAGCAGAGGAGGGAGTGAATGTAATGTAACAAACTTGTCTGGCAGTTAGAGAGTCAAAACAAGTTGGAAATTGGGGGTAATTAATTGGATTTAATAAAATATAATAACATAGCGAAACATAGCTTGCGATCAAGTGGCAAGCTTCATCCACCAACCTGATCGCATGTCAGGTTTAGAAGTTATGAATGAACGTGACGAACAAAAGGGACGAAATAACGAACGAACGAACGGACGAAACGAACGAACGAACGAACGAGACGAACGGACGGACGGAGAGGGACATGATGACTAGAAGCTGCTCTCACGCCAGCTAAAATAGAGGATCTATTCCTGTTTGGCCAGTTTGGTACATACTGCATAACTGATCGGCCTTAATGCGATGAGTTGATAGAATAGGGTGAGAAAGTAAAAAGGGGTATAGGAAACAGGGGTTTCAGGAGTTACAATGTATCAAACGGAGAGTCAGCTGCAGTTTCGGTTTCGGAAGAATGAACCCAAGTGCATGTGATGAGGTTTGGAAGAGTGAGTTTCTAATTGGGACCAGGGTAAGTAGGAGGATTTGGACATGCTTGACGTTTAGGTATAGGGGTAGAGTACAACACAGTAGTACCATTAACCTAATGGTTAGGAGTGAGCAACAATACAGTAAGAAAAACGGGAACAGTTGTGAAGAACTGCCTGTAGTCTAAGCAGTCAAAAACATACCATTTATTCCGGATTGAAGCATAAATGGTACGTTCACTAATAAGAATGCTCAATATCAGTGCGGCATTCCCTCTGCTATATTTCGTTTATTTCCATTCGCAATGCATGATGTATGATGCGAACTCGCATTATATTACGAATGCACCCCTCGCACATGATTAATATATAGTAGAGACAAGAGAAAAATCATGCAGGTGGTTGTAGATACAGTGTTGTTGTTGTTTTTTTTATCGCAGCTGATACGTGCAGTTTCGTTTCTTTTGCTCTGTGAAATGAGAATCCTCTCGGCTGGACTCGTTTGCGCATGATAAATCGTTATGTAGGATATCATAGGTAGTGTCGAGGCAGAGGGGCGCGCAACCAATATCGAAGGTGGGCTCCAGAGCGATTGGGTGGGGGTGTGATGTGTCCATTCCAAATCATCAATGGCGGGGTGGGAAGAAAAGAAAGGAAGTGATGGTTGGAGATCCTCATGGAAGTGGGGGGTCGGGTCACTCTCCTCCTCAACCAGACCACCAGGGTTACACACTATAGGCTTTAGTTAGTACTGTGTGGTATGGTGGATCAACATTGTTGTTTGATCAAATTTGAAATAACAACTTGCCAATACAAGTTACTGGACAGAAAATCGTCACAATCAGATAAAATGGTCAGTGTGCCCATGAGGTGATATTTTTTTGACCTAAACCTTAAATTGTTATCTCGGGAACTCGAGAAAAACTGGACTAATCGTTTTCGTGTTTTTTTTTTTCCAAGTCATACGTAGAATATAACTTATAAATTATCTGTATACTCATATGACGCTCTATTACGACATTAACGTATACGCAGCGCCTCATACATACGGTGCCAGATTTGGCCGTATAGATTAGCTACGTTTACACACAGACGTTAGTTGGGGGGGGGGAAACCATGGACGTAATGGACCATTACCCAGCAATGACACAAAGAAGGTATTGCTATCTGTTAAACGCTGACAAGTATTCAGCAACCCCAAAAGTTGGGGCAAAAATTCAAATTGACGAACTAATTAACAAACCATTTAATGATAATCTATTGAATGACAATTTGTTTCCAAGCTTTTAAGGGTGTTGAAATTGCCCAAATTAACAATTTCCCCCAACCTTCCTTTTCTAACAGTGGATTGTTTCGTCCAAGACCAAGACATGTTTTTCGTGGTTGATTGGTTCGGGCAGGTGATTTGGTTATCGTTCGTTCTGTGTAATTAACGGGGGGGGGGGGGGGGGATCCGAATGGGCCATCAAAAATCTCTCCGATTATATTGCGTAGACCGTCGGTACACGACACGTACCCACATTTTGAAACGTGGCTTTCTCTCTTCTCAATGTACAGAACAGATCGATTCACTTTCGACGCAAGAAGACCCCCAAAACAACCTAAAAACACTGGTCCATTTTGTGGGGGGGAAAAAAACTGGGGTTAGGACTATGTCTTACCCCACAAAATGGCAGGACCCTTACACTCACGCTTAAAAAACAAAACCCTATCAATTTGATTAGAGTCTCGCGGGCCCCCTTGTCCTGTACGTCTCACCCCATATTGGAGCCATCCTGGACTCCAGATTGTCAGGACCTCCACATAAAATAATAGTAGCTAAGGCCACAAAGTAATGAATTTCCTGTAGGAATTCACATCCCACCCCCTCCCACTGCTTAAAGAAACTGCACAATATTTATGTTAGTACCCCGAACTTGAATGGCCTCCCATGTGTGGTCACGTACACAGTCACTAGCAAAACAGAAACCTTGCGATGGTCTGAAAACAGAGGGGTGTTTTGGGTGGGGGGGATGGGAGATTGTTACCAGCGTTCTCGCAACGATAGTTTTAGTGATCGGGTAAAACTTGTCACACACTTCTTCAGCATAATTGATTGTTCCTTCTTCATGCATCCACTCTAGTGGCCACTAGGTCCAACTCAGTCTTCCAATACATGGTCGGTCGTGTGATGCCGTGGGGGCTCCTAGTTTCCGAAGGGACCCTGCGTGTAAAGGAACAAATGCCCCGCAAATACATTGCTGGTCTGGGTAAGTGAACGTGTGTCAAGAGGGCAGTGGACACCTGGCTACGTCAATAGTATGTCTTCCCTGCTCACCAACCGTGGTCCATCAAATGCTCTATGGGGGCGAATTGGAGTATTTTGATGAATATGAAGAAAGGTTTTCGACAACTGTGACTAATTGCGTCTAATTCTAGTGACTACTCGCACCGCAAACTTACTATCCCTTACTACAGGATTTATAAAAAAAAACTTCACTACTTCAGCTCGGTAAAGTGCATATAGTAAGATATTCTAACTTTATCAGTCGATAGAACTGGATTCTCGGGACGACAAAAATCTAGTTTCGTTATAACAAGAAAAAAACAAATGAGTGATTGCTTCTGTATCCTACACATGTTTCTATGTTAATATGTATGCTGCTGGTCGCCCATTTATTATAATGGATTTTTTTTTTTTTTAAATTGTCGGCAACAATATTGGCAGTGTCTGTCCGAAAGAATTGTAGCAGATGAGAACAGTCTGCAGATCGCTCATATTTTAACATGTCAAGCGGGGGTGTAGATTTGGGAGGACTGTTTAAAATGTTACCGTACATCCAATTCGAGTGAATGCTTCCGATATAGTTAATATTAGTAACTATATGGTGTTTATATAACGCTTTCCCACGTCAGAGACATGCTCGTATCGCCTAACTGCCTAACGATATCACACCCCGCTTACACCATCGGTCACGGCTCCGGTTTCCTGATGAAAGGCGTCATCACTCCGAGGAGAAAAAGGCTACTCGCCGACTATAGATTCCCCGGTACACTTGCAAGTCAATCGAAATGTTCGCCACTTCTACACTGTTAAAATTTTTTTGTAAACATCAACGCCATTTGTGTAGTTCCAGGGTAAAGCTCTGACTGCTAGAGGGTATTCAACTAGATCAACAAAAAATATAACCACGTAAACCAGGTAGATTTTGACGACGTTATCCTCGTTCGGATTGTGCTTGGACGCGTCAGCCAGTATATACGTGATAAAAGTAAACATAGGCCCAAAACAAGGTTTTCAATGAACAAAAGCCACAAGGTGTGAGCCAACTTCCAAGAGTTTACGCGGTCCGCGGTGTCAGACCTTCCTTACTGCCTAGCATGAACATCGTGCCTAAATGCGACGCCCCATTTATCGAATTTGGCGTGAACGTGACGCTTCTCGGATATTCAACTCTGTTTTGTGGGGAAACTTGTTTGGATGAAAGTTTTACCTCATTGTGGTAAGGACTGGATGGATATCTGACATGCCCGCGAGTTGTTTAACGTTACGCCTATTCGGGGTTTTTCTCCCACGCGGCATGTGTGAGATACGTAACGCTGGGAATTACCGTATTTGTCAGTTAGGACAGGCAACTCCCGTCACAAGATGTCCAACATGTGGGCTCCTTGCTACTGTAATCAAATGATGGTGTTATTTTGTGTCGATGAAGAATTCAGGAGGAGAATAGTGATCACTCCGGGTGTGTGTAACAATTTCTCGTTAGCAGGATATCTTTGAACATTAAGTTCATCGCGAGATGAAATTTTTCAGGATAGCATCACGGGTTGGCTGTATTGAGCTGATTAAAATGGGAATGATACTGTAAGTAGGTATGCTATTAGCTCTGTTTTTCATTGTTCAGGCTCGTTAGCGAGATTGCGCGCGAAAAAGGACCTACGGGGATTTGTAGCTTGGCATATCGTACACAGGATAGCGCGTAGAGGAACTGATTAGAATTTTCCAGCCCAAACTTGCTAATTAAGTACCTTAATTGCATAATTTATGCAAAATCCCCAAAAAGCGTCGTCGGATTTTCACGAACGAACTTGGTGGGCATGGTCGACCGTCAGTCCCGATAACATTTATGAACAGAGTCAAGGTCATCGGAGTAGTTAGGTTGTCTATTTTGCATAATTTATGCGATTTTGGAATTGGTCAGATATTCATGAAATTGGTGGATTCGATACACATTGCTTTGAGGATATGAGGGTAGATTTGGGGCGTAGAGGTCACATATGAGTCTATTTGCGTTAATTTATGCTTAATTTAACATTGGTCATATTTTCACAGACGGTTTCCTCCCCCCCGCCCCCCCCCCTCAGTGACAGAGAAAAATAAAAGACCAGTTGGTACTACTCCTGTCCGAACAGTTGGACCTCCATCTGGGTCCATTATTAAAAAAGAAGAATCTACTGTTAAAATCGGTTTTTGTTCAATATCTGGACGAAACCTAAAGTGATCGAATAGTGGTGTTGCGTGATGTTCACCTGGACATCGGATGCAGCAACTCAGAAGTGAACAGCGCACTAAAATCCAGATGAAGCCAACCAGATTTGGAGGAACGAAAACTACTGGATCAGCCTGGTACGGATGAACGTTAATCCCAACATTATGATATGCAAGGGATTATTTCAACGAGGAATCCAGTTACCTCCAACCACGTAGGGATTAACGGAAGAGAGGAGAAGACAGAGACGAAGATCCCAGGAGTGATGATGATTACAATACTCCCTAGAATAGTTTAATAATATGGTTGCAGCAAATATGGGTAAACATTTTACTGATTTTTTTACGTGTACTGTGTAAACATGCATGCATGTTGATAAACTGGGACCCTTCCAGAAGAGAATCTGTCTAGAAACCAATTTCGAACAGGTAATGCGGCAAATGGATACTATGGGTTGTATAGTATACATGGGTAGTCCCGGACACTGGTAAAAAGCGGACATGTTTTTCGATCGTCAACGTTCCTTGCAACACGATAATAGAACCAGTTCCGGAATAATCAGGGTAGAATATTATCCAGCGAACTGGGCCGATTACGGAGGAAGTACTTACACAAAATGCCCGAATGAGGGTTCAGACTCGCCTTTTGACAGTGATCTCGTCGTAGCATATTGTTGTTTCAAGGTTCTCGCGCTGTTAGGATGTAACTGCATATGGTGCGACATTAATTACGTACGCTTATTGTGTCCGTTTTCTAGCCAGGTTCTAGTCGGTGTCAGCGACGGGCGGCCTGGGAAATCTTGAAATCCCCCTTGAATTCATCATTTTGAAAGTCGATCGATCTATAATATGCCTTGAACACACCCTATCTTGAACTATTGCGTGCGTTTTCCTCTGTATTTTGCGGTTTGGAATCTTAGAAAAACTGACGAATACTCTTAAGTGTCCGTCACTGCCAGGGACCATTATATATCTTTGGGTTGCAGGAGGACTGTGTGCTACAGTATATTGTAGGCAATAATATAGCATCGGACAATTAATGGAAAAAATACGAGCATCAATAGTTTCCCACCTGTGGGTCGTAATATCATGGCTTAACCAATCTCTTCATTTGTTTAGAGCTAGTTTGTTCAATGAACATGGGGGTAACGCGTTCCTGACTTACTACCCTGTTTTTTATGCAGAAATGTCCCTTAAATACTTCGATTGAATACATCGATTACAAAAGGAATAAACACTGCAATCTCACTCATGAACCTGTATGTATCATTACAAGTTCAACGAGCTCAGTCAACTTTGTACATTCTTGACTAACCGATCGAGGACGAGAAATGTGGGGGTGTTACTCTTCGTACTCAAAAGCTTTGCAACAAGGACTTACCACTCTTTTAGAATTGTTCTCGTCGAATTGATCCGGCTCATATATGTTTTTTTTTTTTTTTTTTCGACTCAAAGTAAACATTTTTCTTTAGACCATTGCCCGATCCAGTCTAATGTTTTGGTTAGATTGGTCGGTTCCCTGCCCGTTCTGAATTCGACTAAATGTATATTTATATCACTCCAATTCGCCTTCGTACTTACGCAGGTTATTAGGGACGAGATATAGCCCTGTGATTTAGATCCATCGTTTCTATGTCTTTGGTGTTATTGCCTAGTCCATTCCTAAATAGAGTTTGCTGAATGAATTCTTAGAATAGTAGGAGAAAAGGGTAGGAAGCGTTAGTTAGAAATGTAGCCTACAGTTTTAGTTCTGCCGTAATGAACCCAACTGCTGATTTGGGTGATCAGCACTGGTGTCAAATGAGTAGGATTTAGGATGCATGAGATTAGTGTTAGAGGTCGAACCTGTACAGGACTGTGGCCTTAACCTTATTATCTTCAGTGTGCCACAAGTAAAGTGAGAATGACGAACATTGCATACTACTAGTTTATTTTTTTTTTTTAGGGAAACATTTTTTTCATCCTCGACGGAACTCAGCAGATCTTGCTGTCACAATGTGTGTGTGCGTGTTGTGTGTGTGTATGTGGTGTGTGGTGTGTGTGTGTGTGTAATTGTGGATGTGTGACTGGCCGGGCTTTGTTGAATCACGATAACCACTCAATCTTCAGCACCCATAACCTTTTGCTGCCCTTTTTGGCTTCTGGCGTATTTCCCCAATTAAAATGATCCCATCTCGTGCTTCATTGGTGTTGTTGAATTGTTCTACTATTGTTTGAGTGTAAATACGGGCCACCTTGTAAGAATACCCGTTATTGCTTTTTTCTTGTCACCTTGCATGTTATATTGAAGATGGTCTTGGAAATAAATTATGCATAATATTACACACCTTGTACTCTTCCGTATTTCTGTCTTAGTCTTGTGTTGAGAGTCGGTATGGGGCCTGAGTCATAACCCTGAACATCCTCCTAATACTCAGAAATGATCTAATCAGCACACAAAATTTTGTGGAATTTCAATGTTAGTAAACATAATTCACTGCTCCTCAGTCATATGACATGTGTCGGCGATCTACTTGCCTGCGACGAACTAGGCAAATCCCCAATCGTCGCCTCCGCTAGACCAGGGTCCCAACTTTTCCTCCCCATTTTCCGTCCCCGTTGCCTTTCGCTCGAAGCCGTTCCCCCTATGAAATCCATCATTAATTTGAAGGTTAATATGTAGTAATGCGGGAAAAAAGTTAAACTTGCTCATATAATTGTGGTGTAAACAAGATGAATTAACAACTCTAAAAAAATCCTGCAAAAATGATTACCTTCGTATAATTGTCTCTCCCCTGAAATCTGGAAATTTCCCCCTGGGGTAAGTTTCCCCCTGTTTGGGACATTGCTCTAGGTAGGCCTTGGAAGATAGCAAATGTTGGGGGGGGAATGGAAAGAATACTGTTCTCGTTTTTTGAACGTCCCAGCCTCTGTGAAACCTAAAGCACAACTGAAACTAAACATGATATATCATGTATATGGTGATTTTTTTTTTCTGAACACAAGATCAATTATAATATTTTTGGGGCGAGTACTGCAACATGATAAATTAATAAGAATCACTTGAATACTTTATTGACCAACTTAAACTCGGTAGGATTTTGTTCACTCCATAATACATTTCCTCTCAAACCCCGGTAAATTTTCTTTCCTCTCTTTCAAATATGGTAATACGGTACACAAATTATTGGGAACAAATTCAGCTGCATTAGATATGAAATGATAAATAATATTCTGTAAATCAAGTTAATTGTGCTTACAGACAGGCACAAACAAAATGCCAGACTGACAGCGATGTCCACTCTGCTTCACCGTGAATCAACAAACACAAGCTCGAACCTTAGTTCAAGTTTAATTCAACACACTATTTCCGTTGTTTCCAAGGGTACTCTGGTGGAATGAATACGGAATTTGGTACGTAGACATGGCACAGAAAAACTGAAATATCGCCCGGGTATATATGTGTCATATGACCAAATCTGAACCAATTCATGCAATAAAATAAATACAGGTTTTTTTTGAGGAATATGTTACAATATGATCTACCAAACATCATAATATCGTTTTTTTCATTGCAATGTAGCGCGTATCTTTAATGATTTACGAGGCTTGTTGCCTATTTGGTGAATTATTAGTACATTCCCTGAGATAACTAACTTGCTTCTTTCTACTCAGAACCCCTCATGTCATACCAAATTGTAATCGTATAAGTAGCCCATTTTTTTTTTTTCTTTACTCACCTAGCGTCAGTGTCCCGGTACGTTACATTCGATACTATGAACAGTATGTTTCTGATTCCGTTGCTCACTTCTGTCAGCGTATTTGTCTAGTTCCAGCAGTGTGCGATTATAATCCCGACACTAACAATGTACACTGTTATTGGCCCACGTATAGGTATGTCCAGCTACTCCGGTAGCTACACTGCGATACTGAGCACGTATAGCCTACCTCGCAACTGGCGCACGTGCCCAGCAGGCGCGTGTTCAACTACATTCATAATCACAGTCAAGTACGTTGATCTTAGCTTATTCCTTCAGATCCCCCCCCCCCCCCCCCCCCCCCCCCCCTTTCGGTGAAATATTACCAGCACAACGATATTTCCTATCCTCACTTATGGTGGTTCACATTTCTGGATTGCTGAATAACACGATGACTCTGCTCGGGGTACAATCGCGGAGATTTTGCGATGAATGACTGGTTTCATTTCTTCTGACTGAAGAGAAAAGCAGTGTTGTATACCTGCCCATGTGAAATGAAGGGGTGTAGTTGACTGTTGGCGGGAAAATAATTAACGAATGATTGTCGAACAATGTACTTTGGCCCCACCTTCGAAGGTCCCCAAACGTTGATAATAACTGATACCTGTTCCACCCAACTATACGGTTGATGGGATTACCCGATGAGTGTTAGTCTGCACGACTTGTTCTGTTGAACGTCATATATGTCTATGGAGGATTTGTCAACCCGGGGAAGCGGGTCATCATCTGGAGCGGGAGCGCCACCAGTGGTTGGCGCAGAGCGTACCAGGATTTTTTTTATTTTTTTAACCCCTTCCAGATCCCGGAAATGACCTCTCCGGGGCTCTGAAGAGACCGTTTATACTCATCCTAACGGTTGAAAACGAAGTGCCTGCTCGTGGAAGAATGGCATTAAAAGCAAAAATAATCTGTGCCCTCTAATATATAGTACTAGTTGATCCGAATGTGAGGGTTGGGTGTGTTCTTCTCCACTGCATACTCACCACATCAGCCAACACCATCCGAGGTTGAGTTAGTGTACACCCCGTTGTGAAATGTGGGAGTTTGCTGGGTATCTAAACGGAGTCAAAGGCAACTATAGATTGGCACCGATCGTTGGAGAAAAGTTTTGAGAGAAATAGGTCACTTCAATTATATTTCGTACTTGACAGTTTGATCCAGTGGGCCGGCGCTGAGGGGTGGGGTAGAATACTCCGTAGGGTCGTTCGAGTTACTATCTCTAAGTAAGCAGGGATCCGCATCGTTTGTCGCGTAGCGTACACGGAAATTTTGGAAGATAAGGCCTTCCAGATGGTATGAAATGGCAGTCTTTCCCGACCTATTTCACGGAGCTGATTCAGTGGACGTAGCTATAGTTTTTTTGTTGGCGGCGATGACATTGAAATAGTGGGCTTGTCATATTACCCGATTAAACCTTGCCCAAGTTCATGTATAGTTACGAAGAAACCATTTTCGGGGCACTCGTAATATAGCGGGTAAACATTCCCTTTTTGCTTGCAATCACACTGCCCTATTCTTCCATTCCCCCCGCCCGAATTGCGCTACTCGAGTTCTTGATCCCAACTTGAAGATGCACTGGCTTGAATGCCTGTGATGATGGGTGGTTTGCCCTAACTTGGTTTGTTATGTCACCTCTGTCATCTCCTCATTATATTGGGCAGGGATCTTTCGACTCAATTTCAGGAAAATATTGACTGTTTGATTCCTTGACGAAGGCAGAGGAATATATGCAAGTCATGACAGGTGTGGGTGTGTGTGTGTGTGTGTGTGTGTGTTGTGTGTGTGTGTGTATGTGTGTTATTGTACGCTGGCTTGTAAACACGATAACTCGACCCCGCCTGGATGGATGAAGCTCATAATGATATGGTATTCCCCTGATTGAAGTACATGAACACTATCGTTCTGGGTCAGAGCAGAGGTAATCTGAGGTCCACCAGAGGTCAAAGTCTGTGATGAAAACCCTTGTAAACACGAGAAGGTTCTAGTACGGTGGTCTGATCATGTTGAAATTTGGTTTGTGTAGCTTTCTTATGGCTTTTTTGGGGGCGCACAGGAACCCTATGGTTTGGTATAGGTCGGGGGTAATTTTGGTTCGAAAATTAGAAATTTGTGGAAAAGTCGCATATTTTGGCCAATTGGGGCTTTGAACTTGTTAACACGATAACTTAAACCCACCTGGATGGATGAAGGCTCATACGTGGGATGTGTGTTCCCCATGATGAGTACTGAACCCTAATGTTTTGGGGCAGGTCAGAGATCATTGAGGTTAGCAGAGGTAAGTCTGAAAACCTTGAGAAATTTAGGTGTAGGTAAGCTTCCTTATCAAGAGTATAGGAGACCTAGTTGGTTGGTGGGAAGAATGGGAAATTGTCGACGTTATGGTCACATGATGAGCTGGTTGCAACTCCATTTGGTACTTGTGTATTGGCTATAGGTTGTCAGAAAGAGTCAAGAATCACTAGCTTTTGGCGTTTATGGTTTTAATGTTTAAATAGGTTCTCAAGGTCTACCGAATAGCGAGTATGCGTGTACAAAACTCCAGAATTAACACACCGTCATACGATTTATAGAGTCATCATACAATAATAGGTTAGCGTTTCAATAGAGATAAATTCATGGAGGCAAAACGTGTTGGGTACTTCCGATTATATGAAACCGTCTGCGCTATATGCCTGACGCGCGTTGCTAGAGGCTTAAACAGTATTAATATTCTTTCCTGGGGAAGGGTATTTATGGCGTGACAGTGAGCAGGAGCCACCGTCTCATCGCTGATCGAATGTATATTTAATGGATTATTGTTGGGGGGGGGGGGGGGGAAGGGTAGTGGAGGGGGGGTGGGAGGTCAGTACACATTGCGCGCAATGGAATGGTTCAAGTTGGATGAAGCGGGTGTGTATGGAATGTTGTGCTATTTGAGCTGATGCAGGCTCGGCGTGCACTAGAGAAGCAGATTATGGTCCATCGTTCGATAGAGATGTAAAAACAGTGATTATGTCGAAATCGAAATTGAATTCCACTAGGCCCTTATAGCGGGTATGTGGCGAGATCTACCGGAATAATCATGTGAATCCCCATACTTATTCCGCAGAGTACGCCTGTGGTAGGTGGCGAGGGTGAGGGGGACGCGGCTCCCGGCCTAGATCCAATTTCATCATCCGAGATGAAGCTGATGATGTAACACTTAATTTGGATGGCCGGGGACGTGGGGGGGGGGGGGGGTGAGGAGGCATTGTAGGCTTATAGGCTAGGCCTATGATATTTAGTGATAGATGGGGACGGAGGGGCGGAGGGGCTGGGAGGAGCTAGGCTGAAGTCGTGAGACATTCTTCGACATTGATTTCATGTGAGTATTCTATTCATTCACTATAGACGACGTATCGTCCGGTTTATTGTTTCTCACGATATCTCCCCACCTCACCCCTCTCTCTCTTTCCCTTTCCTTTTTTCCTCCTGTTTTACTATATTTCGTCTACACCGCCTCCTCTGTCGTCTCCTCTCTCTTTCTATCTTCTCTCTCTCTTTCTCTCTGCTCTTCCTCCCTTTTCTTTTTCTCCCCCTTTTCCCCTTTTGCCTCATTCATCACACGGATGGGCGGCACGCGCCCAAGCCCATTCGATATGCGCTGGACCTTCAACCCCACTGTTCCAAAAAAAAAAAAGTTTGGATTACGCTCTTCATGATAGGATGTTTTGCCTGCTGAAATGAAACATGGTGGGGGGACAAAATATCTGACAGTGGCAATGGGAGGAGTAGTATATTGAAAGGTGCACCCCGAGAGCCACCATGCTGGTAACTCAAGGGTCATGTCTGTATATGTGTGCCCGCCTCGCCATTTGAGGTCCCCCTTTGAGTAAAAAAGGACGCCAATCTCTTCAAATATTTGTTAACCTATTATACTGTATACCCGGTTTGTACGGTTTGTATCTGAGGTCAACAATGGATGGTTGCTCGGTCCGATAAAGTTATCATTTGTATCGTAACCTGATTGTTTTGGAGTACGGTCAAAGGTCACATGAGGTAAATAGAGATCGAGCCTGAGAAGATTGTGACCACGGTGAGTCTGTTCGATCACCAAATATTTATATGTAACTTTTCATGTGAGTACGAGAAGCCCTATTATCTAGTTTAGAGTGGGGTATCTCTGGTACGATTAACTTGACCTCACCTGGGATGACAAGCTCAACTTGGTTATGTGAGTGCCCCACAAACGAGTTACGTAGCAGGACAGATCCCAAAATTGCCAATGACTCATCGAAACATCATGATTGGTATTCAAACTGTGACATAAATGTGATCAATCAGGGTATTATTTGCATAGCCCACACAGTGCAACAACAAATTTCGACACGAAGATGCGATTCCGCGAGTCTTTCCAGGCTACTCCTACTGTATAGTACCGGGAAAGCCCTCACGTGTGGCGTCATACGAAAAATATGACATAATCGCCATGCCATAAAAAAAATAACTGCATACAGTAGCGCGATCCGATAGCGCGATCCACAAGACTGAAATCCATTCCATACATAAATTCCTCACGATGCATCTGCCCCACAAACACAATCATTCATGAGGAGCGCATGCTGGGAGGGCACTTATGCTGCATCCACCGCCCGCTTACAATCACCCAACCTCCTCTGAGGCAAGTGACCAGGGCTGAGCCTGTCCCTTCCCCCTCTCCGACGGTACCGCGCAGTTGCCGCCCAAGCATCCGCACCTTGGCACGCCAAGGCGGATCAGCCCTTGACCCAGAGGGGTATCGGGTACAGACGCGGTGGCGGGATCGTCAAAAAGAGGCGCGCCATATGTCAGGGGAAGCGCAATTGACTATCACGAATCAGACGGCTGACCTCACGATCCCCGCACTACCCTTTCGTTGACACCAAGTCTTCATTAGCATGATATCCAAAGAAATTACGGCGAAGTGAGGTTGCCAAGAAAAGCATTCAGTCAATGAGTCAATCAGTCAATTGAGCTGAAATCTAGAGCGTTACTCTGCTCAGAACAAGCCTATAATAATATCCTTACAGCGCACTGTGTAAACCCTACTATTTTGACCAGCTGACTTACTAGACATTATAACTGGCGGTAGATCGGACATTAGACCCCCCCCCCCTCCCCAACAGCTTATTTCCGCTGCCTCCTTCGTTTCTGTTCCCGCCTTTTGTTTCTTTACATTGAGGTTAGAGATGAAGTTCCCGTCAAAGGGGGCAGTCAGGCTTCTGTGGTCACCACCCCCCCCCCCGGAGCTCCCTCTGACACTGCCTTTCAAACAGCCACAGCACCGCCTCCACCGGCCACTCACTACCAACCCCCATTTCCTGCCTTGCATCTCACATTGAAAAATTGGTGGACGCCGACGCAACACGACCCCCCCCCCCCACATTCCACACTGCGTTCACGCTACTTTGTTAATGGGGATGGATTCATGGATTCGGAATGAAATAATGGTTGAGTAGGTACCATGCATGGGGCAAATAGAGCCGAGAAGCTTAATCAGAAGCCAATGTCTCCCCCGGATACATCACTACCCAATACAGTCCTCAGCACCCCTGTGATTTTATCAATTCTTAAAACAACTTTTCACGCTAAACTTCCTCCAATGCCTGTTTGGCGTTCAATAAACTTTTTGCCGAATGTGCGCAATTTTCTCGCATCCGATAATTTATCGTACCATAAAAGTTGAAATATTCAACGTGAGTCCGTAAATTTATCGTATCGATCGTATCGCACAGGTGTGAACACTCTATTGAAAATACACTTTTGTCAACTCGATGTCCGATGAATTATCGTATCGTATCGACAAGGTTGCACAGCATATGAGGTGAGATTTCTGAAATCACATTTCCATGCTGCAGACAGGGTCCTTCTCCAAATACTTCACCTGAGATCAAACCCAGGGGGGGGATTTCCAAGGGGGGGTGGCTTTTCCGGCGTCAGCCCCACCCCACCCATCCCACGCATATCCCCCGCAAGTTCTTTGTTTACGTGTCAGCCCCCTGCTTTGTCGGCAATTAGTCCGTATGAATATCAGGGCGACTTGATCTAACCTTATACTTTTCACATGTTCTAGAGTAGTTCCTTTCAGGATTTCTTTGAAAACGACGAATGTTCTGTTAAGCTAGGAATTATATGCATCTTCTTGATTAATTTCTAGAATTTTGTCAACTAAATCCACGATGTGAAATGGTCCCAATAAGCCTCGGATTGCATTTGGCTGATGGGAGAGCTAACTGAATCACCGCCAACGGACTTCGGCTACGCGCCAGTGATGTGAGATGCGCGGGAAAATAGGGATGGTCTGTCTGTACTCGATTCTCAGCACGATATAGCCGCCCCTCCTTTGGGAAAACCTAGCGAGCTGACCAAACTGTGGAAGAGAGATGGTCGTACCAGCGAAGACAGGCAAAAGGATATAGAGGAAACCTCCGGGTGGATAAAGCTTCTACTCCAAACTCACTCGATCTGAGGATCCGCTAATGAAACCAGTGCCATCTGCTCTGTAGAAAGAAGCATAGGCACTGAAGTTGCTAGCCAACCACTAGTCCACGGCACAGGCGCAGCGCAGGCACGCAAGTGCTGCGCGGGAAATCGATAAGTGAGCAGAGTTCTGCGAACTGCGCAAGCCCTGCTGATGGTTACCATGGAGCGCCGAATGGACAATTCGTACCATCTGGGAGCGCAGTTAAGTCATGGCAGGACCGCGCCATGCAGCGCCATGATTCTCCTAACGGGGGGACCGAAGGAACTAGTTTCCAAACGGGTGACACGCAGCAAGTGGCACCTCGCCCAGTGGTGCAGTCAAGTGGGAGAAGCACTTGCCCCTTGACTGGGGAAACTGGCTACGAGCATGCCTCGCCTTACCCTCTACATCACAATTATATTCCCAATTTTCAGGTTTGGCTTTTTAAATTTTCCTACGTTTCTTCCTCTTTCATCTTTCCGTGCTTTGTGTTCCCCCGAGAGCATTCACTTTGCCCCGACGAGAGTCTACTGTTCCTAGGTAGGTTTTCAAGGAGGGGGTTCGGGGGGGGGGGGGGGCTGTGCCATATGGACCCCTGGTTACACCGTCCCGGGTTACTAAGGATGACAGGATATTTTTGCGGGAATTTAGCTGCATTCTATGCTTATAATTATAGAACATATCGAATATGTCACCTACCTTCATCCGAGTAGTAGAGGTCGGTCCTCCACCCGGGAGACCGGGGGTTCGAAGCAGGTCGTTATACCAAAGACTTTAAATATGAGTACCTGTTGCCTTCTAATGGTCGCAGCAAAGGGGTTGGGGCAGGACAAACGAGGGTAGGCATTTGCAAGATGCCGGCTGGTGTGATTACCCCAACCCGCCGTGAAGGTACCCGGACATTGTCTTCTTCTTGTACCCCCGTGAGCTGATATATAAGGTACAGTATCCGGTCTGAAATAGGCTTCATCTGGTGCTCGGCAAGGTATACCAAAAAAAAAATCATGTTACTGTAAAACTAAGTTTTTGAACGTTAAGTTATGATGCACTACGGACATGGTCGCTGTGCTGGATATTTCCATGCTTACCATATACAGGTGAGCAGAAATGAATATGGTATAGTGAAATGTCGAGACCGAGATTACAACATATTGAGCCGCCCTGGCCATGCGGAGAAAAGGTAATTGGAGGGGGGGGGGGGGGGGGGGGGGAGGGGGGGGGGGGGGGACCGTTATACTCCCAAGTTTGGTTTGGAAAACTACCGATTTCTCGCGTTTATCTGTTATGGGTGTGTACCTCTCATGTGGATTGGCCGGCGCTGGGTGCCTGCGGATGAGTGGATGGCGACATTCGAGCGTCATTAATGATCGAGCGATACCACATGACAGTGAACATCCTTCCAATGCCTAGTGATCAAGTAAGAATGTAGTGCTCATTGCCAACTTACACTCATCCAGTACTGTACGTGACCTCACGGGGCTATTTTTATGAACAAAAAAACTATGCCCTTAATGAACTCACGTGTAAATTTGTGAAGAGAAAATTTGCAAAACGAGTAGCCTACACTGTCATTCTGATAAAGTGAAGGTGAGAGGGACACTCTGACTACATCAGTCTCCCTCTGGAAGGGACATCCAAGAAGGAATGGTCTGGAGTAGCCTAGTAAAAAGTAGTTTGCACCAACACCTATCCCAAGATTTGTAAATCCAGCTTCTTGCTCCGAAAATGGAAATATTTGCCCGCCAAACCATGAATGCATGATTTATTGGGAAATAAATTTTAACTCAAACTTGCAGGGAAAATATCATCAAATTGCACCTGAGGACCTTTCATATTTTGTAAACATTTCAAATGGGGAGAGCGGCCCACCCCTCCCCTTACACCCTCCACCCCCCCCCCCCCCCAGACGGCGATTAGACCACTGCATAGTCCCTATAGGCCAGTTTCGTGGGTGTCGTGAGTGCGCACGTCAACCAGACAGCTCGGGGGAATAGACGGGAATTTTCCCATAGCAACTTATCGTTTTTGCTTATTTTTAAACTGTCACCACTAGGTGAAACGCCAAACCAATTCATCCCATGTTTTCGAATTTACTGTAATAAGTAGGGGAATCTGTGTTGGAAGGATTTGTATTTTTCGGCAATGGAAGTTGCGCAAAGATCGTTCGAACCACTACGTTCACGTCGAGCTGCTGTCGTTCCCTCATGACCTTTGACAGAATATCATTTCATTTATTAAACTGTAACTCCGACTGGCTCCTTGTTTTTAGGGTCAGGGCAATTGTCCTCTGACGTTAATCAACAACAACCTGAACATGGAAGTACGGGAAAAAGTACGAGCCTTCGGCTTTTCCTGGTTGCCTCCCATCGTGTCTGCAATCATACATGTAAAAGATCGGCAAGATAAACAATTCTGGCTGATCTTCTTTTCGTAGGATAACAAGCAAAACCGAAAGAAGTCAGAACGCAAGTCAGGAAATAACTTGTAGGAGTATGATGAGATCAGTGTTCAACGCCACTTGAAAACATTAAGGAAAATTGGTGGGGGGGGGTAGCTTTTCAGGACATTTGATGAATTAAATATGACCGCCAACCCCACCCACCCCTCTAACGCAATGGCTACCCGTTTCGACGCCCCCAAAGCTGCAACATAAAAGAGGTTGGGGCACAGTGCAGTATAAACGGATGAGCGTCGAGAGTTAATAACACGACAATACAATAGTGATAAATGGGACGCAACCATGTGTAGTGATTCTCTGCCGTGTTCATTTTGCCATCGATTCTATTCTTGAAATGTCCTTTCATTCATAAGAATTGTGGCATCAAGGAAGAAACGCGTCTCAAACACGCTTCAGGAGGGGGCGGGGCATCTGCAGATTTTTTCCGTCTTAGCAGCGTTCGGGGCAAGCATACTGTACGCCGACTAGTGAAGTTTGCGGCACAATATATAAGTACAACACCACTTAAATAACACCTTCTTCAGGGTGTGAAGATAACTACATTATTACGTATAACTCCATCGGGAAGAAAGCCTCTTTTCGAAACTTTGTGAATATCACACTTCGGGCAATGAGCTATGAGCGATGTATTTCCCAATTGGCAATGTGAGCTATAATTTTTGATTCGATGCTTTGCTGAATAGTAAAGGCAGCCAATGCGTTCATATAGAACAGGGGTAATATGGTTTCTCTTCTTTATTTGAGTACCTAGACGAGCGCGGAATGTTTGAAACCAGTTGCGTTTCTGATTTTAACAACGAGTAGAATACCCGATAGTAATCACGCTACAGTAGTCTAAACGGGAAGTAACAAGTACCAAACGTGGTATTTAAGTTTTTCAGTGGATGGCTGGTCGAGGTGTTCACTAATTTTACGGATTTTTCCGAATTGCAAAAGTCTAGACTTGCATATGTTGGCAACAGAGTCGACATTGCCGCGGCGTCATCGAACGTAACGCCCAGAATACGAGCTTTGTTAGAGGGAACAATGCTGACATCACCAATCGAATACCACGGTGGGGAAGGCAAGGGTTTGCGCAAACTGGGAAGTAACGTGAACAACTTCAGTCTTAGCATGCGTTCAGGGGCATGCATATTATAATCGCGCATCCATTGACTGATTTCACCATCGATCCAATGGTTTCGATCTCCCCGACAGGGTGGGTCCCCTCTCTTACATTGATATTAAGCTGAGTGTCAGTCATGCATAGAATATATTAATAAACTTGTGAATTAATGTATGATGTCTTCATAGGGGTTGTGTATATACTAAACAAGACGGAGTCCCAATCCGAGCCTGGGGGGGGGGGGTTGGGGACGCCGCGTGCAATCGAGCGCCACGAGTTTCTCTAACCTGCTTGAACCCCACTATTCACCGTGTGTTCTGCCCAAGAGGTAGATCTGAACAAGACCAAAGGAACGGTGCCACTCATACACACACGATTCTGAAGTCGTGCAGTATAATATCGTGGTCAATGGTATCAACGCAATCGCTTTTAGGTCCCGGCAAAATTAGAAATCACATCATCGTGCTTATCAGGAGCGCTCATTACAACTTGACTCGAAGCAACTGGCAGTCTCAGTACTAACCGGCCTCCCGAAAGCCGGACTGACAACTTTGTATATTCAATATTTTGTCTTAGGTGGCAAGTTTTATTTGACCAAACACTGATTCTCAGTAAGTTTTTTAAACGTAGGTAGGGGGGGAAATTGGCCTGTATTTTCAAATGTTAGCATCTAAAACCACACTTCTTCCCAGAGGTCGGATGACAGCATGGTTGTCCAGGAAATGTGCCGTATTTCAATATTGGTTTTTCTAATATCAGTCAGCGTTGGGACGACTTCCTCAGAACATTCTTTACAAATAATTTTCCTCCTGATTTAACATTTCCTGATTCTGCGAACATGCTATCATCCGCCCACTCTAGAGGGCTCATTGTCAATCCAGGTTGCCATAAGGACAAACTGATGATCTAAAATGAACTCACAAGTGACGGTTCGAAAGAGTCAACTTTAACCTGAGTTGATTACAATGGTCCTTTGGGGGCGGGGTGGCCGTGAACGTTCTTCTGATCCTTGATATTTTTTCTTGAAACGACTCAACGAGCATATCAGGCAAATAATCAGATGCAACATCAGGTAAAGTAGAAGAATCCACCACCCTCTGTTGACCCTTTTATGCTCTCGATGACATTAAATAGTGATATTTGATCAGCGTTGACAATTCAAAACTAAAACGCTGTACCAACTTTTTCTGATTTAGAGGGGTTGAAGGGTTCGAAACCTAGACTTCCGTATATGCATACGTCTACGCAACATTCGTTACCCCGCAGGTACGGCAACACATTATGATTTTCGCATAGTTATGTTGCAGGGCTATTTATTTGCATAGTTACAAGAAAATAACACTAAATGTTAGTTGTTTGTTTATGGTACCAAACGAAGCCTCTGATTGGTCAAACTCAAAACAACTGTACTAGACATAGCAAGGTCCTGTAAAGTTGAAATTTAGCATGTGGTTAGAAACCCTTCTTTCCAAACGGTTGCCATGGGCAAAAAATATAGACCCATAGATTCGACCCCAATTCCATCCACACCCACTGTACCGAATTTAGAAATCCGAGTTCGGGATTTGTAGCCACAGTCTCATCTTCATTTTTCCTGTCATTGGTGCCGATGCTAT
Organism: Sclerodactyla briareus; assembly: GCA_026419785.1. Taxonomy (NCBI): domain Eukaryota; kingdom Metazoa; phylum Echinodermata; class Holothuroidea; order Dendrochirotida; family Sclerodactylidae; genus Sclerodactyla; species Sclerodactyla briareus. The sequence continues at coordinate 240,090 of JAODTK010002221.1, read as the reverse complement.
GTTCCTATATTGAGTATGGCCGTATACCCGTGACCAAACAGCACATTCCGGAGAATTCCCTTCAAAGTTACTCACACAATTTTCCATTTCCACCCCTGGCATGACAGTTCCAACATAAGAAGTTGCATTTTCATTAGAAAGTTGCTTCGGACTATTTATATTATCGACTGATTAACAGGATTGGTAGTTGGAAATTATTTATGATGTGATTCAAGAACACCAGTTTTAAAAGAAATATGTTTTCTGATGTAGTTTGATAATCATTTCCTCTTTTTTTCCATTGAATCTCCATTTAGATAATAATGATAATAACCATAATACTAATCAATATTTCTTTAAGTTACGAGATAGGTTTTCGTCCAGCTACAGTCGAAGGACAAAATAAATATTACGTAGTCGATGCAAGTTCCCTTGGATAAGAATTGTTAAGACTACCACTCTCCTTGTGCGAATGTATAGGCCTATATTAGTAGGGCCAATTATATACTGGTCGCGAAATCCCACGTAGACCTACTGACAGTGATTGTGTTCATTTTTTACCATTCTTTCTCGTCTTCTTCTTCTTCTTCTTCTCTCTTCTTCTTCTTTTCCTTCCTCTTCCTTCTTTCTTCCTCTTTCTTTCTTCTCTTCTCTTCTTCTTCTTCTTCGTCTTTCTCTCTTCTTCTCTTCTTGCTTCTTCTTTCTTTCTTTCGTCTCTTTCGTCTTCTTCCTTCCTTTTTGCTTTTCCTCTCTCTTCGTTCTTCTTTCTTTATTTTTCTTGCTTTGCATTGTTGCCCCGACCTTCTGATCGATATCCCTAAGAACCGACCCTAAGTCCCAACCGGTTTTAAAGGATTGTCTTAACCCTATATAATGTGCCCGTTTGCAGGCAATACCGGCCTATATCAGTGCATGAGAGTTAACTCTAACCAAGTGCGCAACATTTAGAGATATCCTGCCACAGCCTGGAAGTGCACTGGATTATACCTTTTTTTTTTCTGTCTCACCGTAGTTTATAACATATGACCTACCATACTACTCCCAACTCTATGTCAGGACCAACAAACAGATATTGAACTGAGGGGTTAGAAGGTAATGGCAGTTTTCGTCGGTCATTTGAATTGAACGTCACCAACACTCACTTTCAATAGCAAACGGCAGACTGTTTGGTTCGAAAGCCAAAAGCGTGTAGAGTTGCAGGATAGTCAATACAAGTTATTATAACTCCCGAAGTGGAAGCTTAATCTTTTATACATCAATTATAGTGGGCGGATTAAAAACGTCGCTCCTAAACAACCATCGTCCATCCTGATAAATAAAAAAAACAATTCCCCTCCCCAATCTTTCATCACGTGTTTGTGACAATTGAAAAGGTACGATTTTATTACTCTTTGTGCATAATTACAACCACGATATAATATCATCAACGATAATGTTTTTAAATTGAGGCGCTCTCAACGAAAGTTTACTCGATCAATCGAAAAATTTCACTGGGTTTTAAATCATACAAAATCCCATGCAACAAAAAAACTTTGAAAATTATTCACCTGTATCCTAAGGTTGACCAAGCAATCATTTATGCTGAAGAGTTTGAGATTTTAACAATTTGGTATCAACGAAACGCTTCTTAAAGAATAACTCCATCACCGACCATGCAGGAGTGTGCTCCAGGCTTATACCTAATCCTGTTGAGATAGGCAGGTATAAACAGTGTCTGAAGGGTCCTTATACAACGAACGATACCTCTTTTATACGACATTCAGAATTGAGGTGGTTTTAACGTATCGAAGCAACATGGTGTGAAATAGTTTCACCATTTATTTAGAATTGACTTAAATTATGATGCATTCCTTTTTATAACTCCTGTTGGCTGATTATGGTTGAAATCAGTTCCATGAAATTATGTCTAAACCTATATCGTTCTTTTACTGACATGTGAATAGTAGGTTGATTTTAACATAAACCTCTCTTCCTTTCTAAAAATTTCTCTGAAATGGTGGCACAAGGTCGGGAAACAAGAGATTGAGATTTATAACTTGATATAAATGGTGGTAAAGCGGAGCGAGTGGAAACGCGAGAGCAGGCAGGTTGCACATTATCGACCACACAGATATCACTACCAACAGGAAAACCGTGTAACGAATTGTTGATAATCACAAGATCACAATAGACGTGACACACGCCGGGTATCTTACACGGCCGTATGTATCGAAGAAAGACAAGAAACACTACACGAACCGCATGATGAATATAGACCTATCAAATATTTGATGAAGTTTTGGCACCCAGGTCATCATTGCTGCAAACACTCAGATGGTCGGGGAACACATGTACAGATATGGCATAACAAAACTGGGAAGGAAAATGATTTTAGAAATGTTGTAAATAGACATGCACCCATGAGGAGTAAAAAAATGGTGGAAAAGGATACAAAACACCCATAGTTACCAATATATACGTGGAGCAATAAATATGGCTCCCCCCACGTAACTAGAGCCGAAAAGGAAACAATCCAGACACATATCGATACGGGAGATAAGGTTGACATCGATGATTCGCGTCGGCATAAGAAGCAATGCCATGGATACAAAACAATATGGCAAATTGTTCGCAATGTTTCAGTCAAACGACACAGGTATGCAAAGTTATAGTGCCCCCCCCCCCCCCAAATGTATCGGTCAGGCACGAAACTACACCGCCAATTCGGATCTTCAAGTGTTTGGTCTTATGGTATTAATGGACATCTCTTGAGGATATGTGCCACATGAGAGTACGAGAGTATACACACAACTTGACCAATAGTATTAGAAGTATATTTCCCTCGAGTTGGAAACATGGAAGTTTTTTGGGTGAGTTCCGATTCGTCAAGGCGTGTCTCCCAACTCAGTCAACGCTTGAGAATCAACTTCTGTTCATTTGCAGTTTATCAATTGTTGAATTTGAAAAGAAAAAAAAAAACAGATCCATCACGCCTCTGTTGAACCCACGCACCACCCCCCCCCCAACCCCCACCTTGTTTAGGCCTATAATTGTTTGAACCCGATGAAGTGCATGATCTCTTGCGTATGCACAGTCTGATTGGAAGAAAATCCTTCATGTGGAACGGCTATTGCAATCTTGAAATCGTTGACAACAGGATGGAAGCTATAGATCAGGGTTACTGCATAGGACATTATTTTTAGATCTACGAAAAGCAGCGACTTGGTTAATCAGGACCCCCAACTTTTCTTATTAAAATTGTATATAATATATAAACATTACTATTTTAAAAATCAATTCTCCCCCACCTACGCCCCCCCTCCCCCATATCAATTTATATATTATGTATATATATATATATTATTTATATTAGTATACCCCTATATATATATTATATATATATAATATATATATTATATATCATAATTATATTAATATATATAATATATATATATATATCTATATATTACTATCAACGATATGGACTTCTGCTTGCTCAATGTTCTGCCGATATGTATATGCAGATGAGACTATTTTATACAAGAGGTTAGACTATCATGGAACTGAATGAAAAGTTGCAAACCTACATGGACTGTGTAAGTACGTGGTGTGAGACAAACAAATGGTCATACACACAAAGAAGACATAAATATATGCGCTGGATCGCAAAAAAGAAGTGCTATCCTCCAAGGAAGATTATTCCTTAACCGTACACTGGACGGAAAGTTTCTTGAGATGTATCGTGTGAGAGAGCTATGTGGAACTGATGATGACAGCAAATGTATGGAATAGTCAGATTGACAACATTTGTAAAATAATAACAAGTAGATTGACCCTTCTCAGACGTATAAGGACCATATCTTGATTTTAACACGAAAATTCTGTGTAGATAGGATACGATCTTCCAATTTATTTTTTAGGTCATTGCAGTATCATTTGCATGGGGGACTTGTAATGAAAGTATTGCTCGTGATTATTAGCTGCAAAAACCAGCGGCGAGAACAAATGGAAGCTCAACGAGTATTTCAAAAGTTTTTTTTAAAATGGACACCGATACTTATGCTGTACGACGATGAACGAATGGTATGGTATACAAGACATTAGATGGCAAAACACCGCAGTATTTAACTATTATGTCAAATTACAATTGCTGAAGACACAATGACTCAATCAGAACGACCGCCAATAGCAAATATATATGTAACTGGGGGAAAAACACAAACTACCTGTGGAATAGCATATCTTGCGCTAGGGAATGGAATGGACTTCCAACAAAATGCAAAAATGCAACATCTGGCCACTTTGAGAACTCTTAGAACATGCTAAAGGAAGAGTAATTTTAATAATTGATTTGATGGATGGTTAATGTATGAATAATCTTTATTCGTGTAAATGACACTGAGCTATTTTATAGTTGCATAAACGCATAAAAGGGCTTAAAACTATGTAATGTTTAACTATTTAGGATTCATTCTTTATATGCTAAGAATTGGTTTCTTACCGTTGTGTATAGTTTCGTTGTTACAGGCGGCCTATGGTCTAGTATTATCGGTTCTGGCTAACCGGGTTTTTACCTGTTGTAAAGTCTTAGATGAAAAAAAATATTATGATTCTATGCAAAAGATCAGGCCACAATTGGAGTTTGAATAGTCGAGAAACGGCAGATTCACGGTACGAGCACTACTATAAACGTTTTTCATTTCAAGTTTTAATCCAACCTCATATACAAAATAAGCGCATGCTACATTTTTTACATAGTTAATTATACTGAAAAACGAATATACCATACATTACAAAAACAATGAATACAATGCAATACAACGATACATATCTAACCCTTCTATAGCGACTTGAGGTGAGGGACCAATAATACGTATGACTTTTCGAGTCTGGTCCCTGCCCTAACCCTGAACGCGTACAACCGGGTGGGAGCTCACTAGTATCTCTATGTTGTTTTTTTGGGGTGTTTTTTTTTTTTTCAATCATCAATATTTTGTATATAATTCAGATTTAATTGTGCTTCGATTCAGGGATGACTACGGGGTGGCCGAGTCTTTTGTGCATTTAAGACTGATGAGGACGTCAGAAGGCCTAAACCCCGAGCCGAAGGTGAAGTCTTGTAAAATTAAGTAATAAAGAACTTAGAATGCGTTTTCATTCCTATGTTTTTCGTTTGGGGAAGGGGGGGGGGGTGGATTGCAATCATTCCCCCGGTTGGAGCACTGTGCACACTAGTGCGATCGAATATACGATAATTTAGTCGAATGGAGTGTTCCACACTAGTGAGATGAAAGGTCTTACGATAATTTGATTGGACGTGTTGGCGGCTAACATAACGGGGATGACTGGTGGGAGCTGAGTTCACAAAAGTCAGTTTTTCACCCTGTTGTCGCCTTAGGCAGTGGAATAGCATGGTCGGCAGTTTTTGAATATCATAATTGTAATTCAGAGCACATCGGAGCCTGTGGTCTTTCCTCAAGACTTGTAGGGGGCGTGAAATAGTGTTCGTCGGCCCAGTTCAAAAGAAAAAGCAACAACAGTTCCAAACCTTTCCTCTAGTCTGAGACATCACGCGCACTAGGGGCAAAAACAACCGTTTCCAAACATCACTGACCTTCATTCCATACATACTCCTCCACATCCATTTCGTTTCGCCCAACACACAATCACTCATACAGTGAGCGCATGCCTAGAAGGCACTTATAGAGCTGCATGCACCCACCAGTTTCCATGACCCGACTTTTTAAGCAGCGGCAGGGCCTGATCCTTGTGCCTCCTGCTACTCTCCCCGCGCAGCCTGCGCCAACCATGAGTACGTGGCCGCCCTGGCTGACGGCCCTAACCAGGAGTCTCGTGGAGAACACGTGAACGGTATCATCCACCGGGAGGCACGCATATGCCCAAAGAAGCGCAACAATCGACTAACACGAATCGGCACTGAACCTCACCCCCCGCCTCCCCAGGTACCCTCCGTTGTACAGCCCAGGCCTGGCAGGCGGTATCCATTGCTACGGCTGAGTGAGGTACCTCATTGAAGCATTCAGTCCCCCCGCCGCAGTCCAACAGGGAATATCCACCGCCTCACTAGAGTATAGGACGACTGGAACCGAAAGAGCTGAAGACACGGAGCTTGATTACTCTTCATCGTAACAAGCATGTGAGAATAATGAATGGGCCACGTCTCCCCCTTGTCACACGGTGAACTGGTGAACCCTGCTACTGTCCCCTATTCCGGCCACTGTTCTTCCGTCAGGGTAAGGTCTCATTAAGACGGCCTCCCACCCCTCTCAAAAGCCCACAACCAACCCGCTCCAGGGGTGAAGTTGTGTCCCCCCGTATGTAGCAAAATGATTATTTCGGAGGCTGAGCCTTTTTTTTGGGGGGCCAAAGAGAAAAATCAAAACATAAATGGGTTGGTAGAATACTTCACGTCAGAAGCTGATGAGTCCTGGGAATTTATTCAGATTGTTGAGAAAAGGATACCTCACATGAACGAAAAGTACTAATGTGTATATCAAATCGTCGAAAAGTACCATAAGAGAATGAGAGAGACTCAATAGAGGAGAGGGTGGAGATGTAAAAGTAGGAACGGAGAGTATCATCACATCCACTGTGGTTGCTTCGCATTGCACCGGATGTTACAAGATTCTCCCGTTTTGGGACACTTAATACCGTGTAGCACCACATCACAGGTTTTGATGACTATTACGAAAGATATTGAACTTTTATTTTTTATATTACTGGAAGTAAACAATCTCACATTGCCCATCACATAAACTTTCAAGGACAGAGTAACTTGTTTGAAAGCCAGTAATTTCCTAATTGCAATCGCTCAGTCTTGCGCTAGGTGTAGTATTTTCATTCGCAGCCTAATGTACTACTACACCAAATAGTGAGCCTGATTCACATCCCAACAAACAAAAAACTGTTTTAGCTTAATATATTTTTTCTCAAAGCCAAATCTGTACCAACTACCACTGCATGTGAAAAACAACAAAGAGGACACTGTGACCCAAAGAAGAGAATACAATGACGCTAACTTCCTACTGCAGGACTTTCTTCGCAAATTACTCGGGTTGAATTACGTGTGAGTATGGAACAACTCTGTAAGAGGTATATAACTAACATGAACAATGTGAGGACAAAGGCCATATGGATGTGGGTCAGCTATCAAACAGGGTCAGGATTGAGTTCTGACTGATGTAGCTCTTTTTTGGCATATTGACAGAAATCTTATTTCAATGGGACTTTCCCCTAAACTATGATTAAAAACGCCCAGTGCCCACTTGGCTATTTGGCAAGTATTCAGGTCTCATACCTGAGCCTAGGTAATTCCAGCCCTGGTGTTCAGTGGCAACATTTTATTGCACCCGAATGTCAATGACAGTGGAAACAAAAGAGAGAAAACTGACTACAAACAACGTTCTCCCAGGGCGGCGATTGTGTTTGCGGTTGGAAGGGACAGACCAAATGATATTATGATTACTAATCGGATTCGCCACCACAGGTTTGCGCGTAGCGTACAAGATTTTTTTTTCGTTGCGAACGACCCCCTTCAAATTGCAGAGAAACGTCCACTTCCCGTGCCTTATGAGACCGTAAGCAGCATTCCTAAAAATTTATAACCAATTGTATTTAGAAAGGTTCTCCAAAGACTTAGGGAACTATGTCAAGGTTTTTTTCGTTGGTGCTGTACATATTCTAAATACAGTAAGAGTGATGAGCAATGGAAATGGGCATGGTGAAACCACAACGTTCGCGCGACGCGCGAGATTGTTTGCAGATCCATCCAATTTGACCAAGACATTGCACTGACCCCTGTCTGACCTATCACTTAGATGAGCCTGAGATTTTTTACTCAAAAATACGGCCCTCATTTTTTATCTTCTGTGCGGACCACAGGAAAGGGCGCATGGGAGGGACAATGCCTTCCACTGGGGCCAACAGGGCCAAATCAGCATAACACAAAAGTAAAACCGCAACTGCGGGCAAAGCGCTCGCGAAAATTTTAAAACACTTTTGGACATCCATCGAAAAGTCAGGATATTTAGACTTCGCCTTGTCTTCTCCTGAATGTTTTATCAAGTCTTTGACAATTAAATTCATTGGTCTTTCCCTAATCCATTTTTCGATGCCGCATCTGCGTGTGCCTCATAGTGAAGTATAGTGCACCGTGCACCCAACTTTCAACAATGTCGCACCATAAATAAATAAAACTAGGAACCAATGGTTTCAGCGTTAGCTCAAAACCGGACCCTTTTTTAATATGTAGGGAACTGGTATGATGTGTTAGTGGAGCTGTGCCTTGATTCAGTTATAACTGACCTTTATGACCCTGTGGATCGAGTCATCCTGAAGATACACAACTTTATTTGTGAGCGGAATAATAATTTTTCACACAATGTCCCATTAGGCTCCTTCAATGACCTTGAACCTTGACTTTGGGTGGCAAATGTCACCCCAGCGTTAAAATATATCATGTCCATCTCTGGTCAATGTCTATTGATGCATGAGCATTTAGGGTAAAAAAATGCATATTATTCTCCAATTTTGAACAGAATTTCCGTAGTACCCCCTCCTTTAATTCCTTCCACGCTACATTCCTATGGGAGACCCATAAGTACTAGTCAATGATTATACTCCCACAGAATAATGTCAATGTGACCTAATCTGCCGGTGAAGTGGCGTTTTGCAGTTTTCCACACCATGGTCAATCGTGCTCCTTTAATGCCTTGCCGATGTCCCATTCGTCATAAACATTGTGACCAAGATTGCTCAAGATCCATCAATCAACGAACATTTGACAGTTTGGTGGCAAAAAACCAACGTAAATACGACTGGATAGATAATAGATAGATAGATAGATAGATAGATAGATAGATAGATAGATTATAGATAGACAGATGATAGATATATAGCTAGATAGATAGATAGATAGATAGATAGATAATATGACATAGGTTCAGCTATTTTTGCTGGTATTTTTTGTTGTTTTGCGGTATTTCAATATTGGGCCCTGGAGCCCAAAGTGGGCCCTAGGCCTCAAGATAGAAGGATTGCCCCATAGTGACCTTCAATGACCTTGACCTGGTACCAGAAAATCAATAGGGGCTCATCCTCACCATATGTTTGTCACCCACACACCTAATAAACTTATAGATACTTGCCTTCAGTAAGATATCTTGCTGACAAGATTCTTTCTTAAATACTGTGGGCTGGGGGTTAGAATATGGGGTCCAAAACTGTGAATGATCATGGCCATAATTAGGTGTTAGGCCTAGACAACGGTCTGATAAGAAATGCAAAAGATGGAACACCAATAACTCATCCATTATCCACCATGACGTTCCCGCCCGACGTCCAGGGTCCATGAATCACCTTTTCCGTTATCATTGCATTTTGACTGGGAGCATAAGTGCAAGTTGGGTGTCAAAATTTGGGAATGGCCTGGCTCTCTTCCCATTCCTTCGGACGTCGCTTTTCACCCCCCCCCCCCCCGTTCCCTTTCCCGTTAATTAAGTCAGGTATAGTCAGTGTATATATTCTGTTTGCAATACGGGTAGACCTGCGCTGATGTCAACGGCCTACTGGCCAGCAAGGTCCTACGACGGCGAAAAACTCGCGCTACGCGCTCATTTGGCAGTAGAACCTTGTCTGTGATATGGCAGCACAGAAAATGCCCGCGCTACATCATATCACTGTATAAGGAGGATAGAATAGACTGGCGCGATTAATATTTTCCACACACGTCTGTTCATGATACACGAATTCCCGAAATCTTTCTGTCTGATATTCCCTAGAACTTGTCAACGCAAAATCACGACAAAATGTCCCAAATGAACTTCAGATTGCACTAAAGAGCATCTGACAGCTTCCAGGGCCTTAAGGCGGACCCTGGACCCACGCCCAGAGGACTTCGCGCTACTCGCTCGTGATGTGCGCCCGCGCACATGTGGGACGGTCTATCTGCACTCGAATCACTGCACGAATACCAGCCTCCCCCCCCCCTCCCCCCCCCCTCCCCTCTCCCCCCCCCCCCCCTCCCCCCACCCCTTGGGAAAACCTGATCCGCGCCTGCCGACTTCCCTCCTAATTTGTTAGCCCTCCTCAGTCCCTCTCCTCACACTTTCAAAATGTGGTTGCGCCCTTGATATTACTGGCACGATTTACTGCGGAAGAACAGCAATGTGAACCATCAATTTGCAATTTGGACCTTTCAGTGATCAGAATAAATGAGAAAAAATAAGTGGAGCGCGATGCCCCTGGAGGTTCTTCAGAGATTTTTTCTTAGAACACCTTCGTGTAGCTCGAAAAATCACACTGGCAACGCCATCTGAAGCAGGGAAATCCCGACATCATTGTATAACTATATAATGGTCTCTGGCATGCCGACACTTAAGGGCCTTCGTCAATTTTTTTAGATTCCAAATCGCAAAACAGGGAAACGCACTCAATAGTCAAGTAGGGTGTTGTACAAAATCATATTATAGATTCGATCGACTGTTCAAAACGATGAATTCAAGGTGGAATTTCAAGATTCCCAGACCGTCCCGTCGCTGACAAATCCGATCCCATAGAACCTGCTAGAAAGCGGAACATAAAATGCAGTACGTAACTTAATGTATGCATCCATATCAGTTCATACTAACAGCGCTAGAAAACGCGAACCAACAATATGCACTATAAAGGTCACTTCAAAAGCGAGTTCCTGAATCCTTCCTTCGGCATTTGTGTAAGTATGCATCGTAATCGCCCATTTCGCTTAAATATTCTAACCCTGTTGTTCCGCGAAAACTTTCTTATTATCGTGTTGCTAAGGCAACATTCGATCGAAAAAACAGGTCCGCTTTTTAATTTTTACCCAGGTGTCCCCGGGCCTACCCAGGTATACTATACATGTGGTACAGTACAGGTACACATCTCGCGCGAATTCGATTACGATCAAAATTGTGTTAGGCAACCTACTCGATTGTTCTTCAGAAGTCCTAGTCCTAGGCCTGCGGTCCTATTTTTGGTTTTTCTGTGTTGGTCCTTCTTCCTTTAGTCCCCCCCCCCTCATCGCTACCGGCACGAATCATCGCTCGAGCCATGTCGTCTTCTGTTAAAGGTCTGGTTCAGTTGTTGACTCAAAATTGTAACGTCACATGCAGCTAACGTTAAGGCTATGCTATGCCTTACATTAGGCCTATTGTATGTAGTCCTAATTTTATAGTTAGGGAGTAATTTCTCCTGAATATTAAAAAGGGGTGGAAGTTGATGCCTAACTTTTGGTTAACGTTATATACAGACCTGGGCTCGAGTTGTATCATGGTGGGACCAAAGTTTGTTAGCGTTAGGCTTAGCCTAATGTTGAGAATTGTTTTTTTTTTTTTTTGGGGGGGGGGTGTCTACGAGTATGATATCCCTAGCCTAGGGCTAGGCCATAACTTGTCCCAGATCTCACACAAACAGAGCCGCATTTTACAGTGCATTATTTTTCAGTGCCGCGTGGCATATATTAGTTTACGTCAACTTATTATGACGTAACTGCGCCCTTGGCGAATGATGGTTTCCGAACTTTTCAAATACTGTCGAGGAAGAATCGGGGGGGGGGGGCACATCAGGGTTCGTGATCGCCATCTGGGGAGGGTCTGAGGGAGGGGTGTTCCCGTGTCCCCCTCCCCTTTTGCCAATGTTTTTTGGTAGCCAGGAGGGCGAGACGGCACAATGTGGATTTCCTGACATAAATTCCTCGCGTCATCTAAATTTTTTTAACAATAGAAATGTCAACCCGAGCTTTGGCAAACAGATTTTGGGGGCCCGTGCCCACCCCCCATAGCCTAGTGCCTGGGAAGGATCCAGTCCTCTATTTATTTACAAAGGGGCTCGGTGAGGGGGTGGGGGGAGAAAGGACCAACAGGCCACAGCTGTTGTGCGAGCGCTGAAATGCGCTTAAATACAAACTTACCACTGGGAGGGGGGGCGGAGCGGGTGCAGGGTGCAGAAAATTTGAATTGTTGATGCGCTTCAGATCAGTTTACATTTGGAAGGTTTGTTGTCCAGTGCCTACTTGCTCATGTTCCGCGGCAAGGCTGCATCGTGCATATCAAGATGTCGAGAACAGAAGGACTAGGGGTCTTAGACTACTTAGAGTTGATCTTTACTGTAAATTAGTGCCGCGAACGGCACCTGTCCTTTTTTTCAAAGTGCCGCCAGAATATTTTTGTGGTGCCCCGCATGCGGCCACTCGGTGCCCGCGTTTTGGACATGGCTCCAGGCCTACATCATGACCGGGCGAATCATAGACGTAGATAGACTGAAGATCGGCTCTGTACTTTGAATCCAATTAAACGCGTGCAGAATGCTGGGGAGGGTGCAACCCAAAAGAACGAAGCCTAGCAGAATACCATTACTGTGTACGTTAGGCCAACGATGGGTTCAATTTTATCATCGTTATTTCGGCAACTCGTAGTCAAATAGAAATACATTCTCTTGACAAATATGGAAAAATACCCTAAGAATACAAAGTAAGCTTTTGGACGGCAAAAATTCGAGTGAAATTATTTAAAATGACAAAAACCAGTTGCGCGGGATGGGCACTACATTACCAGTACAAGCAATGGTCCTGTAAGTAGGCCTAGGAGTAGGACTCACTAGCCCAGCCGTAGTCACTGCCTGACGTGATACGTCATACACAACTCAGGTGGTAAACAGATAATCCACACTGGTGACTAGGAAAACTTTTGCAATTATAATTATTCGTCGAACCAGTAACACGATGCCTAGCTGCTCATCCAAACTGCAGGAACAAACTGTGACAGCCTGTAACGGAGAATGCGGGGTTGAGGGAGTTTTTCGCCGGTAAGCCCTTTAGCACAGGGTTTCCCAACCCTTTCCAACTGGGGTACCATTCACCCCATTGTCCCTGGGTGGCCACGAACTCCACTGATTTTACCATGTAAGCGGAGCGCCACCATAGGTTGGCGGGAGCGTTCATAAATTTTTGGACCTCAAAAGGCTCCCAGATGCAGGAGATTGCATCTATGAATGTTTTTTCTGCATCGAAACTACCTCTTATTGCATTTCTTGTTGGTGTCTGAATTTTTGTAATGACGCGGAAACTTATTCAGAAAAATAATTTTCCAGCTCCAGTCAGTGAGAGGGGATTTTCTTGATGACCACCCACGCCACCAAGCATCGCCCAGATTGTGACGGAGAGGGGACAAGGGTCCATGTGAGGGTATCCTCCTCCCCTCTGCCCTTTGTCATTTTTTTGAATAATTAGGTACTCTCATATGCACTCTGGTGCGATTTAAGCATCATTAAAGTCAAATTTCCGTGCAAGAAATGCATGAGGGAGAATGAAATAGAATGCGAAAGGCAAATGGAGCACACTGTGTAACCCCCCCCACCAGCCCCCTCGTACCACCGTTAAAGTCGAAATGTACCACTAGTGGTACGCGTACACATGTTGGAAACCCCTGCTTATAGTTTAGTGACAAAGCTAGAGATTTCCCTTTTTGCATATTCAGTAAACTATTAAGAAAAAAGGCTTTTTGCTTCAGGAAATGTATTAACCACCAAAGGACCTAAAATTATCATAGGATTTACTGATAAAAAAAACCAAGAAATATTATTTTCACCTTTACTTATCCCTCTTTAACATCTATTAATGAAAATTAATAGTCCTAGACTGAACCTCTAATTTCTTCCCATCGTAATTTCCCACTGTATAATTCATGCAGTGAAATGTACTACCATATTGGTCTAGTAGTGGTTATTATAGTCACTGTACCACTCACTATGCTAAACCTAATTTCTTCAATATGTAGAACATGCATTTCTCTGGTATATTTTATTTATATCTCATCTCTAATGAAGATGTTAAAATACACTGTACCAGAAATCACAACAGTGTATACTTTTATTTGTATTTCCTGTTTTCATAATTCCAAGAAAGTGTGTGTTAATCTAAAAAAAAAAAGGATCACTCACATGCTGAAAAAGCAGTCATTTCTGTTTTTTTCGTGTTTTTCTCTAGAGGCCTTTGACTCCCCAGCCCTGCTCACAAGTTCCTTACCAATTGCAGTAGATGCTTCCATAGTTCACAAGTTGTAAGAGGTAAATTACATTTACTGCCTGATCAAGGAGTAAGATAAGGCACAAGATAGTCTACTAGAGTGCTTGAAACAGCTACAACACAGCCTTTACAACAACATCTTAAACCCACTCTGCTCATTTTTGAATAGATCAATGTTGTGGATTTTTTGGCAATGATAAGCCCTATACCTTGGGCGGGCTGGCCCTTGCATTCTTGTTCATACATTTCATTCAGACTGGGATGTATCACTATAAATAGGCCGACAAGCGCGTCATGAAACAATGCGTTTGTTGTAATCTTGACTCGAAATCTAGGGCATTCTATGATGTTGTACAGTGGCTGTTCCCACTGAGATAATGGCCCACCCAGCGAATTTAAAGCTGCGTTTCCATGCACGCGGGCGGGCCGTAGCGGGCGGGGCGTTTTGGAAGACTCGTTCCATGCACTCGGGCGGGCGGTCGTTTTCTCGACAACGCACCTCTTCTTACCTTTAGTGTGTATATTCGCTATTAAGAACCGATGTACCCTACTATTTCTTAATATTTTTTTATTATTATATTGTTATATTATTTTTATTATATTATTGTTGTTTTGTTGTCGTGCCGTTGCCCGTTGTTGTTGTTTTGTTTGTTGCCATTGTTGCCATTGTTGTCGTCGTTGTTGTCGTCGTTGTTGTTGTTGTCATTGTCGTTGGTGTTGTTGCTGTTTTGTCAAACACACCGCGCATACTAGTGGTTTTAAAAACCCAAACCCCGGTGTTTCATTTGTCTGAAACCACTGTTCTGAATGTCCACGATTATGGCCCACCATTAAAACTTCACAATTGAACAGGTTTTGGGAGATTTAATTAGCTACGTGACATCTCACGGGTTTAATAAACATGTAAATATGTTTTTCAAAAAGGTGGGTCTAGCATTGACTATAGACACAATCTGTATAAAATCTCTCCCTATGTTGAAACAGTTATGAAATGTTGTTTGAACATTATTTGAACATAAACTCCTCTACTCTCCATTATCCGGCTTCAAACCGGTAAGATTGCATGGAAATCCCCGGTAATTGATTGCGAAATACCACGCGGACACGCGGCGGGGGCGGAAAAAATCGTCTACAATGACCGATGATTTCGAGAAAACGCCCGCCCGCGCCGTCCGCGTGCTGGAGACGGCTCCATTGAAAAATACCGATGAGCGATTTTAGACGCCACGCCCGCCCGCGTGCATGAAACGCGGCATTTAGGTCCTTTAAGTCCCCTGACCAAAGAAATGAAATAAATATTAGCATCATCATGATTCGAACGATGACCTGCCTTTTGCCTATACACTAAAGAATGTATGGTTTTTTACCAATGTTGACATCCAATTTTTGTTGTTGCAAGCCAATAAACTTACCGAATTACAATCAATTGCTAATTCTTCACCGATTTTACTTCGCATGATTTAGCTTTCTGAGTATATTCGCTGCTGACCATTCGTTGTCCCCTGTTTTTTCGCATACTGAAACGAATTGCATTTTTGTCGATTTTGAGCTAGATAGTATCTGCCGAATTTTGGGTGTAGAATCTATGGCGGTGGTCCTGAAGTCCAAAGCCGAAGTTTTTGACATAATTCCCAAAGTTCTTTTACGAAATCCGCTTTTTTCGGTTGGGTTGTCGTGGACTACCATTCCGCGTAGTGACGACTGTAAATCGTCAACATTCTGTGTAAAATCCATAAACCAGCCCCACGATATCAATACAGTCCAGTGAAAACAATGGAAAACATTTCGCGTAGTGACGAAATTGTTCCGCAACGTGTGACGAATTGCACTACATGGCCTTTTCCTCCTCCCCCATTTCACATCACTGAGGACGAATGAGGATTCAGTCAATACGTAATGCAATGTCAATGGCACGACTATTATACCAGTCAGTGGAAAACAATGGAAAACATTCGCGTAGTGACGAAGTGTTACGAAATTCTGTACTACAAGGTATATTCCATTTCTCGTAGTACCGAATGTCTTTTAAGCATATATAATATCAAATTCGTATCCATCGCCAAAATGGCGTGCTTGTCAGCGTATATAACTTGTTTTCCTCTTACGCTGGGGGGACCCACGTATGAGAAAAGTACCATTGCTTCACATTCGATAACGACATTTAAAAAATCTTAAATCTTTAAACAACCCGCATTCTTCGAAACAGACCTTTTTTTGGCACTTTCGTCACTACGCGGCAATGGGGACGAATAATAAGGTGCAGCATCCAGGTTCGCACCCTTGCCTGGGCCTTGGATAGGAATGATCCTTCTCTCGGGCCATTGTACCATTTGAAGAAGAAAACTCATGCACTAGTAGACCTCCAAAAAGGAGACCAAAGACTGAATAACCCTGAAAACCCTCCAAAACATAAACCCTCTAAAGGTAGTATAAGACAGAATATCCGCAAAAGCAGCGGCTGCATCATGTATTTGCCCGTGGAGGTCAGAGTTCCTGGCAGACCTGATGGCCCTGACCTATACCTCCTTGATGGCACTGCCCTGCATGACCTACAACGCATTTTTTGCCTGGTTTATTTCCCCTTCCCCAACTTTCATTTCCTTTCTGCCTGTGTTTTAAAATGTACCCCTCATCAGCACTTCAGGAAATGAGGGAGTAGAGGTGGGGTGGGGGAAATGAAGGTAGATCTAAGGTATATGTGGTGTCGCAGTCTCCTGTAGCGTACCTCCTTTCCCTTCCTGCACCCGCAGCCACACTCCCTGAAGGCGCCGCTGCTGCCTCAAAGTTTTCGTTTTTGTATTTTTTTTGTTAGGCCTCCTTCCTTTTGGGCCACCTGTGGGAGTAGACTAGATAGCTGGGAATTTTCATCGTTTGGCCAAACCGGCTGGGTATTGATTCTGTCATTTCATTTCCAAATGGTTCTATGCAATTTGGCTCTGCTAGACTATTGGTCATCGTCGCTCCATTTGTGCAATACTTTCTTCACAAGCCTAGATCCACTGAACTTGAATATTGATCTGTGCTATGTAATTGGGGGGCTAAAACCCTAGATGCAAAAGGAGTTGGTTATGTCCATATCATCACCCTAAAGTTTTGCGAGTATTCTGCCTATGTAGTTCTTCGCATCGGGCCAGAACATGGCAATCTACGTAGGCTACGCTCAGTCTAGATGTCTGCTCCAGTATGATCTGGTTCTCATTATCAGTGTGGAAGGGGTAGACACAAAAGTTGTCTTCATCCTTCACAATTCTAACAGTCACAATTACGAGACATCCACGAAATCTCAGAATAATAAATTCTTCACGAATGAATCTTATATATATAGCACGATACCTGCCTCAATATGCATATTCAGCCCGCAAAATTGGCTATCATTGCTCTCCACCGAAAACTCGTTGGTACACTGCATTTACCATTTGCGCGAACCGTTCATTGGCTGCAAAGTGTTGCACAGTAACATATGGGCGAAGTTAGGTCTACGTATATATGTCTGTGGGGCGAATGCCTATGGAACTTTGTGCAAGATAGTAGCAATAAACTTTTTCACAGTTGCAGTATAGGCAGTGTGCGAAACCATCCTAGGGCACTTTGTTTTAGCAGCAGTCGGATTTCCCCATGATGAGATAGTGAGTGTATCATATTAGTCGGTCAGTATCATGAGTAGGTCATTGCCATAACCATAATCCTTATAACGCAGAGACAGTCACGTGATTTTAGGTGACCGCTGATGGTCGGGCCAGTTTTAACCTGCTCCTTATTGTTTTTGAGATCAGGTCAAAACCTGATTACCTTACTTCCCAAATGCTTGGTGGTCAGGTCTGTCAATCTGAAATTTGGTTTGTAGCTTCTTCTTTTTTCTTTGTTGTAGGCCTATTCATTTTTGATGAAACTGGGAAAATTGTGAAAATTGATCAAATATAGGCAACGTGCAAAACTCAAATCATGGGGCCCTTTTGCTAGCAGTCAATGGAGCGAGCCAGAAAAATCACAATTTTCACTAATTTTGGGGTGTATTGGCCACCAAACCCTGATATTTTGTCTTGGTATTCTACTTCATATAAAAATTGCAAAATTCTGAGTGAAATCCGATTTTCTACTCCAATGAGCCAATTTCTGAGTTCGCCGTAACGCAGCCTACCCATGATAAAACAGTGAAGGCTAGGACTTCATGGAATCGGATATTGGGCCAAAAACCAAAGAATTGCTTGATTCAAGTTGGGAAAAACCATTTAGCCACATTTCAAAACATGCTAGGGTAAGTGCACCTATTCACCCCTGGACACTCTGTACAACTACTGTTACCATGGAACTAATGATCTGTACTATGCACCTTTCGTGGACATTTTCCAAAGGCAAACACATTTCCAACTACCACTACAAGATTGTGAATTCTTCATTTTATTTTTGAGGATGTTCTTTGACCATGTTGGTCACATGACTCCATTCAACCATTCAACCCCCATGACCCAGTTTCATTTTTGTCTCGCCTGAACGTTGTTCAAAGGCGAGACATAAGTGTCACTTGTGTGTGTACTGTCTGTCGTCCTTATGTGTTCAATTTGATATCTCCTGAACCGTGAAAGCCATCATTCTGGTACCTTTTTGTGGAGGTGCGCGGTGAAGATTTGCCGATGTGCGAATCCACTTTTCGTCCCGAAAAGACCATACCTCATTTGCACAAATCTGCATATTTAATGGAATTTGGCCCGGAAGCTTGTGTAAACAGTATATCTCTGATCGTCGATGCATGTGATGCCGTTCGAAAGTATATAACAACTAATAGAGTACACAAACTGATTAGATTCCTGGCATCATATGCTAATTAAGTAGTCTAATTTGCATAATTTGTTGGATTTTGACGAAACTTGGTGGAGAATGGTTTTATCTATAGTCCCAATGAATTTTACAGTAGGGACGAGGGCGCCAGAGGTCATTCAAGAAAACTTGGTTTGGAGATGGTTTATCTATGGTCCCAATGAATTGACAGTAGGGACCGAGGGCACCCCAAAAAAGCTCCATTTAATGTTACGAATTCGCATTACTAGTTTATTTGCATAATTTATGCCTACTTTGGGAAAGTTGGTTGAATTCCCATGAAAACTTGGTGGAGATGGTTACACCTTTGATCCTGATATAAAAAATTAACAACAGTGAAAAGGCTCACTAAGCGTCAGTTAATGTGATAATTGCATATAACAATTTCACAATTTTTTGAAGTTTGTCAAATGGCCAAGTAACAATGGAATGAGGCAATGTAGGGTGCTCGTAGAGGATTGTCATGGTAATGTTGGGGTCAGGGGAATCAAACAACATGCAAAAGACAAGGTCAAAAGGCAAAGTTCAAGTTTTAAGGAAATGTGCTTATTATAGGGGTTACAGGCCAAAGAAATAAAAACCGTCAATTTCGCGGATATGTGATAGAGCCTCTGTGTGCTACATAGACGACAACCCAACTCCGCTTCGATCTGACACCTGGTCTCCAAGTTTACAAGAGGCCAAAGGTCGATTTGGATACTTTTTGCGAGATCGCATAGGAGTGTGTATCTGATACATAATGCTTTCTTTTGGCGGCTTGGTGCATCACATCGAGGCAGACATTTTTCATAAAAAAAAAGTATGTCATCAAAGGTATTTAAGGTACTCATGGACCAGAAACTGCCAAATAATAAATTTCCTGCAACCGCCTCTAGTGACTGTGTGATATGGCTAGAATTTGGGGACATGCAGCACATTATCAAGGGTAAATTTTTCATTAAAAAACCGTAATGGTCATTCAAGGTCAGTCACGGATATTTAGGTCACGATGGACCAAATAATGCCAAATAAAACATTTGATGAAACAGCCTCTAAGCTGTATGTGAATGGCTGATTTGTTTCGAGGACAAGGGTACTCTTTAGGATGGGAATATTTCAAAAAATGTATGTTATCAAGGCCATTCAATTATCCGAATCTAATGGTGGCGAGTATTGAAATGAGTAAAAAACCCTACAAACTCCATACATTTTTGATTAAGTATTATTACCCTCTCAGCTAACCCATTTTAGGATTGGTATGTCTAGCTACAGCATCACTATTAATATAGCCGAATATATCTATTGAATTTTTATTCATTTCACTGCAACCCTGCAGGTATGGTATTTCCATTCATCTTAAACTTGTATTCCTTCTGAAACAGGACAGAGATTTCATTTATTGTCTTATCATATCAATCTATGGGAATCCGTTGACAAATGTAGAGGAACCTCGTTTGCACAGTGATTGAGCAGCTGAGTACAGTGGAATTCCCCAGATCTCTTATATAGTCATAGCTTACGCCACAAGTAGGGCCTAAATGTCCACAGCCAGCAAAACTGAGGTTACACCTGCAGGAGAGGAGCCTCAACCTCATTAGATGGCTTATTCCACTTGGAAGTAGTAGATTGTAAATAAGGGATTATCTTGAGATATATAGGATAAACTTTATTAGATTTAGGACCACTATCCATGTGAGTTACGGTGGGGCATAGGGTCCGTGTAATTGTTTGGACAATAAGGAATCTGAAAGGAAACTATTAGTCAGTAAGTATGGTTCATAATGGGAGGGTACAGTAGGTAGCAGTAGGTAGGATCATGTAAAGACCCACAGTCTGTTGGTAGGTTTGCTATGTTCCAAGGGGTTTGTAGGTTTTGTTTCAATGATTTCGATGAATGTTTAAATATTTAGGATGGGTATTGGATACCATTACATGTACACATTTACTCGATCACATGCTCTTGCCTATTATTCAGTTTTAATTTCCATCACCATTATTTCTGATTGAATATTCGCTTATATAAAAAAATGTATTATTATGAAAATTTATTACATGATTATTTACATAGACTGGAGGACACTGGAGGTCATCAGTGTGTTGTTTGCATGGCTCATTCTATTTCAAAGTTGTTTGATTTTCATGACCTTTCGAAGAGTTTTTGCGGATATTGTGAAGTGAGAAAATGGGTAATGGAATTTCCGTTGGCTATTGTGTCCAATTACATAATTTTAGTCACATTTCCACAAACTTGTAATCCTTAGCAGACATTGTCAATAGTCAGTCCTTACGAATTTGAATTGGTCACTGAGCTGAGTGCTTGTTTCGTTAATGGCTAATACATGAAATCTTAAAAGCAACATATGGAATGCCTTGTATTGTTTGCATGTGACATGAAGAAGAAATCACTGATCGCAAACCAGGCGAGACACGGGGGCGATCGCCTTGTCATACCAGTAGTCAACCCCGTAACTAATTGCATTATTATTTTTGGAGAAAGTGCCTATTTCAAGGCATTTTTGATATGGGAAAATAAGTTGAGGTGTGTTCAGTTTATAAATTTTATGTTCATTACAGTGATCAAATTGAATTATTCTATTTTTAATGATATTCTAAATTGGTAGTATTTTGGTATTGCCAAGCGGCATGTAGTATGGCCCAATAGACTAAATTCTTTTTGGCACACTCTGCCGTATTTTACTATATTGCCCATACAGTTGAAATATTCCTCTAATTTCATTATAACCTTTTGGAAACATCTTTTTACTTTGTAAAGTAACAAAATATTATATTTTTAATCTATTTCTGATTTTTATCAATATTTATATTAGGGGTTGAATACTGGACTCGACACCTACAGTGGGTGCCCAAATCAACCCCTTTTTAAAAAACATCCATTTTGTTTGTTAATTGTTTGTTAATAGTATTTTAGCCTTCGGTTTATACTACTTTTCCTATTAATGCCCAACAAACTACAAATTGATGGGATAAAACAAAATTTTGAGCTTTGTTGGCCTATGAAATTTCCCTCATGCCTAAAGGGCTTTTAAAACTACAAACAATCTTGACCAAAAGACCAATTGATTTCAAAAATTGCTTCAAAATATATTTATTCTACAAAAGTTACCCTGAAGTCGGTTGGGGTTTGGTAATTCCTAAAAGGTTTCTAATTCAATCGAAATCTCTGCAAATTTTATATGGAAATGTTGCTTTGTTTCTTAATAAATATCAAATCACTGCCGGGGCTTTGAATACTGGTAGGTGGTTGAATACTGTGTCACTTTACCCTGTATAGATTTTGAAACACCCCCACCTCTTCCAATCCAAACTGCCCTGACACATACCTGTAGCCCATCTTAATTGGACGATATCGAGAAATGCACTATGCTGAGTGTGTTTTCAATGTGCTAACTGAATAGCCGTACCCTCATGCTACACGTCATGTCCAATTTATTGACACTGTTGATGTGTCATTCAATGATATGGCCCCCTTCCCCTCCTTAAGCATTCACATTACTATCTTGCCATCAGCCTTTAAACCACCCAATTGAGCCTACATTGATCTTACTTAAAATCCCTGATAACTTGTTTTTCCAACTGGTACCTGGACAGCTGTAAATATATTTGGCTATTATTGTAATTCATTTATCATTGAGATGTTGCCACTTCCATGACCTTTGCTAAATTTATTACATTCCCCTCTCTCTAAATGATCTCACTAGAAAGCCCTTGTCTCCATTTTGTAACGGTATTTGGCAGAAATCTTAATGCCCTTTGACTAACTACACACCTGTTTTAAGTTTCCTACATCCCCCCTCAATTTGCATTAGTTTTGTTGTCTGTGTTTTTGTTACAGACTCTGAACATGCTTACTATATGAGAGTTTTACAATTACTCATTTATTGTCCATGATTTCACTTGGTGGACTGGCAAAATAGTTGTATCTATAAATTCCTTCCATTGCCTACATGTACGCATAATACATAAGGGAAAAATAGTGAAATTTTATAGTGTGGATACCATTCAGGTGGTCTGACTTTGTTCTTTGGCTTTATGTTCTATCACGTACAAATGAAAAATTTTGTTGTGGATCCCACCTAAACCGTACCTACTTCAACAGGCTAATAATTGTTTGAGGTTGCTCAATTGTATTTTTAATAACCAATACCGCTAATGCCCATGGTCCTTTTTGGAAGGATCTTTTTACCCAAAGTAGCGTTTCACCTGTTTGGTACAAACTTTGAGGAATTCGAATTGTCTATTACACAATGGAATACTTTGTGAAGCAACATAAATAGTTTGAAATTTTAGTGCCCTTTAGACGGTTTAAGCGGGAATTGCCCAGAGATGGGTTGCATTGCACTTGCAAAGTCTCACATTCCCTTCTTGAATACTGCCTTAGCCCAATTAGACAGATACGGGATTCCATCTTACGATACTGCCAATTTGATAGTCCCCCGTCGCGACGTGAGTGAAGGTTCCCAATTGCAACCACGTTTCCTCCCTCACGTGAGGGTAGAGGGTGAAAGTTTGTGTGTCCGCTTAAGATTGAACTACCGACCTATATCTGCCTGTAGTTGAT
The DNA here is from genome assembly GCA_026419785.1 of Sclerodactyla briareus. NCBI lineage: Eukaryota > Metazoa > Echinodermata > Holothuroidea > Dendrochirotida > Sclerodactylidae > Sclerodactyla > Sclerodactyla briareus. The sequence continues at coordinate 216,700 of JAODTK010002221.1, read as the reverse complement.
GCATTCCCGCATCGCCTGCAATGCCAGCTCTCGAATATTGTTTGGAGCACTGCAATGTACATATATGTTCATACTCACATAGCAAGGTGGGCCGGGAATGTATGCACTTTTTATGGAACTCTCTCCCTACTATTTGCAATTCATTTTCACCCGTGTCACATATAAAAAGTAGATATTTGACAGTAATGTGCATTCAATCTCCTTTTTTTATACAGAAGCAAACATTAAGAATGATGGTATGACCATCTCCCTGTGGACAGTATTTGAGTCTTTTGCCCATTGCTCTGATTGCGGCATTGCGCTTTACATTTCTTCTAATGTTGAACTTTTGTGCTTGCCGCTAATCTACCCTATCCCAAATAAATCTCCTCTCCAAGGACATCAATTTCTTAATCCATGCTGTCAATCCTAATGATTTCCTGAACAGGCTTACATAGGTGTCAATTCTTCGGTATGTATAACAGCATGGCAGTTGAAGATCCAGAATTGCTTGCCCGTATCAAAGCTTCAGGCAAGAAAATTGGGAAGAAAAAAGCAGACAAGTTCTATAAACTGACGTATTCAGCTAACGGAATAGCTGATCACGTTTTTATGTTGACAGAATCTTTTGAACACCGTCACCGTTCTTTTTTTGTTACGATTTTGACTCCTTGATCCATATGTCAAGTTGTGTTTTTGTGTGAGTGTCCTATGATGCTCTCCTTTTTGAACAAACTTTCTTGACTTGGCTGGTTGGGTTTTTGTTTCAAGAGAGTTTGTATTGTTAATCTAATTGTTGTTTGGGCAAAGAGCAAACTCAGCAAAGTTATCTGAGGTCACGCAGAGGTCAAGTCCAAAAGGCTTGTAAATACGATATTTCCATCATGCTTAATTTCCAAGTGTTAAATTGTTGGTATCTAAGAATCTATCGGTTTGGCAGAGACCAAAGGTATTTTTATTATTCTTGTAAAAGAAGGAAATTCATCCGCCATTTCATATGTTGACACAATGACTTGACATACCAATCCTTTATTGTGTTTCCCATGACACACATAACCTGGCCGTACATGTGTCAATCTGATTCTGATGTCACAAACATCAGGCATTCAAGGAAGCACGAGTCCTTTGACTCCCAGAAAAACTTCAAATTTGAGAACAAACTGCCGGATGGAACTGACTAGGATCTTCAAATCTATTGTCAGTAATTTCGAGAATTTTAGCGACAACCCTTGATGGAGTTTGGACAGAACATAGATCCTAAGTGGTGGAAGCGGAGGTCGATTATGTGATTTTCAGAGTTTTTCCAACTTGCAACAAAACCCTATAGATGTGGACCCCTTCGAGGGCTGGCATAATGCCCCCCTCTTTCCTAGATTATTTAAGGAGAACCTTACTATCCTCCCCTTTGAGTTGATCTGAATCCACCATTTCATTCTCTTCCTAGGGCAAGATGAATCCAGATGTCGCGGACTAAGACTCTTGTTTTGCAGTGGTATCACTGTCTCCGTTTATCAGGGGAGACTTAGCATCACTTTGTCACATCTGTTGTGGGTCCCGCTATTCCTCCTGAGCATGATTCCTCTGAAACGGTTAGACCACACGGTACACAAAATGATTAGATTATTTGGGCCAAAAGTCCCTAATCAGTATGGTAATGGCCTTTTTGCTTCCGGGACAAGTCTTAGAATCTATGCGTCTGCCAGTGTGTGTGGGTTGTGTGTGACCCACCTGGCTTGTGACCCAATAACTTGGATGGATTAAGCTCAATTTGGTAATGTGTTCCCGATGAATGAGTACATGAACCCTATTGTTTTGGGGTGAGTTCCCTAGAGTTCAAAGTCTGAAAACTTGTGAACACTATATGTCCAGAATGTTTGGTTCCGGATCGGTTCAATTTGGTGATGGATACAGGCCCTATTGTTTTTTATAGGTCGGGGGTGCATTTTTGGTCCAAATAGAAAATTTGTGAAAAGTCATACTTTGGCCACTTCTGCTTGTGAACCACGATAGCTGCTGGACCCCACCTGAATGATGAAGCTCTACTTGGTATGTGTTTTCCCCATGATGAGTAGTGAACCCTATTGTTTTGGGGTCAGGTCAGAAGGTCAAAAGTCTGAAATCCTTGTGAACACGATATTTCCAGAATGGTTGTCGGATCGGAGGGTTCAAATTTGGTGATGGGGAAGTAAATGAACCTAGTGTTTTTTTGGTTAGGGTCCGGGTGAATTTTGGCAAAAATGGAAAATTTGTGAAAAGTCATGATTTTTGGCCAATTTTAGGGTTTTGTGAACCCTATAACTCTACCCACCTGTATCGATTAAGCTCATACTTGGTATGTGTATTCCCCAGATGAGTACGTGAACCCTATTGTTTTTGGGTCAGGTCAGGATCATCTGAGGTCACCAGAGGTCAAAGTCTGAAAACCTTGTGAACACGATAAGTCAGAATTGTTGGTCTGATCAGGTCAAATTTGGTGTGTAGCTTTTCTTACTTGTAAGAGTAACAGACCCTATTGTCTTGTTATATGTCGGGGGTGAATTTTTGGTCCCGAAAACAGACCTTTGGAAAAAGTCAATAGTTCGCCAATTGTTGGCTTGTTAACACGATAACTCGACCCCACCTGGATGGATCAAAGCTCAACTTGGTATGCGTGTTCCCCATGATGAGTACATGAACCCTATTGTTTTGGGGTCAGTCCGAGATCATCTGAGAACACCAGAGGTCAAAGTTCTGGAAAACTTGTGAACACGATAAGTCAGAATTGTTGGTCATGATCAGGCTTCAATTGGGGGTGTAGCTTTATTACTGGGAGTACAGGAAAACCCTATTTGGCTTGGTATAGGTCGGGGGTGAAAGGTGCATTTTGGTCGAAAACAGAAAATTTTGTGCATGACAAGTCAATAGTTCGGCCAATTTTGGTTAGTGAACACGATGAACCGACCCCGCCACCGGGAGGGATTAAAGCTCATACTTGGTATGGTGTTCCCCATGATGATTACCTGAAACCTATTTGTTTTGGGGCAAGGTCAGAGGTCATCTGGAGGTCACCAGAGGTTAAGTCTGAAAACCTTGTGAACACGATATGTCCATAATGGTTGGTCTGCTCTGGGGTGGATATTTGGGGTAGCTTCCTTATGGGGGTTACAGGAACCCTATCCTTTGTTGGTATAGTCAGGAGTGACTTTTTATCGAAAATAGAAAATTTGTGAAAGATCATTATTTTTTGGCCCATTATGGCTTGTGGAACATGATGAAAGCTCGACCCCACCTGAATGGAGTAAGCTCATACTTGGTAGTGGTGTTTTCCCGATAATTAGTTCATGAACCTTATTGTTTTTGAGGTCACCAGAGGCAAAGTCGAAATCCCCGAAATTAGTGTGTAGCTAATTACTTATCAAGAGTATAGGAACTTATTGTTGGTAAAAATATTTGGGAAATTTTCAGCCGTTGTTCCCACAATTATGTGGTTGTTTGTTCAGGCTCGTTAAGCAAGATTACGATGAACTGTAGGTGCTATGGGACTTGGTTTGGCACATAGTGCTGGATATAGGTAGATGAACTGATTAGATTTTCGGTGTAAAATTTGCTAATTAGGTCACCTAATTTGCATGATGCATGCAAAATTTCAAGTTTGTCGAATTTTTCAACGAAACTTGGTAGATATAGTCTACCTTCAGTCTCGAAACTTTTAACTAGTTTCCGGGTCAATGGAGGTCATTCACGTACCTAATTTGCATAATTCATGCGCAATCTTCAAGTTGCTTGGATTTTCATGAAACCTGGTGGTATGGCTTTATCCTTGAGTTCCAACATATATTTATCATGGTTCAGGGTCACTGGAGGTCATTCACCAGGTCTGATTTGCTAAATTTAGCATCTTCCCAAACGTTTGCCGGATTTTCGTGAAACTTGTAAATTGTCTAAATTTGCATATTTAGGCAATTTTATTAGTCACACTTCCACAAAACATTTACTTCTTCTGATCATTGCGTCCTCTCGAATGAATTTGGTCCCTGATTAGTAGGCTGTTTTCGGTAAATGCTAATACCAGAAACTTTAAGACACATGGAATGCACTTGTAATTTTTGCATGTGACTGAGTTTAAGGAGTAAACAACTGGGGAAATCGCGTAACCAGGCGCGACAACGGGGGGGCGATCGCCTTGTTTTTATCATGGATTCAGGGTCACTGGAGGTCATTCAACGTGTCTTATTTGCATAATTTATGCATAATTCCAAATTTTGCTGGAATTTCGTGAAACTTGGTCAATTGCCAAATTGGCATATTTTTAGGCAATTTTAGTCACAACAACTTCCGCTTCCACAAAACTTTTACTCCTTTGATAATTAGTCCTTGCGAATTTTGAAATTGGTCACTGCAAAATTAGTAGGCTGTTCTGTTTTAAAAAATGCTAATACTGAAATCTTTTAGCGACACATGGAATGCCTTGTAAATGTTTGCATGGTGACTGATAGAAGTAAACACTGATCGCGACCAGGCGAGACACTGGGGGCGATCGCCTTGGGATTTAACATTGGCTCAGGGTCACTGGAGGTCATTCAACGTGTCTTATTTGCATAATTTATGCATAATTTTAAAGTTTGCCATATTTTCATGAAACTTGGTAAATTGCCTAAATTGCATAATTTAGGCAATTCTAGTCACATATCCACAAACCTTTTACTCCTCTAGTAGACATTGTCAATAATCAGTCCTTTCAAATTTGAAGTTGGTCACTGATTAGTATAGGCTGTTTCTGTTAATTTGCTATACCACAATCTTCAAGCGACACATGGAGTGCCTTGAAATTGTTTGCATGGTGACTAATCGTAGTAAACACTGATCGCGACCAGGCGAGACACTGGGGGCGATCGCTTTGTTTAATGTAAAGCACTTTGAGACTTCGCATATCGCTTCATAACACCTCTTTATTATTATTATTATTATTATCATTGCCCAATGGTACATGTGTGGTTTCTCCAAATAGTCAAGCAGCTTCTGCTCCTATGTAGGACAGACTGCATGAAAATGATTGTTCAGAAAGTCAAGTGTCATCTATTACTCAGTTCTCGCCATTTGGTTTGCACAACGGGCCGACGCCTCTATAAATACATCATATGACATGAAGTAAACTGGTCGGTATTAACATTTCACCAATTGGGTGTTCACGTCACATTTTAATGATGTCGCAAATTGCAGTTTTACTCTCAAGTATCTCTGAACTGCTGCAAAATGCAATGCAGTTGAGCTACTGTCCCATTGGGACTCTTGTTCGGCTGTATTGTTACAACCAAATATCTGCTATGTCACCATTATGGTCCATCACGGTGAGACAGCACTATACCAGGGTTCCTGTGGTCATGGAAAACCTGGAAAAGTCATGGAATTTCATCAATAAAAATCCAGGCCTGGAGAAATTTTTAAAATAAATTCATGAAAAGAAAAGTTGTTGAGTCATGGAAATCTTCATGAAGTGATGTTGTTACTTTCTCACAGATTTCTCACAGCTCACATATGTTGTTACTTTGGCTCTTTTTTGATGTTCCGTTGAAAATTCTGTGTAAGATGTCAGTGAGAAAGTCATAGAAATCCTTTATTTGGTCATGGAAAAGTCATAGAAATTGATTGCCCAGAATCTGCAGAAACCCTGCTATACAGAATCAACATACATGTGATTCACTATGCTAGTTCTTGACACAACTAATAACACATCAAACCAGTTCACTACATATTGAATAATAGTCTGGTTTTAGCTACTTGAACCATTGGTTCTCCAGTTTGGCTTGTCAACCCCGTATGCGACTCCACCTGGCTTCATGGAGCTCACTCACATTTGGTATACATGGGTTGCCCCGCTCTCCATAATACTACATGACCCATATCGTTTTCTGGTCAGGTCCGAGGTCAATGTCCGTACCCTTGAAAACATGTTAAGGTAGCAACTGTTTAACTTGATCATCCCAGAAATCACCAAGCCTTTTGGCTTCTGGTTCTCTGTTAGTTCATCGCTATTAAACCTAAAATGTTTTTGAGCTCTTGGGTTGCCAGTCTAGCTCTACTCAGTCACCGATATGAATGATTTGCTTTACCCCCAGTAACGCGAGCAATTCAAGGAATCTGACGGCGTTGTGTCAGACTACATTGAGACGCACTCACTGCCTATCACCCTTAAGAGAATGACCACCCTTGTCGTACTTTTACTGTACCACATCCGGTGCTTTGTGCCGTCAGCCCTGAGAGTCCTTCATCCCATAACAACACGATGTGAGTGACCTTCTTTGATGGATTTGTTGTCTTGCCTAAACTTTGTCTAAAGAGAGACATAGTTATCACTTTGTGTGTCGGTCTGTCTGTCCATCTTTTCGTATGTGCGGGTCCGAAGTCATCTGAGGTCACCGGCGTCAAAGTCTGAAAACCTTGAAATTCAGTGGGCAGCTTTCTTATCAAGAGTAAAAGAACCCTTATTGGTTGGTTGGTAAAATGGGAAATTTGTCAATGTTATGTTTGGCAATGATGAGATGGTACAATTCTCCCATTTGTCCTTTGTCTGGCTATAGGTGTCAAAAGATCAATGATAATGATTTCGATTTTTCTAGTGCCGCACATGTGGCAACCACATCTCAAAAAGCTTCACATCATTACCCCTGCTCACTGGTAACTTTTCACACCCCCATATGTGCAAACTCTTGCCCTGTTCGCACCTGGCACACTGAACATTTATGCCACTTCATCGTGTCACCCAGGGGACTTCCCAATAAAGCTGCCACATACAGCGCAACGCTGTATAAGTTACCTAACAGGGCACCCATTCACTGGTGGAGTGGAGCAATCGAGATGAAGCCCCTTGCTCAAGGGTACAATGCGTACTCGAACCTACAACGCACTGGTTAAGACTCGACAGGCCTTAACCAATTAGGCCACCATGCCTTCGAGTCAAGAGGAGGCGATTAGTATCCTCAGTCGGCAGACTGAGCGTGTGATCAGAGATAGTGAGTTTGAATCCCACAAATCCCGTGGGCTTTTCCGTAGTGCCTTTGGACAAGGCATGTCTCCTCAACTGTCTTGCGTTATCCACGTGTTGAAATGGGGACTTGTTTGGTGACTTGTGATTAGTAGGCATGCATCGCATGTGTTGCACCCTATTGGGAAGAAGTACCCGGGAGCCACAATGAAGTGACGCATTGAAATGGTGTGTCGGGAGTGAACAAGAAAGATATGCGTACTATATGAATATAGTTACAGGTGTTGACAAGTCACTAATGATCAGGGTAATATCTGTGAAGCGCCTTTGATCGCATCGAAAAAGGGCTATATGAGCACCTAGATATTATTAAGGAATCACTGAGCCTTTTGGCTTTCTGGTTAGAATGTGGATAAGCTCGTGTGCTGCATAAACAAAACCAACTCCCGCTACGATTGTGCACTCGGTTCTTAAGTTAGAAGGGGTCAAAGGTAGTTTTGATACCTTTTGGGGGATAGCATAGGGTGTGTGTATCTGAATACATAATTTGGGGGCTTGGTGCATCACATCGAGGCAAGCATTTTTATTCCTTTACGAATCTGAGAATCTATGTCATCATGCCCGTGTGTGGGTTGTATGGGGTGTGTGTGTGTATGATGTGTGTGACACCTGCTTGTGAACACGATACTCGACCCCACCTGGATGGATGAAGCTCATACTTGGTATGTGTTCCCCATGATGAGTACATGAACCCTATTGTTTTGGGGTCAGGTCTGAGGTCAACAGAGGACAAGTCTGAAAACCTTGTGAACACGATAAGTCCAGAATGGTTGGTCTGATCGGGTTCAATTTTGGTGTGTAGCTTCTTATGGGGAGTACAGGAACCCTATCGTTTTTGGTATAGGTCGTGGTTGAATTTTGGTCAAAAACAGAAAATTTGGCGAAAAGTCAATAATTTGGCCAATTTTGGCTTGTGAACACGATACTCGACCCCACCTGGATGGATGAAGCTCATACTTGGTATGTGTGCTTCCATGATGAGTACATGGACCCTATTGTTTCGGGGTCAGGTCAGAGTCATCTGAGGTCACCAATGGTGAAGTCTGGAAACCTTGTGAACACGATAAGTCCAGAATGGTTGGTCTGATCGGTTCAAATTTTGGTGTGTAGCTTTCTTATGGGGAGTACAGGAACCCTATTGGTTTTGGTATAGGTCGTGGTTGAATTTTGGTCAAATTAGAGAATTTGTGAGAAGTCAATAATTTGGCCAATTTTGGCTTGTGAACACGATAACTTGACCCCACCTGGATGGATGAAGCTCATACTTGGTTGTGTGTTCCCCATGAGATAACTGGACCCTATTATTTTGTGGTCAGGTCAGAGGTCACCAGAGGTCAAAGTCTGAAAACCTTGTGAACACGATAGTTCAGAATGTTTGTCTAATTGGGTTCAATTTGGGTGGTAGCTTGCTTGTGGGGAGTAAAGAACCCTATTGGTTTTGGTATAGGTCGTGGTTGAATTTTGGTCAAATTAGAGAATTTGTGAGAAGTCAATAATTTGGCCAATTTTGGCTTGTGAACACGATAACTTGACCCCACCTGGATGGATGAAGCTCATACTTGGTATGTGTGCTTCCATGATGAGTACATGGACCCTATTGTTTAAGGGTCCGGTCAAAGGTCATCTGAGGTCACATGGGAAAGTCTGGAAACCTTGTGAACACGATAAGTCCAGAATGTTGGTCTGATCGGGTTAAATTGGTGTGTAGCTTCTTATGGGGAGTACAGGAACCCTATGGGTTTTGGTATAGGTCGTGGTTGAATTTTGGTCAAAATTTAGAGAATTTGTGAGAAGAGTCAACTTTGGCCAATTTGGCTTTGAACACGAATAACTTGACCCACCCCCCTGGTGGATGAAGTCTCATACTTGGTTATTTGTGTTCCCCATGTGAGTACCTGACCCATTATTTTGTGGTCATGAGGAGGTCAGAGTCACACCAGAGGTCAAAGTCTGAAAACCTTGTGAACACGATGAATCAGAATGGTTTGTCCTAATTGGGTTCGAAATTTGTGTTAGCTTTGCTTTTGAGGAGAAAAGAAACCCTTTGTTTTTGGTTTTAGTTCGGGTGAATTTTAGGTTCAAAATGAAATTTGTGAAAAGTTCAATAATTTGTCCAATTTTTGGCTTGTGAACACATAACTCGACCCCACTGGATGGATGAAGCTCATACTTTGTATGTTTGTTTCCATGTGAGTACATGGACCCTATTGGTTTCGGGTCAGTCAGAGGGTCATCTAGGCCACCACTGTTCAAAGGTCTGAAAACTTGTGAACACGATAAGTCCAAATTGTGTGTTCTGATCGGGTTCAAATTTGGTGTGTTTAAGCTTCCTATGGGGAGTACAGGAACCCATATTGGTTTTGGTATAAGGCGGGTTGACACATTTTGGGCAAAATTAGGAATTTGTGACGTCAATAATTTGGCCCATTTGGCTTGTGAACCGATAACTTGACCCCACCTGGATGTATGAAGCGCAGACCTTGTTATGTGTTTTTTCCACATTAGATCTGGACCCTATTATTTTGTGGTCAGGGGGTCAGAGGTCCCCAAGGTCAAAGTCTGAAAACCTTGTGAACAACGATAAGTTCAGAATGGTTTGTAAATTGGGGTTCAAATTTGGTGTGTAGCGCTTTGCTTGTGGGATAAAGAAAACCCTAATTGTTTTTGGTTAGGTCGGGGTGAATTTAGGTTTCAAAATTGAAATTTTGAAAAGTCAATAATTTGGGGCCAATTTTGGCTTGGAACAACGCTAAAACTCGACCCCACCACCCGGGATGGATGAAAGGCTCAGACGTGGGTATGTGTGCTTCCCATGATGAGTTATACATGGCACCCTATTGTTTCGGGGTCAGGTCAGAGTCATCTGCGGCCACCACTGGTCAAGTCTAAAACCTTGTGAACACGATAAGTCCGAATGCTTGGTCTGATCGGGTTTTGGTGTGTAGCTTTCTTATTTCTTATGTGAAGTACAGGAACCCTATTGTTTTTTGGGATTCGGGTCGGGGGTGAATTTTGGTCAAAAAAGGGAAATTGTTAAAAGTGAATTATTTGGCTAATTTTCGGCTTGTTAACACGGTAAATCGACCCCCCCAGGATGGATGAGCTCATACCGTGTTTGTGTGTTCCCAATGATGAGTAACATTTGAACTTTGGGGTCAGAGTCATCTGAGGTCACCAGAGGTCAAAGTCTGAATCCTTGAAATCAGTGTGTAGCTATCTCACAAGAGTAGTGTCAGATGTTACGTTTCCCACAATGAGCTGGCAACTCCCATTGTTCTTTGAGTCTGACTATAGGTTGTCAGTAAAGAGTCAAGGAATCACTAAGCCTTTTGCTTTCTGGGGCATAAAAGCCATCATGTCTTCAAAGGTCATTCAAGGTCAATAACTGCCAATAATACGTCGTTGCAACAACTTCATGTGACGGTATGCGATATGGCTGATATTTTGTTGCATATTGCTTTTTATCGAAGGGTTACATTTTCATAAAAACGTTATGACATAAAACTGCCCGATTTAATAACATTTTCTTCTCCACAACTTCTAAAGACTGCATGCGATTCTGCTGATTTTCGGGAAATGGTGCTATTATTGACATGGATTTGAATTCACTGGAGGTGATTCAGATGTTTATTGCATCATTTATTCCTAATTCCAAAGTTAGTTCAGCCATGCCAAAGACTGAGTTGAGAGAATAAGGGGCAGAGCCTTTGAATTTGGAGCCCTGCAACGTGTAAAGGCGCCAGTTTTGTTGTCCCTAAATAACAACCCTCCCCCACCCCTGAGTCCCGGGACAGGCATTGCACGGAGCCTTTAGTTTAATCAATTTTTTGTACAGTACCGTGTTGTAGTCGACCGGCACATCCGAGACGAGACCCGATGGTGTTTGAGAACTGGGACCAGGACACAATTTCGAGACCGAGACCAGCAAGTCCGAGACCGAGACCATAGGTATATTGAGTAAGGGCAACAATTCGAACTGTCCGAAGTCCGACCTGTAATTGTGGGCCTATTCACACCCACATTCATTAATTGACATATAGAGAGCCTCTGCTCATTGATACATTTGCTCTTCTATATGAACTGGCAAAATAAGTCACACTCTTTTCTTTCCCATCATTCTCCATAATCGACAAGAATAGTCTAAACCGGGGTGGCGCCATGGTGGTCATACGCCCCAACCCACTCAACCCCCCCCCCATCAGTTTGCCAAATTGTTGGTGAAGCCATGAACCCGAATATCCACCCTTCATCACATTTAAATAAAATGTCCAAATAAGATTCAGAAGGTCCTGCCAGGATTTCAACCTGACTCTATACCATCAACAGTACGGATATGGTAAGTACCCAATACACAGAACAGTTCTTCTCGACTGCCATGATACCCCCCCCCTCTTCACACACACACACCACCACACCCACTCACACACACACACACAACCACACACACACACACCACAACACACACACACACCCTCCTCCTCTCGTTGGCCTGGGTGCATTCTTTCCATGCATCTTTCATACAAGCATTCAGAATACTACAACTTCCTAATTTCAATCTCTTTGTATTCCAATTAGCTTCCTAGGTCATAAGTCTTAAACCCCCCACCCCAGGACCCCCCACCCACCCCGCCTTCCTTATGTAGCCAGGTGGGCACTATTTCGTTCCATTAATGGGGCCCATGCATAGATTCCAAAATCATACCATTAACTTGAGACCCCTTCGCATGCATTAACCATTGGCTTTGTCCTATGATTGGATGCCAATTCATATACCATTACCATAATGTAGACCTCACTGTAATGTCAAGGTGAAGTCCTTGCCAAACTGTGATAGGCGAAAACGCTGCACAAAATAAAATTCAGGTGTCTGTCCAGGAATCTACTTGTGGACTTTTCACCAATTACCAGTAAGTTCACATCTATGAGGTCTTTCATGGGACATGGAAAAGTGCATTCTGAGAGTTCAAGGCGGTCATTAATTCAACTAATCAACAGCTAGCAAATAGCCTGGTCTGGACAAATGCAATCCACTGGGGCTATAGGCCTAGTAGTTACTTCCTACTCTATAGTACTGTCATAGGCCCTGAATCCCTATAAAATTCTGAAAATAATATTCATTGATTGACATAGCAGAACTACATCATGACAAAGTGCAATACGCATCCAAGGCAAGGTACATGTAAGTAAGTTTATTAAGAACAATTCCTCGTTCAGGGACTGTGCAGTCAAAGTCAGATCACTTTCACTAAACTGGTGTCAATGTCATAAGGTCCCCCATCTTGAAAATCAAACGATTCATTGTTTCATGGGTTCATAATGATGATTGATAGTCGTTTAGGCTACGCATAACTATCATAATTTAATTTACCAATTACTGCCCCCGATCCAGCCCGATCCTCCCCACTAAAATTAGTAACTGAATTAAATCACTAATATTACCCCTCCATGTCTCATCTCTTCTAAAGTATTATTGGCTTGCTGGATATTTTCATTGTGGTAGCATAGGTAACGGGTTCCCATGTTAATAAGCCTCTGGGTTCTTTGTTATTCACTCATTTTTTATCATATCAGGGTTCCATGTTTAGAGTTGAATGAAAATTGGCTGAATAGGCCCCCTAACAATAACTGTTTCCGAAATCTAGGAAGCCACAACATATTATTCAGGTTTGGGCATACTCGTAACAATTATTTGGAGCACTTTGATTGGATATGCCTAATAAATCCACTGTCAAATACAAGGCATTGTTGGATTGAGCACCCAATGAACCAGGCAACCGCTAACCTTCAATCTTGCATACTGAGTACTTCTGTACTAAGACTACTGTGTGTGACTACTGCCACATTTTGAAGCGGCAACAACACTGGTGTCCTTGGCCAAGTTAACCAACTGTTTTCCACATTGACAAGTTAAAGGCCCACACCACCTAGTTCATAGTAAAGTTCAACACAGGAATTGCAGGATTTTTTTTCTCAGAACCAAAAATTATTCTTTCTGAGGAAACAAGGACACAATATTTTTGCTGGTCTCGAAGCAAGACAGGAAGACTTCCGAGCCCAGGCGGGTTCAGACCGAGACCACAGGGTGTCGGACCCCCGAGATCAGACTGAGACCACAAAAACTGGTCTCGAGACCACAACCTGACAGTAACCGGGCTGTGAATTTTATTATTGATAGGTGTGGCAGTACAGCATCCAGCCTTTGATATTTACCAAGGAATACTGCTAAGCAATTTTTTCAATAGAGACATTAAAAATGAAGTACTGCATAAACAAATAGACAATAATACTAAAATAATAAAATACCTTGCCTACCAAAAACGTCCCCGCTCTGGAAGTAGAACAAATGTTATTAGGTAATTATAGTAAAAGTGCAATTTAAGGAACTGCCACTAATCCCAATCCCCCCCCCCCCCCTTCCCCTGCAGTGTAAGGCACGCTATACATTATGATTTATATCTATATATATATATATATAATAGGAGTTGACCCTACTCCTTTTTAGGCTCGTTCATCAAGATTAAGCAGAACCATACAGCTCTACTATGTGGTTTTGGCATGTAGGACCAGATGGCAGGTAAAGACTGATTAGATTTCCGCATGAGATTGGCTAATTAGGGTTTTCTCATTTGCAAAATGTAGGCTGGCAAAATACTGTTAATGTTAATGGGGTTGGAATTTCCATCGTCTCAGAGTTGTTAAAAAATACATCTTCAACTCCTGTAGTCATCAGCCAGGAAATTGCCCATTTTTGTGGAAAATGGGAAATTATCAGACATATCATATGTGTCCATTAAGAGTTTGGGTACACTTTGCATTGTCTGTGTCTGCCATAGGTTGTCAGAAAGAGTCAGGAATCACTAAGCCTTTTGGCTTTCGGTTATGAATCTTGCTTGGCATTGTCTATACCTCAGTCCTCACCGCAGTTTCACAACATTGAGTCACTGGGGGTTGTTTATTAGTATGTATATTTGGTCTGGGCTGTTGGTCTTTGATAGATGTTGACTAAAATGGACAGTGCTAATGGCCATGGGATCTATGCCTTCAAGTTTGAAGCCTTGGGGAAGGGGTTGGCAAAGCACATTGTTACGTCACACAGTCACTGTAGACTCTTCCTAGTCAACTGAGGATTGGCTGAAAAACCTTTGCACTTCGCGGTTTACTCTTTTTTTCAATTAAAAGAATTAAATGTGCTGTCCAGTTGTCATGTAAATTTGACACTGGTAAAATGTCTGTTCAGAACATGACTTGGGATAGCTGATATGGTGGACGGGTGTTGTCACCAATGTCCCTCTCACCCCCCATCTATTTCTATTTCAGCTGCACAGTTATTGCCCCACAATGAATGTCCCATCTTCGAAAGTCTGTGATGTCACCTAGGACCATCTATTGGATGCGTGAGTACCCCGGGCAGTACGGTATCCAGGCGCATACCGGGAGATTTTCTTGGTGGGGGGGGGGGTTTGAGGTCAAAGTTCACCCTCATTTTTGGCCTCACCCCTTCCTATTGGTAACTAAATACAATTTATTGGGCCCCTAGGCCATTCTGCTGCCATAGTTTGCTTAACTACAGCTGCAAAAAACTCAAAAATTGTTGATCACATTGGTCATGGGGGGTTCTGAAACCCCCAAACCCTCCCCCCCCCAGTGAGTACGTCAATGATGGTATCACATAACTGATTTATTGCAGCACCAGTGGCGTAGGTTGTTCCCCCCCCTCTCGACACAGGAGACTCGGAGGGGAAATCGGGAAATCGAGGCTCCAAAATGAGGGAATAGGGGGAAAAATGACGGCACATTGGAACAAAACAAAACATCCAGTGAAGTTGGGAAATGAACTGAATAAAGGTCGAATTAGAACAAAAATGTTTTGAGCGATGTTTATTAATGGACGTTTTCGAAGATTCTCATCTCCCTCTTCAGGTACTGTATTACAAAATTGTGATTATTCTATGATTGGCATCACATACAACATCAGAATACATTAAAACACACTAAGTAAAAAGAAGATCCATGTTGGTATAGCTGGTATCAGACTGAGTTGAACTGCTTGAATATAAACTTCTTTGATTTTAATTTCAATGTGCCACTGGCTGGGGTATGAAAATTGTCAAGTTCGTTATGCAATTTGCAACACTTGCTGATGTGATTATTGATATACTGCCCTGATACTCCCCCCAAGTGTCTACCAATGTAAGTTTGGCTCTTATCACAATACCCTTATAAACAGAACAGAATCATAGCCTCGAGGGGCATAGGAAGTCCCCTCATTCACAGAGGAAGTATTGACTAGACCCACCTTGAAGGTACTGAAAACACACGGCACTCCCATTGACCTATTCACGGTGGCGGTCAAGGCTACCTCTAGAATCACAGAAGCGCAACTGATGAATGGAATACTTATTATACAGTCTGTGTTAATATCGTTATCCTGATCCTTCACCCTTTGATTGAGCTTCTATTGAGGAATCTTGTTGACACATCCATCAAAAATTCTATCAGATACCCAGTTTGAAGAGATATCTTTTCATGTATAGAGACTTCCTCATGAATAAAGACCATTCTGCAAACAATATGATCCTGGTGATACGGCAATTGATTCAATCCAATCTTCCATCTCCATGGACCCAGTGCCGTTAAAAATCGGATAACCTTATGTAACAGGTCTTTCTGTAATCTTTAGAGCTGTAAGCCTCATCACACTCGCGTTTTAGTATCCAGAAAGCAATGCATTTTGGATCAACCTCATGCGTGAATTTCAGGTTTGGGTGCATTGATTCAAAAAAGTAGATAAAGGCTATGGCACACTTCCTAGAGTTTACAAACATAGAGTCAACATATCTCAGATATCTCAATCTCAGTATCCTTCAAATATCCAATCTCAAATATAGGCATGTAAACAATTGTATGCTCCGCCATGAATGACTCTCTAATTGAGCGAAGGAAAATTAGTCAGGGTTGGTTCCCAGGGTACTTCCCCATAATTACCCTATCAACTGACAGTATAGTTTACCCCGAAGAAAATACCCTCGAGTCGCAATTTTCAACAACTTCTTAAAAGTTCCTTGAGTGAGTCATTTCATACACATAATTACAAACCATCATTAGTCTCTTTACAGGGATCTTAAAAACAATGGAACCACTCATAACGTGACCATAATGTGAAAGGCTTCAAATTGACATGAGTTCATACGTTAATGAATGGAGTAGTGAGTTTCCGCATGAATGTAATCAGGCATACTTTCATTAGATGATACTCACAGATATTTTGCAAGATTGTAATCTATTTTAGATATTCACTTACCCCATATGGACCTTGTACCCCACCCCGCGCCATCGAAAGGCGATTGCGTGCCAACCCCAACTTTTGTGTTTTGCCGATGAATTCAATGCGCTAGGGTGAGGTGCTTGTTCCATTATGGGTAAGTATTCAGATTTCACAGATGAAAAACGAGTGAAGTTTTGTAGATTCTGCTGTACCAATCATAGCGACTAATGGTTCGAAAGGAATATTTTCTCTTCATGCATTTTGTCAAGACCATAAAGTTTCTTCCTAGTTGCTACCAGAAGAAAAGTTCCAAAATAATCTGGTGGATTTGTTATTAGAACTTCATTTCTTTCATCAAATTTACAAGTTGTAATACTGTCATCCTTCAATGGTTTGTGCGAATGAATTTGATAAGCGCCGCGAAATGGGGGGCCCAAATATCATCGGGGTAATGGGGATGATGGGTACGGAAGCCCTCATAAAATTAGAGGTCACCTTCTCTTCTCTCTCCTCCCCTCCCCCCTCGTGCCGCTCGCACTTCCGAGAGTAGAGTGAAATTCAGGAGACATGGCCACCTCGGGAAAGGGTCTTCCCCGCCCTCTGTAGGCTGTCTATGCTGCTGTTTTGTATGACCCGCTTCCTCTTACACACAGGTTCTCCCTTTGTGATGCCCGCACGCAGTTAAAGCCAGTTCATACTTCATGCGACGGACAGGGCCATCCGGAGAAGACCAGTGTGTTCATGCTTTTTCGTTTCGGTTGTTCACTCACTGAGGCCCATGGCCGCACTATTTCACGCGCGTTCCACTTCATACTTTCACATCGTTGCAGTGTGGTACCTGTTTTACGTTCCCAGTACCATAACTGCATGGAAACACCTTGTTCGAACTATTGGATTCTGACAATGATGAAGTATTTTCACTGAAGTTGTGGTTTGTAATCATCAAAGACGAAGATAAGGGAAACGGCAGTGGTACAAGTGGCCTTTTGCTTGAGAGCCACTGGCCGATATGCTATTCATTAATTTAGTCTTATACTAAGAACCATGGTGCCTAATTTCAACTTCTTTCAACGAAGTTACTGAGGAATCCCTTGTAAACACGATAAGTCCAGAATGGTTTGTTCTTATCAGGTTGATTTTGGGTGTGTAGCTTTCTCATGGGGAGTACAGGAACCCGATTGTTTTTGGGTATAGGTCGGGTGCAGTTGGTGTCAAAAAAGAAAGTTTGTGGGAAGTCGATATTTTTGGCCATTTTGGCTTGATCATATCTGATATATCATGCTCATACGGGTATATTTTTCCCCAGGAGGAGTACCTGAACCCCTCCTTGTTTTGGGGTCAGGTCATCTGAAATTTATTGTGCAGCTTTCCTTTTCAATAGTACAGGAACCCTAATGGGTTTGGTTGGGAAAACCTGGGAAATTGGTCAGGATTATGTTGCCCACAATGACTGGTATAATCTCCCATTTGTCCTTGTGTCTGGTTATCGGTTGTCAGGAAGAGTCAAGGAACCACTAAGCCTTTTTGGCTTTCGGTTCGTGTTAATGTCCCTTTTTGGCCTTCCATACAAGCAATGTGTTCCGTTGTCACTACTCTGCCATAGAAGCAAAACAGACCGGAAATGAGTCCGCCGGTGAAACGCGCGTGCCTTACTTCCGGTGACCTCTGCTGTTGTACAGATTTTTATTCCTGGACAACGTCAGGGATCTATGCGCCATGACGTGTGTTTGTTTTGTATTGATGTATGTTGGGTATGGTAACGCTTGGCTTGTGAACAACTAACTCAACCCCACCTAGATGGATAAAGCCCATACTTGTTATTGTGTTCCGCATGATGAGTCATGAAACTATTGTTTTTTTGGGGGCCGGGTCATAAATTCATCTGAGGTCACCATAGGTCAAGTCTGAAAAACCTGTGACCCGATAAGCCAGATGGTTTGGTCTGATCGTGTTTAAATTTTGGTGTGTACTTTCTTATGGGGATACCGGAAACCCTATCGTTCCTGGTGTGGTTGGGGGTGAATTTTGGTCAAAAATATGAAATTTGGAAAAGTCAATATTAGGCCCATTTTGGGCTTGTGAACATGATGAATCGACCCCACCTTGATGTTTGAAGCTCATACGTGGTAGGTGTGGTTTCCCCATGATGAGTACCTAACCCTATTGTTTTGGGGTCAGGTCAAGAGGTCATCTAGGTCACCAAGGTCAAGATCTGAGAACCTTGTGAACACGATGAAGTTCAGACTGATTGGTCTGATCAGGTTCAAATTTTGGTGTGAAGCTTCCTAATGGAGAGTACAGGAACCTATCTGTTTCTGTTATAGGTCCGGAGGTGATTTTTGGGAAAATTAGAAAATTGTGAAAGTCATATTTTGGCTAATTATGCTTGTGAACACGATTACTCCCCCCACCTCAAGGGATGAAGCTCATGTCCTTGGTTGTGTTTTCCCCATGATAGTACATAACCCTATCATTTTAGGGTCAGGTCAGAGGTCTGATGAGTACATGACCCTATTGTTTTGAGTCCAGAGGTCATCTAAATCCTTGAAATTAGTGTGTAGGCTATCTTAATCAGGAGGATGGAACCCTATTGGTTTGGTGGAAAATGTGCAATTTGGTCGACGATAATGTTCCATGATGAGCTTGTACAATCGCACATTTGTCCTTGTGTCTGCGCCATAGGTTGTCAGAAAGGAGTCAAGGAATCACTTAAGCTTTTGGTTTGTTAGTGACTGGCATGCAGTATGAATTGGGCTTAAGAGGGGGGAAGGGAGTGGGGGTGGTGAATAGTCCGCACAGTGTGTACCCATGCGACTGCGAGCTGTCTAAAGTCTACAGCTTTCCAGTGATGTTGGATTTATTGTAACAGTTTATTTTGAAGGCTTCCCTAGTCCACTCCTCGGGTCGTCTCAAGCAGGTACAACCTTGCTGCACGACTACCACTAAGTCACTAAAACCATACGACTGAACACATACACCATTTTTTGAGAATATACTGGTTTTCCAACAGTATCTTTCCTCTAGCAGCCTAATTGCCTTCAAATGTAAAGTTAAAATGTCTTTATATGATTTTGCTATTATTTTTGATTCCTTGATGAAGCCAGAGGATCTAATGCATTCCATGATTGTGTTTGTGTATGTGTGTAAGTGATGCCTACCACGAAACTCGACCCACTTGAATGGATAGTTCGTACTTGGTCCACTATTGATCATATTGTTGTGGGTCAGGTAAAAGGTCATCGGAGGTTTCAGATGAGGTCAAAGTCCGAAATTCCTGTTAACACATAAGTCCGAATGCCTGCTCCGATCATGTTGAATAATTTGGTAATGCAGCTCTCTCACGGGGAGTACAGGCACCTATTGTTTTGTTGGTGGAAATTATGGTACGAGTTTCGCAAAACTCTTAGGTATGGTCCGTTAACATTTTCTGGATGCATCGCCAATAAGTTGTCAGATTGGGGATTTGTGAAAATTGCGAATTTGCCCAAATTTTTAACCTTGTAAGCACGATAACTCATCCCACCTAGATGGTGAAGCTCATACTTTGTATATGGATCCCTATAACGTGTTGCGAGCCTATATTTGGTGGTCAGATCTGCAGTCATCTGAGGCAAAGGGGTAAAATCTAAAATCTTCATTAACATGGATAAGTCCAAGAATGGCCTGACCCCGATCAGGTTGAAACTCAGTATGCAGCTTCTTTGGGCAGTTTTTGGGGGGGAAATGGGGATATTTTTAAAAAATGAATATTGCTACCTTAGCGTGTTTACACGCACTCATCTCTGCATGGATGTAGTTTGAGTTCCCCATAATAGTACGACATGCTCCCTCTTGTAAATTTTGTGAGCAGGTAAATTTGACAATGCCTTAGTAATACAGTCAAGGATCACAAAGCCTTTTGCTTTTTTCTGGTTATTTTTATCCTTGCTTCTCTGAAGTGCCTTGACTGATTAGGGCAGTATATAATTGTGTATATTGTGCATCCTATTTCAAACTATGTTTCTATGCAGTGTACATCATAATTCAAACATATTGTGTCAAGTTTCTAGAAAAAAATGCCGTAGGGTACAGCAAAGAACAAATTTTTGCGAATTATTGGCATGTGGCCTATCTGTTGTTTGCTGAGATGTGGATGCCAGGTCCCCCTTCTTTCGACTGGCATGTGACTATAGTCCCCTCGACACAGGGCTTGTGGGGGTTGGGGGGGGGTTTCATGGTTTTGGGTTTGCAGTCCCTGCCCCAGGAGCTTAGTGGTTATTGGCATATCTCTCAATGCTATCCATTGACCTGAAAGCTGATACTGGTGTCTACTGTAGAAATATCCTCAAATTGGGTTCGAAGGTGATCGTCGCCATGTGAGGCGTGCCTCCTCATTTTTACATGTTAAACAATGTTTGGTTTTATAACCGAACCTGA
Organism: Sclerodactyla briareus; assembly: GCA_026419785.1. NCBI lineage: Eukaryota > Metazoa > Echinodermata > Holothuroidea > Dendrochirotida > Sclerodactylidae > Sclerodactyla > Sclerodactyla briareus. Next base: position 196,019 of record JAODTK010002221.1, on the reverse strand, counting down.
ACCCTACAAAGTGTAATAATATTCTTTTTGCAGTACTACTTCCGTGGAGGTCCTGGAAAAATGCAAGACCGATGCCACAGCCAGATCTCCCAGATGGAACATGGATGAGCGTTAATGATATCGATAAGGAAGCCTATTCGTGAGTGGGCGCGCTGCCTTCAATGCCGGGTTAAACCCTGGCCGTGGAGCTGAGAGAGCAAACAAGAAGTGGTTTGCAATCCTGGTTGTGTCACATACAAGGCTTAAAATGCCATCTAGTGCCATTGTGATTGAGTTTTCTTTCTTTCTTCCACGTCTGAACATCTGAAGGCCTATACTTCTAATGCAGTCAATGCTGAAACGTCCGTTTTGGTGGTTTTCGTCTGAAGCAATTTCGTCTTGTACACACGATAACGTGTTGGAGACTCAGTCTTCTATTTATCCTATCTATCTATGTCTGTCCACAATGGCATTAAAATTGCTCCGCCTCCTGCAGTGTGTAGTCGATGAAACTTGGTCACAATGATCACTGAGTGAAGAGGCATCCAGGCTGTTCAGGAATGTTGAGGTCAAAGGTCATATAGGGGTCAATTTTTTGGCCTTTTGGCCAAAAACTGCAAAATGCTTCTCCTACTACAGGTCAATCGGATGTTCATGAAACTTGGTCATATTATCAGTGACTCATGGTACATTTGGGTTGTTCAGGAATTTGAGGTCAAAGGTCATCTAGGGGTCATTTTGGCCAAAAGATCATTTTGGGGTCCAAACGGCAAAATGCTTTCTTTCCCACTATTGGAATTGTGTGATCATGATATTTGTCTTATTATCCTTGACCAATGGTACATGACAGGTGTTCAGAAGTTGAGGTCAAGGGCATCTAGGGGTCATTTTAGCCATTTTGCGAAAAACTGCAAAATGCTCCTCCTACCTTTCAAATCAGATCTCATAAACTTGGGCAGTATCTCGGTGACCATGGTACATACGCCGTGGTGTTTCAGGAATTTTAGATCAAAGGGCATCTAGGGGTCATTTTGGCCAAAAAGGTCATTTTTGGGTCAAACAATCAAATACTTCTTCTCCCACAGATCTAATTGTCTGATCATGATCGTTGGGTCATATTATCATCGACCAATGTACATATGGTGTGTCTAGGAATTGAGGTCAAAGGTCATCTAGTCAAATTTCGCCGGCCATTGGCCATAAAACTGCAGATGCTTCTTCTCCTACAGTTGAAATGGTATTTTCATGAAGTTGGGCAGTATTACTGATGACTAATGGTTCCTCAGGAATTTGAGTTCAGAGGTCATCTAGGGCCATTTTGGCCAAACAGGTCATTTTTGGGTCAACATCATAACGCCTTCTTGTCCCTCAAATTGAATTGAATGATCATGAATTGTCAGGACTACCCATTGACATGGGTTCATAAGAGGGTGCTCAGAGATTTTAGGTAAGAAGTCATTAAAGAGGCTGTATCACTCATTTTGTCCCAAAATTTCTTTTGATCTGCGGACAAGAAACGTCTTGTAGTACATTCAGTTTGTTCAGGAATTGAGGTCAAAGGTCATTAGAGGGGCAGTATAATTTGCGCTTATTTGCTTTTTTGCATTTTCACAGAACTTGGTGGGTGGGGAGTACATGCCCCAAAAAGTGGAGGTCAATTTCAGAGGTCAAATTTACGTAATTTTCCAAGTTGGCTGGATTCCCACAAAACTTGGTGGGTGGAGACTACATTTTGCCCCTCAACAGGTGGGATAGTTTTTATGCATCCAAGACCTGTCAGCCAGCAGCTGTCCAGTGTAATGAAATATTATACAAGGTGAGCTACTGTGCCATTCTCTGGTTGAATAAGTGATATAGCTCATCGATGTGGCAAGTGCCATTTTGGCAAACAGTAATAAATAATAACTCACAGCACAATATTTTAGTTGCATAGACGATGTCGTCAAGATCAACGATTCTGTCATCGACTTGACCAACGACAGCGTCCTTGACAGCACCATCATAGAACCTCACAGAATTGGACTAACTCTCAATGAGAGCAACACCGAATGAAGAGAGGACCAAAGAACAAGTGGGAAGGGCCGCAGAAGTGGGAGACTCCGTCTTTCAGACACGAACGAAGTAGTAAACAATGTCATTATTGGAAGCAGAGGTTTCATGTATGCCATTCGTGAGAGTTGGTGAACCGGGAAGGGAATGTTTCTCAAATGTTTAGGTTCAGGCCTCCTCAGCTGGTGGCGTGCCATGCTATTGCATCCATTGCCCTTGCGGGACCACAATTGCGGGACTCACAATTGAGGGACCACCCTAGCAGCTTGGGAACTACACCAATCTTTTTATTCACCTGTGTCTTGTGGTATCCTAAAGATATTATTGACTGTTACACTGGTACAGAGCCTTTGTGTAGCGTACTGTGGATTATTACCCAATATGTCAAAACGAAGACTATGATTAGGGCACGGGGCAAAATTTGTTATAAATAGTTACCAGTTCCCTATAGTTACATAATCTACCCAAATTAATTTTGCAGTAGTGTATAATTTATTGTGAAGTAGCCTAGTCATGACAGAAAACGAAAGTCCACTCAACCAAATTTTTGGCAGCACAAACAAATTACAACAATGTATCCGAAAACAAGCAGACAAAAATTGAAGCCTGCTGACATTTTCTTGATTCATACCATCCTGCTCGCATGTAACACAACAGCCTTAGCAATGCAACCTCAGCGTTGCATAGCCTCCTGTGAGATGAGAATTGAAATGAAACTAGGCCTAAGTGATAGGCTACTCCTACTTTATACAATTGGTGTTGCATCATTTTTTATATACCCGCATGTAGTCGATTCACACTGTGTACATATCGCACATGAACCTGTGTAAATGATACACAGTAGACCTTGTTGCAAGTTATTTGGCACGGTCCACTGCGTGTACTGTATCTGACGTTCAATGTGGGTGATTGAATAGCTGGGATCAGTGCTTTGGGGCGAATAGATCAGTTTGGGTAAACTTGATAAAAAATGCTCTGAATAAGACAATCTTTGATGCCCTTTTGGCAGCCTTTCTGGTAAAACTGAGAGCCGGAACTTTGCACTATTTTCCTATAAGCTTCACACCAGCCTAGGTTCATGCTCTGCCTAAATCGTCACATGATGTTGTGTGTAGCTGAGAATTGCCTGCCATGAGGATAACCTGCAGACAGTAGCCTATTCCTTCCTCATAAATCAAAGTATTACAAGTGGCTCATCGACGTTTTGGGCAGGAGAAAGCGAAACGCTGAAAAAATATTTACTATGATATCGGAGGGTAAAATTATTATTACCGACATTAGGAAAATTGGCGAACCGAGATGATGACCTGTCGCCAAGTTAGAAACTGAGAGGTAAGGGGGATAGGAATGTGCAGGCAGCAACTTATCCTTGTAATATAAGTTCCGCGAATGAACTCCGTTGACATAATTTCCAACATTCTGAGCAGGGAAAACCTTACAAATTCTGTAGTGATACAGAAGCTGCAGTGTGAAATCCAGTGCAAAAAGATATTCTCCTCAAAACCCTGTAACCCCAGAGAATGTTGTCATTATCCTTTATTTGAAATACCAACCTGCATTTTGCTGATACAGTGTTCACAAATCAAGATTATCTTCTCTCTCATATGCCTTCACATTGGTTATTCATTTGTCTTGGGGCACGTTGGAGTTTTGCTTAGTATTCATAATGGTTGTGAGGCAGCAGTGTTTCATGTTTGAAACTCCTAAATTAATATATTTATTTTCAATCCAAAGATAGTCAACTCCCACCTCATGCCTTTTCCTTTTGGTGGATTATCCAACTGCACCTCGCATATGCGATAATGCAGTGAACATCTCATTGGTATCTCACAAAGCCAATTTCACAACAGCTGACAATACAATTATTACACTACAACCGAATGAACCGAGTGAAAAGGGAATAGGATAGCACTGGCCTCTTATCCATGTGATAAAAGTGTCGCAAATGGGCACGTTGTTATCAGTTTCATGCATTTTCAGTCAGATAATTTTTGTAATGCTGGTTTCATTCCGGTTGGCACTTAGGGAAACTAGGTAACCAGGAGGATAACTTTGAGTTTAGTCCAAGCTTAGAATGAGAGGAGAAGAAATGATTCTCCAACATCTAGGGGGGTTTGGGGTCAGAACTCCCCCCCCCCCCCTATGAACCCAAGTGATCAATAAATTTTAACACAGAAACTTTTTTCAGTTCAGTAGAATTTTTGCAGCTGTTATTTAGCAAATATTGCAGCAGCATGTTGTCTAGGGGCCCAAATTGTAACTTATTTGCCAGTAGGGAGGGTGAGGCCATTTACGGAGGGTCGAAGGGCTTCCCTTGAGTTCAAACCTCAAACCACCCCCCCCCCCCCCATGGACAAACTCTGCATACGCACTGTAGTCTAATCATCAGTATTCCAGACGGTGAGCAAACTGGAAACCATTTTATGACATCCATCTGTAAAATGGAATATTTCAATAGTCATTGCCTCCCTTAGGAGTGCCTTCTACCAGGATGAGAGTTTTCGCCCAGTGGAACCTTGACCTTCTCATCAGAATGCAACCTTGAAAAGCTGATTCATCCCTCAGTCAGGGTGCGAAATCGAGAAATGACAGAAAAAATCTGCCCGTATTTCATACCGTTGTCTTTTGCCTCCATGGATCACAGCATTGTTAAATAACAATTCTGATTCACACTCTGCCGTCACTTCTCACCAATGAAGTTAGGATACCCAAACCCTTCCGGCAATTCTCTGTGCCAAAGTTTGAAAAATAGAATATTTTTATTGACAGTACCGTGGATCGCTACAAGATATACAACTGTATTCCTTCGATGTGAATAACAGTGCAAGGATATTTTCCTCAGAACCCGTACCCGAAATGAAAATGTTTATGGGCTTCCAATTAAAACAATCAACTTCGAGCATTTTGTGATACATTTTTCAAAAGGTTGAAATTTTTTCCAATCCCCATGTGTTTGGGCTTCACATTGTTAATTATTCGGCTTGGGCCAAGGTGAGAGTTTGCTTGAAAGCTCCATTCAGCCTTTGTATTAATGAGGAACTAGCATCATATTATTGAAAAATGAATGCCATGTTCTATACCTAATCTACAAGAAGGAACTTCAGTCAAAATACAGCACTCAAATCGTTTTATCTTGGAGAAACTGGTGATAAGTTCACCAAAATTATAAAGAAAACCGCCAGCGTAACAAAATATTTGTTTTGCCACGGGACCTATTCACGAAATATTGAATTTTACCTAATGCTATCATTGCGACAGGATTTTTTGTCAATTGTAGTTTTTAGATCAGTCAATACAATAGATTACTATAGTTAGGGGTAGCGCGTGGCTTGAAAGGAGGCACATGAAAGGCGAGGCTGAATGGAGCTTACTACTCCATACATCAGTTATACGCAAGCAACAATAATTTTTGAAACACCTAATTACACCTTACAATTCCAAGGCAGTAGTTCATATCATTCCTTGAAATTATGCCTGCGTAGGTTTCTGTTTGTGTTTTTATCTCGGTTCCACAAAATCAAGGTTATGTAGATTGTATATAATGATATTCAACCAGTACCTTGGTCAGATTTCTGCAAAGAAGTGTGTGCTATTATGAATTTCGGATGTATAAATCTTTTGTGGTATTATACTTTTGATTTTGTATCTTCCCTGTATGTGTTTTCGTTGGAAGGGAATCAACAAACTTCCGAAATCACATAGACAAAAAGATTGTGTTTCGTACATGTATCTCTCTCAGCTGTTTCATTTGCTAGTCTCTGATACTTTATTGTTTGAATTGTCTTTTCACTTCTCCGGACATCTTCAGTATGTGGCCTGTGTTAAGGGCTGGTTCCAGGTCCTCCTTTCGAGAAACTGTTGAAACTGCGGGGCCTGGTGAAAATAATCATACATGGGGCTTGAACACAGATGGCACATAGAAGCATCCATTCCTGGAGCATGGCGGCCTGTACTTAACAGAGTTCTCAGCTAACTACAGGGCAGTACACAGGTCTGCAACCTAGACCAGGCCCCGGAATGGGTTCTTGTTCTAGTCTTGAAACAGGGACTGTGTGTTTCAGATTTTCAAGCCCACTGTGGTCCCGAACAGCAGGGCAGAAGAGTGGTATCGGTAACCGCTCTTCAAGGAAAACATTCTGAGTTTCCAGCTTTGCACTGGACGTTTTCCCCTCGTGGGCTATATTTGAAGTTTTTATGAGCAGGTCTTGGTCTTAACTTCACCGTTACCGCGTAGTGCAGGGGGCGTGAGGGTTCGGGGGTGTGTTTTCGCGTATATTTGTAATAGGTCCTGTCCACAAGTACAAGATCCCTTTCAGGGATCGTGATGAGCTCACAGATATATATCCATAACCCTGGGCCTGATTTTTAGCTCAACCATCTAGCCTGGTTGAGCTATTGGAATCTGCATGTCCTCTATCTATCTATCTATCTATCTATCATCTATCTATCCATTGTTTTAACCATTGCCTTTTTGGCCCCCAAACAGTCATTCTGTGATGGATTTTGACCAAAATTGGACACCATGTTAATTGACCCATGAACATGTTTGACTTTGTGAAGGTCAAGTCAAAGGTCATATAAGGTGTCCGTATAGTCCACTATGTTTAAAATTCAAAATGTATCACCTCCTACAAAGTTTGGGTGCATTCAGTGCGCATGTTCGGTCATAATGTGGTCTATTGCCTACCTTTGGGGTTTCAGGAATTTTCGGTCCACAGTCCACTGGCCCGATGGCCCATTTTAGACATGTCACACAATAGTACTTTGAATGCATCCTTCTCCCCCAAAGATCAATTGATTTCTTCAATTGATGTTTGCTTCAAAGTTCTTCATGGTCCTTGGTGGAGCCATAGGGGGTGTCGGAATGTTGGGCTCAAAGGGGCCCCCCAGGTTTGGGCCGCAGTCCATCTTCTGAAATACCGCAAAATCTTGTATCTCCTACAATTTTTGTGCACAGTGCTATGTTCAGGTCTAATGGTTGTCTAATAGCTGTACCTTCAGGGTCATAGGGATTTCTGTCCCAAGCCGCGCGTGTGGGCCCTGGGGCCCGTCATAATGGAATTATGCAAAATGCTTCTCTCTTACAATTTCAGTGCACGTGCCTGACCTCGGTCATAGTGGATGTAACAGCCATACCTCTGGGGTGGTTCAGGATTTTTTGGTCTACGGTCCCACTTGGCCCGTGGCCCATTTTAGAAATTTCACACAATGTTACTTGAAATGCACCTCCTCTCTCAGATTCAATTGATGATCTTCCACAATGACAAGTATGGTCAACTTGGGAAGAGGGTCATTGGCGGTGTTCAGGAAATTTTGGGCTCAGGCCCCAGTTTGGGCCCTAGGGCCCTCATATGAAATACGGCAAATTCTTTTATCTCTTACAAATTTGTTGCACAGTGCTCATGATCAGTCATATGGTGGTCCATTGCTATGCCTTTCATGGTGCCCAGGATAGGTCCCAAGGCCCCGTGTGCGCCCCAGAGCCCATTTTCACCATGTGGAATTACACAAAAGTTGTCCCCTCTTACAAGTTCTGGTGCGCAGTGCTGGCATTCGGGCATAATGATGTCTAATAGCCGTGCCCTTGGAATTTTGGTCCAAGGTCCTACTGGGCCCGTGGGCCCATTTTATGAAATTTCACACAATGGTCTTGGAAATGCATTTTCGCCTCCAAGGTTCAATTGATTTTCTTACATTTTAACGAGTTACATGTAATAGTCCTTGGGTAGCAGTCCATGAAGTGTTTGGGAATTTTTAGCCAAGAGCTCAATACTGGAATTCTGCAAAATCTTGGATCTCTTACACATTCTTTTGCACAGTGCTTGATGTTCGGTATAATGTGGTCCTAATAGCTGTAGGCCTTCAGGGTGCCCAGGGATTTAGGACCCATGGCCCAGTGTGACTGTTGCCCTGTGACCCATTTAATGTGGGAATATTTATTGACTGCTAGACATCTTTGGGCCATATGAAGATCATGGTCAACAAGCAGAAATGGGCCCATAGGCCATTGTTTGAATCTGCTCTCTTTGGCCTAATGTCTTGAACATTTATCCCATACAATTGTACTTCGTCTTGGTACATGTTGTGCAGTTTGATCTACAGCACCATTGGTGCTCTAGTTTTTTATACCGATTTCTGGGCAATTCTTGGAAATATTTTTGTGTTGTTCAGCTGACCAACCTTTTTTGATAGAGGAATCTATGCAGTCATGCACTGTTGAAGACACCCAGTCCTCGTAAGACATACTCACTCCACTTGGATGAATGACGTTCATACTTTGGTGTTGGGTTTTTTTTAAAAAAAAGAAATGAACTGAAATGAACTTATTGAGTTCAAGAGAGTCAAAGTCCTGAAAAACTTGTTAGCACTCTAATTTTAGAATGCCTGATCTGATCAATTTGAAATTCAGTTATGCAGCTTTCTTATGGGGAGTACAGGAAACCCTTTTTGATTCCTTGGAGTCCCCAAGGAATCTATGCATCACGCGTGGCGGCCGTGTCTTGTGTATGTAACGCCAACCTTGTAATAAGTCCAACTTGCCTGGTGGAAAGTTTCAAACTTGGTGGGTGTGCGTCCCCTGATGAGTACATGACGCTATTTATTATTGTATGAGTAGGGGTCACTTTTGGGCAAAAAGTGAAACTTGTGAAATTCTGGTATTTTGGGCACTTTTTACATTGTAAATCAGGCAAATCCAAATGCTGGTGGGATCAAGTTTCAAACTTGGTGGGTGGTGCTTCCCATGATGAGTACGTGAATGCTATTTAATATTGTTGTACAACAGTTTTACAGTTTCAGCATCCATCATATACGGCTTGTAGAATTCCTGGTCTTTTTTGGCAGACCTACTTTTACCTTTTACCAACCTGCCTGGCTGGTCCTGAACACTGCCTAATTACATTGTTGCTTTGCATATTGATCTCAGTTAAGCATGAACTGGTGTTAGTGAAATTAAAACTTTGAACACAACCATAACCGTTATGTCCAAGGAATCACTAGCTTTTTGGCTTTCTGTTTTTTTTGGTGGAGACCGGTGTCAGTTTGGGAAAATGTGAAAATTGATATTTTGGCCAATTTTAGGTTGTTAACACAATTAACTCGATCCCACCAGTATAAGGATGTAGCTCGATACTTGATTTGTTGGTTTCCACTGATGGAGTAGCCTACATGAGCCCAATTGTTTGGGGTCAGGTCAAGGTCACCTGAGTCAAGAGTTTTGCTAAAGTCTGAAAACCCCTTAACACACAATAAGTCCAGATGGCCTGGCTGATCAAGTTGAAATCAATATGCATCTTTCCTATTGGCTACAAGAACCTACATTGTTTCTGGGTGCAGACCGGGGTCAGTTTTTGGGGAAATTGATTATTTCAGGTCGTTCACCCATATCTCAATTCCCCTGTATGGATAAAGCTCATACTTGGGGTTTTGGGTTCCTCATACTGATAGCCGATCCCTATCGTGTGGGGTCAGGTTAAGGGTCACTGAGATCAAGACAGGTCAATGTTTCTTTTATAACCTATTACTGCAGACAGTACGTGTTAACAGACCGCACCGGATGGTGAGGTTCATAATTGTCGATTTCCCTGGGGAATGAGTATTCCATGATCCTATTGTGAATCTCGTGAGCATGTGAAGTTGACATGCTTATCTTGATCAAGTCAGGATCAGTCAAGGAAAAAGAACTGAAGCCTTTCGGTTTTGTCTGTTTAACAGTCAAGAAAGGTCGAGTCTGAAAACTGTTGGCCCGCTAAGTTTAGAATGCCTGCAATTTGCACAAGACCACTTTAAACACTACCGCCCAGTCTCTTGTTTGCCATTTCTCTCCAAGTCATTGAGCGTTGTGTCTCGGTGCAACTGCAGAATTTTTAGCTGCGGCAGAGCAGCTCTACAAGCCATTATGTCTCTCCTTCGTTCGTTCGTTCGTTCGTCGTCCGTCCGTTCGTTCGCCCTTCCGTTGTCACGTTCATCATAACTTCCTAAACCATACATGCTCAGGTTGAAACTTGTGGTGGGAAGTCTTGCTCTATCTAGCCTTACTACATTTATGTCGCATAGTGTAATTAGGTTTTAATTAAATCCAATAAATACCCCAATTTGCCAACTTTATTTGCTCTCCTACTGCAGACAGTTTGTGTCACATACTCCATCCGCTGCTGAGGCATGTTTACCTTATCTGTCAGAAGGTCTGTTCTTCAAAATAGTTGACAATAAACCCTATTGTCGAGGGAGAGGATTTTGTCTTTCCTCACATCTTGCCCTAGTTTACATTACCCCTGCCTCCACAGGATTTGTTTGAATTAAATCTCGGTCCAATTTCTAAGTGATCCCTAGAAATGGGCTTGCGCCCTCCCCCCCCCCCTCCTAAATGCTGTTTAATGGTAACTTGTGAGTGGTTCAACTATAACTATGAGTGTCACAATTCGATATTCATTTCTGTGGGAAGTGTGTTTCCACTGTTTTCACTGCCACGTGCTTAGGAATGTGCCCTGATAGGCAATATTCGGCCAATGTTGTAGACATGTTTCCAAGTCATTCCATGTTATACGCTGTCAGTAGGGCATTAAATGTGAATCAACAATAAAATATGAAATGGCGAACTACATGCAGTGTATTCGCACAGGAATTTGCTGTCGCAGTTCTACCAATACGTTCCGAGTGCACTTTTCCAATACTTCAATAACCTCCACTCACCCTTCCAATCTGCTTACCTGGCCCTGCACATGGTATCGAAACGGCTCTGCTAAAAGTGCAGAATGACTTGCTCTTTGCGCCTCTGACAATCGTCAGAATCTGTACCAATCCTTCTAGACATGGGCGCAGCATTTGATACCATCGAGCACTCAATTCTTGTGAAGCGACTTCAACCAGATCCGGTAATCGGTGGTGCAGCTCTTGATTGGTTTCATCTTACCTGAGCGACAGAACACAATGCTTTATCATCGCGAATCTGTACTCTCCCCACAAGCGCTTTGTAAGGATTGCGTCCTCAAGGCTCTTTCCTTGGAGCTCCTCTTTACACATTCTACACTAGTCCAATTAGCGACATTTTCAGTTACTACAATGTGAACCATGGTACGGGCGAATGATACGCCCCATATATGTTCTTCCAGCTACCGATCGCCTGAGAACTACCATGAGCTCGGCTGGAGTGTTGTGTTCCTAGTTGTAAGGGACTGGGCAGCTCTTCAAACATGAGTAAAATGATGAGGGTAAACTCAAGTTGTACACATCACATTCAAATTTCGTATGTAATCCTCTATCGCATCTCTCGCATCGGTAGAACCCCAATTCACACTGTTACGATGCGAGAATCCTTGGGGAGTTGTCTTTGACAGTAAACTCAACCTTAAATCACATGTTCGTAAATTGTGCCAATCTGGTTGGTAAATGGATCCTCCGATCGAAGGAGAAATAGGAAATACCTCAACCAAACGAATACTCGTTTGGAAAACTTCATGATTTTCGGGCAATCTTGTTCAAAGAAGGAAGAGAACTGGCAGAAAATCATGACCGGTCATCTATTATGGACTGAACCTGTAAGAATCTTGACGGTCCTGAAGTGAGATTTCGACCACATTACAACGATGGGAAACTCCCATTGTTCAAGCACTTTGAAGAAAACATCACAAGATTCAGAGCAACAACTTGCATCTAAAGGAGCATGTGAAAATGCCAATTATTTTTACGAGGGGGAGGGGCGGCTGCGGCTTACCATTTTTCTGAGATGAGGAATTCGGGGCAAAAGGACAAAAATCGTGAAAATTTGAGGCAGCGAAAAAGCAAATTTAAAAAGGAACAAGCCGAATTTACGAATCTTCTGCTGACTGGCCAAATTTAATGTAAAATGCCCGAAAAACAGCCAAAATTTTTCCCGCGCATTATCCATTCCGCTGTGATAAGATTACACCTATCCCAAGAAGAGCCAACTTTACTGCCTCTGGAGCTCAGTACAATTTGATCAAGAGATCTTGAGTAGCAAGTCGCATCTAAGGACTTGAAAATACAAAATTATTTCTGGAACATAAGTGGAGTGTTTAGGAGTGTCTAAGTGGAAGGAGGGGGATTCGGCGGTCCTCACGAGAGATTTAACCTTAACTAAATCTTACTGGCGCCCATTCGATTTGGCAGAAAAGGCAAGATTTCAAGCCGCAACGTCGCTCTATAAGGACCTGTGAAAGTGCGAAATAAATCATTTCTGGAAGGATTGAGTGTTGGTTTTGGAGTACTATGCACCAAATTGCATCTAAGCCCACCGGAACATGCACAAATTTTTGCGAGGGGGAGGAGGAAATCCCTCCTCAGCGCCGCCCACTGCAAAGAACATAGCTACGAAACGAACGCCCTGGATTCAACTTTCGTGCACCGAAGTACCGTTTCCCTGCAATCTGAGTGACCCATTCCATTAACCTTCCCCTCAATGATCTGGTCCAAGTACGCAATTGTAACCTCCAGTTGTTGTCTTGGTATTTTTTTGGGTTTGTAGTCTCTTTCTTTGACAGTTCTTTCAAAACAATCTGAGGTTGTAGAATGCGTGGCAACATCTTCAACTTTTTCCTTTCACTAAATTGCAAATTTAGATGTTTGCAATTAGGCACGGCAAGTGCCACTTCCGGCGACCTAGGAGGAAACAGCCAAAATTTCATGGTACGCTACGCGCCAACTGATGGGTGGCGCTCCGATTAGAAGGTATCGCAGTCCGCTTCGCCCCCCTCCCCCCACGTTCCGAAATGGATTGACGCCCCATGGCTAACGGGAATATGGTCATGCATGGACTCAAAAGTTTCATGTATAGCCTACCATGATAAACTGATGTAAAGTTCAGGGGGACTTTTCCTATACACGCCATACACCTGCACGCGAAAGCCGCAAGAACAATGATTGTCTCGTGTATTGAAGGGTGCAACCGCTTGGAGGAGGGGGTGCGTCTGCACTTCAAATTCTTTTGAAGACCTTGCCACATGATGTTTGCGCGTTAACACACAGAACGTCGCCTCTCCACTGCCCCACCCCCCCCCTCCAATGCCAATGAGTGGTTGAGGAGCTCGTGTGTGATCTCGTAGTTTAGTATTGAATGACAATATTTGGGAACTTATGTACCAGCAATAAGATCGCAGTCACCCTGTAACGAAGACAATAACAGAAGAAATTATCGCTCACACACAAACTGACAAACCCAATTTGCGTCAAGTACACTCGACGAGGCCGATGAAAGGCGGATCGATTGCGAGCGATAAACGTTTACCACCGACCACACGGCCTATTCAGCTTCAGACGCTTCGCGCCGCCGTTATTGCTCAATTGTGACTGTTCCGATTTTATCATTACCGTTACAGTATAAACGGGCGTGATAGGCCCACTCTTCTTAAATGTCGTGTCTGCCTTCATGGACTTTCACGTCTTACTAGCTGATATCCTGAGAGAAAGAGAGGGGGGGGGGGGTGAACTGAATAGACTCCGCGCTACAGCCTCACGACAAATGTGCCAGCACTTCTGTAGAGATCCGCGCAATTAACTGATACATTTTTCGGGCATCTACTGTAAGAACCTTAACTTGTATTGCCTGAATTCCCGGAGAAACTTGCGAAATTCTGGCAAAAATAGGCGAAATGCAGCACAATATCTAACAAAGTAACGCAAACATGAGTATCAAATTAAATATCCTATGTGGGTTGCACATATGCTGAGGATTAGCCTCTTTTAATTTTTCCGAGGTGTTAAGGTCAAGCTTGTCAACACCAATATCTAAGGAACCCAAGCATATATCAAGTTCATATGTGGTTCATGTGGGTTGCCCAGTATGCTCTTGAACATAAGGTAGAAACAGTCAAACTTCAGTCAGGATTGTTTTCGATCTTACCAAATTTGTAAGTAATGCATATAGTAGCCCATTACTTCCCCTATTATTCCGGGGGCCGAGAGACCATCTGTGCCATGCGCTAAAACACATGTATGTGACTGTTAGATGGGGGGGGGGGTGCTGTTCACTTGAAATTAACTTGGGGACACAATCCAGACATCGGTGTGTCAGATTGTCCACCTCCCTGCCTGCATAGAAGGCTATTCAGATGTAAGATGACTTCATAGATGGTCTATGTTGAGTATCAAAAGAGTGGTGTTAGTATAACAAAGAACCACTACGCAAAGTTCCTTTTTTGTGCACCAACGGTATATTTATATAATCATATAAAGTATATATATAGTAGTAGTATACACTTTATGGTTATGATTGCCTACACTTGGCATATAGGCAATAGATCGAACATATGCAAAGCCCACCAAGGGTGAACCGATGGCACTAACACTGGGAGGGACGCGAGGGACTCCGTACCCTCGTCATTTATGACGGCCACAAACCAAATCCGATTGTTGGATCCCCAGCTTTCAACAAGTGGGTGGGCAGACCTTCACTGAAACACGAAAATAGGGCAATGCCCTTACACATAACCTAGCTTATGGTGGCGGGTATTCAACACGCGGATGATATACAAGTCGATTTCCCACCCCCTCACTGTGAACAATAGCGTTAAAGGAGCTTGCTCGCGTTTACAACATGGACTCGAAGCCACAACCTTTGGACTCGAGGTCTGGCAACGCGCTCCACAATATAGGCCCACAAAAGACGGTGGAGTCGGTGAGTCTCTATCCTACTTCACCGATTTCTGACGATCTTGTCGTAAAAGTCTTCAAGCATATGGCTATGGGCGGGCGGGTGTCTTGGGGCGAAAAGAGCACATGCAACCTCTGAGGGGGGGGGGGGGGGGTCAGGTAGGGGGTGGGAGCCCTCACCTTTCTTGAGGGTATCCAAACGTAACGTCTTTTGCGTACGCAAAAAACTCCTCTCTACTGCTTTGAACCGGCCACAGTGGTTATTCCTATGTATAAAAAGCCGGCGTGAAATTATTGTTCAAATATGCAGGGATTACCATGCGATGTATATGCAGGGTAGTAGAGGGTACCATGCGAAGTAGTTCGACTCAATAAAGTAAACTGGAGTATGTTTCCCGATATAGTCACTGGGTGTCGAGGCCTTTTACTTCATTCAGAACGGAGATACCGACTTCGAAAGTGAAACCATGCTTCCTCTTCTAAACTGCGTATTCGCAGCTACCGTAGGAGACAGGGATCATACGGTGTAGAGCAACGGGCTCTAGGTCTATACTGGAACTACATGTACAACAAAACGTGCGTATGTGTTGATATTCACTGGACAATCAATCAATCGATCGATCAAGTCTTTCCAGTTTCGTTTTGCTCAATAGAATGTGCTTTCATACCAATCGAGCCAAGCCAAACCTGCCGCATTATCCACTTTTCTCTGTCATGTCAATTTGGAGAATTACCTTGGGAAAAACATGATGTATTCGCCCCAGAGGGTTCATAGTCTAACTTTTTTTTCACACCTCTTCGTCACTGTCCGAGTGTCTCGGCCCCGTTCCGTTCACTTCAGGGGCACTCGTTTTCCCCGATAAAACATTGGCGGCGTAGGCACCCGGCCTGTTAATGTTCCCCGCTGGTTTGTAGTGGACGACGACTACCTCTCTCCCGTCCTTCATTTCCGCTTTCGAGATTCCGATATCTGTGGTCGATTTCCAGATCATCTGAGTAAAATGGGACGTTCCTACATGCAGGGAAATTGGGAGAAGGAAAGGAGAACATGCCTATCATAACTGCCACGTTTTCTTTTCTTGAAATAAAATCTTGCCAGTAGTTTCGTCGGCGGTGGCTTGCGATTTCACCAATTACCCCACTTGTTATTTCATAGGCTATCGGGGAAACTACAATTCTTCGAGGAGAGGAATATTGCCCGAATCTCGAAAGGTTGCGCAAACTTGCTTTGCCTACATTACCCACTAATACACGCAAACGCGCAAATATGTTAGCACATGTTTCTGGCATCTGAGTAAAATGGGACGTTCCTGCATGCAGGGAAATTGGGAGAAGGAAAGGAGAACATGCCTATCATAACTGCCACGTTTTCTTTTCTTGAAATATAAATTTTGCCAGTACGCTTTAGTCGGCCGGTGGCTGGCGATTTCACCCATAAGTACCCCACTTGTTTTTAATAGGCTAATCGGGAGGAGGGGAAACTACAATTCTTCGAGGAGAGGAATATTGCCCGAATCTCGAAAGGTTGCGCAAACTTTGCTTCGCCTACCATTACACACTATATACGCACAAACGCGCAAATATGTTAGCACATGTTTCTGGCATCTGAGTAAAATGGGACGTTCCTGCATGCAGGGAAATTGGGAGAAGGAAAGGAGAACATGCCTATCATAACTGCCACGTTTTCTTTTCTTGATAAAATCTTGCCAGTAGTTTCGTCTGCGGTGGCTCGCGATTTCACCAATGACCCATGTTATTTCATGGGCTAATCGGGAAACTACAATTCTTCGAGGAGAGGAATATTGCCCGAATCTCGAAAGGTTGCGCAAACTTGCTTTGCCTACATTACCCACGAATAATACGCAAGCGCCGAATATGTTAGCACAATTGGTTTCGCAAATTTCGGGTGTCTGCAGTTGAAAATACTGACCTTCTTTTATCAAGGAAAATTATGGCCGCCCACTTTCACCTATGTTTAGATTGACAGGGTTGGCGCGCGGCGCGAAGGTAACACGTCAGTAACGGCTGAGGGCTTGGAGAAATGGGTAAAATTTGTTACCCCATTTGGACCGCTAATTTGCACATTTGACCTCTCGGGAGAATATTTGGTCTGTATTTTAGGAAATGTGGGACATCAAATAGGTCAAAACAGTTGGGGAGGTCATGAACCCTTGAGTCCCGATATGGTTGCACGCAGAATGGGGGCATGCAGGATATGGTTGCGACGTTCCCGGCCTCTAGGAGAGAGGGGGGGTATTTGTGGTAGGGACACAAATGGGGTCAGCATTCGATCATTATAGAGTTGCGCGGGGTGAAGGAGAGGGGGATCAAGCAGCAAAAGCAATGCGATATATGGGCAAGTGAGGCGAAGCCGTCATTTATAGCTGGAGACCCGGGGTAGCATGTACGCCTTCGTTATAAAAACAGAATGGTTCTTTTGAAGCGAAAACTTATTTGGAAGGTTCGCTTGGCTCATTACCATGTGGCGTTAACATGGGAAGGGTTCTTAAGGGGTTACACCCCCCTCCCTCTGCCCGAGTGATGAAAAATGAGCAGAAGAGAAAAAACATTTTTACTGTCCATAGTACGTTCGACAGATGTTCTTGCACAGTATACAGATATTGCACCAACTTGTGTATGGGGCCATAAATTGCTTTCAATAACCAATAGGGAGGGTGATGTCATTTATGAGGGAGTCTGCCCCATGGTTTCCGACTTCCACATACTCCTCGATACCGTCACCTGCTGTTACACATGTCCTTCGGGCTTACCTTTCTGCCATTTCGGGTTTGCGTAGTCGTATAGCCTTTCCTCCTCCGCCCATTTTTGGACGACCTCCGAACCAGATATTTCTCATCGTCCTTCATCACCAGCAGTTCTCCCCAAACCCTGTTTGGAGAAACAAAAGTTTCAACCGATTATTAACTACTTTCCCCAAGCAATCTCAGGGGTCAGGATTAAGTCATTATGGAGGTTTGGATAAATTATTCGCAATACTGTAGCAAATCCGGGTATGAGTCCTGCTGAAGACTTGGAAGTTGAGGCAAAGATACTGCATGCGTTGCATGGTGCTTCGTCTAAGCATTGGACAGTTTTCAGATGCGGCGTGCGCAGCTCTACAAGTCATCATGTGTCTCTCCGGCCGTCCGTGTCGTTCGTTGTCGTTTCGTTCGTTCGTCCGTTAGTTTGTTCGTTCGTCCGTTTTGTTCGTCACGTTCATGCGTAACTAATAAGAAACTATTGCCCAAGGGGAAATGATTGTCTCTCAACACATCTCGATCTAGATTGTGGGGCTGGGAACCCAGGAGAGAGAGAGTTGTTTTCCCATGTTGAGTCTGTTGGGTAGGTATATACAGGCCTAGGAATGATTTAGTGGGGTACTTTGTGCTGGGCATGATAGCAAGCAAATATTATGTCAATGTGGTAGACATGTAACAAGCCATTCCAAAGGGGGTTTATGACAGATGCTAGTAAAGGTCAATTAAAAGTGACAAAAAGAATGGAGGATTGGTGTGGTGGAGAACATGCAGTGTATTTGCAACAACAGGAATTTTGCCCGTCCGCAGCTATCAAGACGTCCGACTTGCGCTTGTTTCTTTTTTTCTCAGTTGCCCACAAACTCAAAAACAAGGGGCTGTGGGCATCTACATGTTAACTACAGTTGGCAGTGCGTTGTTGGTCCTCTTCATCACTTCGTGAATGGTTTGTAAACCATCCCTTGTAAACCATTATTTGATAGTTAACAAATTAGAGGCACCCCTAGAAAGCGATTGTGTGTCACTAAACAGTCACCGCCGTAAGGCGATAACACAGGGCATTCCCTTCTAACCTGCCTAAACAGTTCACTTTACTCACTGTTGGAATCACTAGTTGCACGTAACCCTTTTCCGCCAGACGACTCGCACCGTCTTTTGCCGAAGAGGCGTAGCTCCGTTTCCATTTCAAGGTTTTACCTGGTGGTCATCACGAAGCTTCTGTGGGCCTCCAGGCCCCGATTCTTGAAACTCATCTGCAAAGAAGGAAAGATACGGGAGATAATCAGTAAATTTGGCCCGGCCTAATAAGTACCAAGGCAGGCAGAGCCTGGGTTCAACGACGCGTCGACCCACGCGAGTTAGTTCCAATACAGCTTCCAGTCCCTCCCGGTGGCGTTTAGCAGTGGGGGGGATTGGCTCCCCCCCCCCCTTTCCCCTGACAGAAGATCGAGAGGGCCATATACGGGAAATGGGAGGACCTCAAAACCGGGAAACGACGGAGGAGGGGGGGCGAAAGAAAATAGTGGAGAAACCAAAGAGTCCGTAAGTTAGGAACAAACTGAATAATCGCGAAAATAAGTGGGACCCCCCAAAATGGCATTGGGGGTAATGAGGGCATGTGAGGTACGAGGAATCCTACTTTTTACGCCCTTATAAAGGTCGCCCCCCCCCCTCCCTTAGGTTTCCGGGAAGTAATGCCAAAATCGATGAAAAAACCATACAGATAACGATTGAACTCATTGCGTAGCCAGAGGGGGGGCCACGTGGGCCATGCCCCCCCCCCAATCGAATGCAGTTGTAGTACCCGTTATATATATACGATGTTTTACCCATTTGGAGTTGCGGCACGTTTCTTTAGATCATAGAAGACATTGGCTACGAGGGGGATGGTAGATACCCCTCCAACACAATTTGTCCCCGTAGTTGTCCCGCTGTGCTCAATCCCAGTCAAATTGATTGAATAGTTAAATTGTTGGCAATATCCAACCACATAGGCGGGTGCAAGGGGGGGGGGCACTAAGCTAGCCCTCACAGTTCGGGCAAAAAAAAAACCGCGACCCAAAAAATTATGAAAAACCCTCCAGAAATATGACCCCCGTACGCCTATAAGGGGATATCATGATGATATGCGTGACTCTTGCGCAGTAGTACCCGTGGTTTTGTTGTCTGCTGTTAATACAAACCGATAATAACTATTTGAGATTCGGCAATTTAGTTAGGTTGTTTTTTTTTTAATTATTGACAATTGTTGATCCTGTGGTTATTAGCATCTTGGGTACATCCCTGAGGGAGCGAGCGTAGACACCCCCTCAAATTATACAAGACAGTTGATGCATTCGTTTAAAATGAGGGACCCGAAAAGGATAAAAAAATTGGACCGAATATAAGGCAGAAAATGATAAAATTCAGAGGGACGAAGGCGAATTCAGGAGGGAATTTCAAACAAAACAAGCAATTTTTTCGCCCGTTTAACTTTTCCATCATGCGGCTTTCAAGATTTGGGGATTTTTTTTTCTCCCCCCCACCAAAAAAAAATGGAAGGAAGAGTCCTGTAAGCCTTATTATCTGAAGCACGTGGAAATAGAAATTTTGCCCCCACTTCTCAAGAAAAGAGTTTTTTGTATAGGAAAAAGACTTCAACCGATGACAAAAATGTTGAACCAGATTCATCTGAGGGTTCCTAAAAAATGCAAAAATTTTCCAAGGGGAGGGGGACACCCCCATGGGAGCGGGGGTTTAAGGGGAGGGACACCCCCTCACCTTAAGGACCCCTTCTACCATGGCCCCCCCAATCCAAAATCCTCTGGCTACGCTAGGGATTGAACTGTTGCTAAACTGTTGTTTCGGAATATCTTCCTTGGTAATTACGGCAACCTTCATTTGTCGAGTTTGCCTCGCGCGCTGTTCTTCAGTGTCATCATCCGCAGAGCCTATTGTTATCTCCTATATCGCAGAGTCACATGGACTCCACTAGTGTTCAGCCATGTGTTCCAAAGTGCATCGCGGACTATTATTACGTTATCGGTTCTAGTACCCAGTTATCAAGTGATAAAAACGCCCTGCGGACCCAAACCCAACATAAACACGGATGTCCTTTGGTAGAATAATGAGATCAACCTATCAACAACAACTGCCATTGTATGAAGTAGCTTATGCGTGATCGGGGACAAACACTAAACAAATATACCACCATTCAGCGATGTGGAGGGGACTGATGTAAGGGTTATCGTAAAGGGTCCACTCCATACGGTACCCCAAATAATCACTACGTCAATGAATGTGTGATGTTATGTATGGGTCATTTGCATGGTTTCTAGAATGAGAAAATTGTCCGCATGTCTCATTTCATGAGAGTCCATTGTTCCCCCGTGTTTGTATTAAACCGGTTAAATGAGCCATAAATCATGCATAAATCACACAGGAACCACTTCTTTTTATAGTTCACACAAACCACACAACATTTAGTGTCTTCTTGTGAAAGTAGGCAAGCTGTTATCTGAAGGTGAACGCTTATTTTCCCAGTTAATAGATAAAATTTTGAAGCCACATGATGGATTCTGCATTGTTCCCCGTGAAAAATAAATACGGTTTCATAGGAAGTTTCATGAAGTTTCAAAACTATTTTGAGGAGACATGACATTTTTGTCTCATCATTTATTATTATTTGTTATGGTGTGTGTATTTTCCTGATACATCGAAACAATGATACAGTCTAATAATTCAGTGTTGTATTTTGTTTGTTTTTCCTGAGAAAACCTGGTTGCTTGATAGGATTTTATCTCCTTTGGATGGTCAAGTTCCCCGTGTGAAGAAAGACGTGTACATACTGGTGTACATACTGGTTGCTTGATATGGATTTGATATATGTAGTATGGCCAAAAGTTCCCCGCCTGTGAAGAAGGACGTTTACATATTGTATATCTTCATCATGTGTCCTTATCGATGGAATCACCCTGCTGCCACCAACACTGTAGACAAAATATTGTAGAATTTACAGTAAAAGATTGGCACAATTGGCCAGTAATTTACGTAAAATTTTCAATAAACTACTGTGAAATTACAGTAAGAAGATAGATATGACTGGGGAAATTTACAGTAGTGTACGTAAAATTTACAGTAAATTACTGACAGCCGAGTTGCAAGTAATTACGTAAATCCACAGAAATTGTTATAGTAAACAATGGGGGTCGGTATAATGTGTGTCGGCATCGCTGTGTGTTAATATCAAGGCTCATTCTGTGGAGTATAATGGTGTATTTAACACGGAACAAATTTCAGAGAGAAAAAAATACAGAACAAAGTAGTCCTGTTACAGTGTGAACGGGAAAGGTTGACTCCGTTTGATGTGGCTAATTCAAACGAATTAGGGTCAAACTTGAAAAAAACCTTCGATGTATGCATGCTAGTGATGTCTGGCTTAGTCAAGACGGATAAGACGAGACTCAGATTCGATGTCTCAAAAGCCCTCTTTACGTAGGTATGTTAGGACTATGGCGGCAATTCGAGACCAAAACCGGTCTCGAGACGGCGTTCGGGACTACAGCACTGTGTTAGGAACCCCATTTTTTCAGTTGGCCGAGATTTTAATTGGACAGCCTTTCAGGCGTAACAAACACTCACGCACTATGTGGTCCCTTGCCCAATTATGGGACGACATGCGCAACATGTCTACTCCGTGGTGATGCTATCATGACTTGAGGAGGCTTGTGAAACGGGAATGACATCGGGAGACAAATCGACTAACTCGAGGCCCGGTGAGGCTGTAGGCCTGGAAAAGCACTCTTTTGCAGCTATTTATTCTTCACCAAGTTCACGGAATAAGCCAAGCTTCTTCGGCGGTACGTTTTGATGGGAGGGTGTGGAGTAATCACAACAGACTGTCATTTTGCCTAACCCACTGTGCCTGTCCAATCCCTAATGATTGGGCCTGCACGGCGGGAAGGCAACAGGGACTTTTTTGTAAAGTCAGCGTTTATGACTCGTGGTATGTGGTATGAATATGGGCCTACCACTGCTTCTTGATAGTGAAATTACCCAAATCAGGCTAAAACCTATGACTTGATGATTTTTAATATGAGCACATTAGAAGAAATCAGTGTGAGCTCTGCCCACCAAGGCACGAGTCTATCGTGGCCTTGCTCCTGGCGCCAGTCCGGAGTTGAATCAACACTTTGAGGAGACATCTTACACACCCGGTGAGCGCCATTCCGCGCTCGCTGATTGTTATGCAACGGCAGCATGGGATCCACCGCCACCGATGGGATTACTCCACCTATTAGGTGGAGATAAACCACTCAGACATGTTGTCATCGTGACAATCTGCATGAAATGTTATAAGATTACCATATTTAAAAATGCATTATTGCAGGGAGGTTGTTAGCCTTCCAAAGTGCTTTCTTTATCGGATAGATCCGGCTTATACATAATCAAGTCGTAAATGAACGTATAGTCGAACCAACTCACCCATTTCCTCTTCCATTCTTCGTCGGGAATGAGTTGAAGAAAGTTTTTAAACTGACCTTGATCAAGCCTAACATACAGTATAGTAATTCAATATATCGCGAAACAGCGAAATTATCGCTAGCGCAATTTGGTCCCGTCGCCTCTGCGGTTCGTTTTTCAAAACTGTATGACGCAGAGCCTAATCGTGTAAATGTTATTCACCATATAAGCGGACTTCGCCCAACCCAATGGGGTATACGATCTAAATCGGAGGAAGTCACACAACGCTATGATGAGCTCAGTTCATTCGTAACATATAATACATGATTCCTGTCAGAGAGCTGATTTACTTATTCAGTTCTTCACAATGTGTTAATTGGGGACTTGTGAGCAATCTTTTTTTATGATGGTTCCTAGAATGGAACTATGGACCCACTTCCTCTTGTGGTGAATCGCGTTCATTATTGCATGCACTGAAACCCGATACGGATTCGATAAAGCAAGTCTGGCCTCTTATAGCGATAAATAACAAACCGCCGTTGAAAGCAGCAGCCTTGGTTTGTATGTTGACATAACCTCGACGGAAACAACACACGAAATTGATGAACGAAATAAGAAGAAAAATTCCAGATTCTGACTAAGGAAAAGTGTTATAAGGTATTTAATGAAGGGGAAAAGCAGGGTGGGTCCGCAACACCACCCATGGTTGGAGTCCTGGCCTAGGTTAACTGTCTATAACTGTTCATTGGAATGTTTGTATAGTTACTCACTTGCTGACTAATAAGGGTCATCAGAGGTTATTTTCGAAAATATATACACCAAAAGTGGAGTTCATAGGAGGTATTGTGTTGAATTAATCTAATGGCAACGGGGTTCGGAGAGTGTTGACTGGGGTCTAAAAAATGAAACATTGAGTCGGGCACTATGAATTGAAGGCTATACCCATGCATGTGTCTATGTGTAAAATAAGGACGATTTCACCCTTTGCATGCTGCCTAAAGGACCTTGTCGTCTCTGACATAAATCGGCTGCTAGGAAACTCGCTGGAGTGAGGAAACCGCAGAAGCTGGCTAATGTTTCGAACGCTCGCATCAATGCCCACATTTAGCGGAAATACACGAAAATTACCCCGTGGACTCCGTTTTAGTCTTGCGTTTGTCAGAGTTATGTTTAGTCCTTCTGAAGCTGGATTGTTCTTATCAGTCTACACCAACAATATGCATCCCGACTGACTGAAATAATCGTCTTGTCCAAATCACCAAATGTGGTCGGCGTCGTGGGAGATGAATCATGTAAAACGCAGGCTAAACGGCCAATCCTCGAGGGTCACCATGTGGTAACAGGATGTCACGGTACCAAAAAAAAAACAGTCACGGAATATTTGAATATCCGGAGCGGGGGTGTGTTCCCTATCAGTGCTGTGATTGGCTTAATCCATATCGGAAGCAAAATTGCAATCTGGACAAGACGATGATACAAACTGACACAAGAACCCGAGAGTACGTGTGCCCGTGAGGAGAACGCAGGAAATTGCGCGAGTGTGGACATAAAGCGGAAGGTAATCGGGAAGAGAATTTTGTCTTAACACAAGACTAACTCCGTTTGGGCACTTAGTCGAGAGGCTAATCTAATGTGGTCCCAGGTGTCGTGGATTATATGGCTAAGATCCAACCCCCACGGTATCTCAGGCAGTGTTGTTGAGTCAGTTCAGATATAGGTGGGAACATCGGAGTCTCTTGTCTACCTCGGCTGTATCGTTAGTAACCCTGTTCCGTGTGAGCCTCACATTAGTGGACGTGAACTCACTCGATATCGTCGTGTGTCGGTCACTATATCTGAGCAGAAAAGAACCGAACTCCCGCGTTTTGACAACGTTTGGATTCGAGTCCCGAATATTATAATGAGGCGTGAACGCTCACTGTGGGCTGCGGATGCGATGGAACCTCTTCTCAATACCTCTCTTCACCGCATCTTTGCCTGGCTACCGCTGGCAGGACCGTGCATGTGCACGATGTCTGCAGAGGGTGTTGGAGGTTAGTTGCCGGATTCATGGAATGCGTTAGGAAGGGCATATGGCACGCTCCCAGCGTACGATCCTGCCCACCGTGTCTTGTCGGAAGGGGTGTTTTGCGTAGGCTATATTCGCATATAGATTCAGGGAGTTGGGGGAGGGGTGCAGTTGGGGGGGGGGGGTGGCGTGTAGACCCAGGCTGGTCGCTAGCCAGAGAATGGCCGATTTAAAATTGTGACTATAATAAAAACCGAGAAACCGAGAACTTGACCTTTGAACATATTTAGCCAATTGACGTGTTTGTCAAACGCCTGCGTCATCAAATAGTTCGTCAAAATGACCTGTTTGTTTTGTGTCTATTTAACAGGTATCTTGTTGTAGATCTCATAAAGTAAATAAAACATGTTAAATGGAATTGTGTACTAGTACTGCCCGCCAAATTTAATACCGCGCTAGTTCAAGCCACAATGTCCGGCCGTGACAACTTTAGACTTAGTGGTATAGGCCATGCAGGTGAATATCAGGTAACATCTGTTATACTTGGCACCTCTCTCCCGACTGCGGTAAGCTCCTGGTCCAGATCAACATTGCTAAAGACTTTTTAGAGGATTTTCTTTCTTCATTTCCTCCTAATAATAATAATAATACTAACTTCAAAGACTGATTTTAGAGGTGTATAACCAATGATGGCAGATGTTCTTTCGAGAGAGGTCAATTGTTATCTGAAGTCAATCGATGAAACTCAATCTCAATCAATCGATCAATGTCACCAAATTGATTCCTCTCGAGTAATCGATACGATATGGATAACAGGCTTACACAACCTCCCAAACAAAAGCGCCGGCAAAAACTAGCAGCGCTCAGGTTAACAGCTATCATGAATTAATGCTAGCAATATGGGCCTATAAACTAGAGCATATAGTATATTAATCAGCTATCCTGTAACTGAAGTATAAGGTCTATACAATGTCGGTTTCTTCCTCCTTGAACGGGCAGACTTGGGGGGCAGCCTCAGGCTCCTACGCCATTGGCGTACAGTTTGTGGAATATAGGCTTGCTTTCATCAAGTTTGGCTGGACTTTCCGAAGCTGGGTTTAAATGTATCTATATTGCGTTGCTCGTTTGTGAAAAAAAAAATTAACTGAAGTGAAACCGGTGGATTGCGTCTCAGTCCCGATGATTTACCAGTAACAAGCTGGAGGTCATTCAAAGTGACGAATTTGCATATTCCATGCATTTCCAAACCTTTGTCTGATAAACATGAGACTTGTGAGATAAAGTACCTCGCACAAGGGCAACAAGTTAGACCTACAACTCAGCACCATCAATACTAGACCCTGTGAAGTCTCTTCACTCGACGGGTTTGTTTTTTGTTTTGTTTTTTCGTACAACTCGCCCAAGGCCGACATAGTAGCGGGCAGAGAATATAAAATTGAATCTAAATATAAAAAGTGCTGAGTAAACCCTACTGAACTGCTGAAATAACGGTGGAGACCCCTATAAGGATGAATTGATTACTACTCGACCTGTCATGTGACCAATAAAGCGCCACAGCCAGACAACAACATAGTGGTACCACTCCCAGTAATAACAGCTAGATATACCGGGAATGTCGTGAACAGCAAATTACTTCTATTATGTTATATATGGGTTACTTCATCATTTCAGTGGCAGTCATTTGGTTAAGGAAATTAGTGGGCTTCAGCTGTGACTTCAGCAAGTCTAGCATGCAGATGTTATTATAGTTGATATTACTCAACAAGTTTGTGCCTGAACGTGTTAAGTACCATGTACCAAATCATGACTCAAGTACGATTACCCCACGGTTCAGTCCATCTGAGCTGCCTTGGAATAATAGGCCCCTCCTCCATTGTTTGCAGCCAACGGATCTAATTGGAAGGCGAATAATAATGGTTTGCATTCTACAGATATCGTGTTGAGAGAGCTCCTCTATGATCCGACCACTCTCGGCCCTGTATGAGATCGAGACTACCTTCTATTCGGGGTTGTACCGATACCCCACAACCAACTTATGTAATTTGACGACTCTCCCAACTTTAACTGGACTGTCTCCTCCATATGTGCATGACCTAGGCTTCAAATTAGACTGATATGTCTGCTTCCTCAGGATACCTCCCCAGCAAGAATCTCATACAGCTTGACCCCTCTAGATCTCCAACTTCCCGGATCCCCACACATCATTAGAGTGACGTTGATTTATGTTTGGGTTCTCATGATTATCGTGCTCACGGCATTTTAGTCGGCGCGTCTGACCTTCAAATGACTTGAAAAATGGTACCTACAATAGTCGGGTATTTCTCTTTATTACTTACACTATTGAATTAAGAGAACTGAAGAAAGAAATTACCTACTGTGTTAATCTGCACAATTAATGTATTTTTACATAAAAATTTTTTACACAACGTGTGTAATTTCTTACACAACATCGGATAGGTGTGGCTAAGTTATACAGGGTTGTGAAATATACGCAACATTCGAGAGTTACAATCCGACATAAATACTATGAAGTTGATTGATGCTCGCTTACAAGCATGTACGAAAACCAATAGGGTTCTTCTACTATATATTTGCGCTCTTATATGTCCTCTTTGAGTAAGACTAAGCTCGCAAAACTTCTGATATTGTCACAAGCATTTCATTTGGCCTCATAAGACTTGAAATGCTTACAGAATCAATAGATTTCTTCCTCTTTTGTATTTGCATCCACATGCCTAGGATGAACTTGAAACCTGATTGAGATTTGAGGTTTCCCCGATATCGTGGCCCACAGGAGCGTCCAGATCCATACAACATACGTACACACCGTATACACGCTGAGTCACTGCATATATTTTCTTAGCCTTCAGCAAAAATGGATATATATACCTAGTACCGAAATAAATAACCCATTCATTGTTAGATTGAGTGCGTACCAGTCATGTCATCATAATCAAGGCTACCTAATTCTGCATTTCTCCGTCGTATCAGCACCGTTGCGATTATTTATCCAGGACAAAGTCAGTAAACTCCAAGGTCCGTAAAAGAAGGGGCATGCATATACCTGAAGCAATGCCAACTTCTAATCTCCAACGGGAGTTATATAAACGGTGTTGATTCCCGAATACAATATAACAATCTCGAGCTCATATAGTCGACTATCGAGCGATTTAAAAGGTTCCGGAATTCGGCGTGGAGGGGGCGGCGCGAAGTTCGTGCGTCAAGTAAGTCAGACCTCCAAGCGATTGGCGTGGCCAACACGTCCGTCTGACAACATGTAGGTGGCCTATGAGACAAAGCTAAACTGTCTTCTATTACCCACTTTACCGGTTAGATGTCAGGTACTGTTGTACAAGGCCATTATGACGATTTTCCAAGGCGAATAATGGACCCCTCCAGTCAATTGTCGACGTATTTCCTAATGTCGGTTACCCTCGCTTCGCATGGTCGGATAAGCAAGTCGCGGTTTTCAGCTATGAATAATATATAGGGCGACCTACGCAACGTTTACGGGAGTATATTTATTTTTTGGTGTGGAGCAAACATCCACAGCTTTAGAGTATTTGAATTTGGTTGAAGTGACCCGCGAGTTACAGCGAGTCAGAAAATCCATTGCAGGGAAAGCGGCCACTCTGCCGTGTAACATGACTTTCAAAGTACGTTCCTGAAATTAGAATATCATTCTTCAGTCTAAAAGCCCATGACTGAATTCCCCTCTCCGATAGCGGACGTAACCTAACCCCCCCCCCCCCCCCCCGCTTCTTCACATACAGAGCTTTTTTGCAGACTTACCCAGCTGGTAAAACTGAATGCGCATCCCAAACGGGACGTTCATATGACTTTTCCGTTACGGGAGGTATAGGTCCTTTGAAGTTTGTGTATGTGAAGCATGTGATTGCGCAAGATCGAAAAGCAATCCATCATGCAATAATAATTATTTTATATTGCACAACCTCTGGCGAACCTTCTCTGTATTCTAATTGAAATTCAAACATTAATTCCATTCTAACAGCATCTAAAGCATTTAAGTCTGGTGAGAGGATTGCTGTATGGGTTGGTAGGTGTTGCTGTTACAATTGTGTTGTGTAAATTATACGCAACATTTCGAAGAGTGTACAACCGACATAACTACTATTAAGTTGATTGATGCTCGCTTACAAGCATTGGTATCGAAAACAATAGGGTTCTTTCTCTATATATTTTGCGGCTCTTATATGTCCTCTTTTGAGTCGACTACTGCGCGCAAACTTCGATATGCTCACAGCATTCCTCATTTTTTTTTGCCTCGCCTGACCTTGACTGCTTACAAGCAATAATTTTCTTCCCTTTGTATGTGGGCAATCCCATGCCTAGTTTGAACTGATTGTTGCTTGCGTTTCCCAGATTCGTGCCCACAAGGAGCGTCCACATACACAATACACACATACGTACACACCGTATACACGCTGACGTCCCGCCATATATTTCTTAGCCCTTCATCAAAATATTTAGATAGATCCAGTCGCAATAAATAAACCCATTATTGTATAGTCTGAGTGCGTACCAGTCATGTCATCATAATCAAGACTTACGCAATTCTGGCATTTCTCCTTAGTAATCAGCACGTTGCGATTTTATCCGACAAAGTCATTAAACTCCAAGGTCCCGTAAAGAAGGCATGCATATACCTGAAGCAATGCCAACTTCCGATCTCCACTGGAGTTTATAAACGGTGTTGATTCCCGAATACAATATAACAATCTCGAGCTCATATAGTCGACCATATTCCGAGCGATTCAACAGGTTCCGGAATTCGGCGTGGAGGGTGCGGGTGCACGGAAGTCGTGAGTCAAGTAATGTCATACCCTCCAAGCGATGGCGTGGCCAACATAGTCCGTTCTGACAACATGTAGGCCTATGATACAAAGCTAAACTGTCTATTTACCCACTTTACAGGTAGCTCGTCAGGTACTGTTGTACAAGGCCATTATGACGATTTTCCAAGCGACCTATACCCCCTCCCGTCAATTGTCGACGTATGTCTAATCGTCGTTACCTCGCTCGACATGGTCGGATAAGCAAGTCGCGGTTTTCAGCTATGAATATTATAGGCGACGCTACTAAACGTTTACGGGAGTATATTTATTTTGGTGTGGAGCAAACATCCACAGCTTTAGAGTATTTGAATTTGGTGAAGTGACCCGCGGAGTTACAGCTAGTCAGAAAATCAGATTGCAGGGAAATCGCCACTCTGCCGGGTAACAGTGACTTTCAAAGTAGCGTATCCTGAAATTAGAATATCATTCTTCAGTCTAAGCCACATGACTGATATTCCCCTCTACAAGAAGTAGCGGCGTTAAGCCTAACCCCCCCCCCCCCCCCCCCCCCCCCCCCCCCCACCCTCTTCTTCACATACAGAGCTGTTTGCAGACTTACCCAGCTGGATAAAAACTGAATGCGCCCAGCAACTGGGGACGTTCATATGACTTTCCGTTACGGAGGTAGAGTCCTTTGAAGTTTGTGTATTGTGAAGCATGTGTATTGCGCAAGATCGAAAGGCATCCCATCATGCAATAATAATATGTTATACTTGTGGCACAACCCTGCGAACCTTCTCGGTTTTCTATTGAAATTCAAACATTAATTTCACGTCTAAAAAAGCACTCTAAAAAGCATTTAGTCTAGGGAGAGGATTGCGGTAGTGGGTTGGTTAGGGTTGCTGGTTATCTTTGGTGATGAGGAAGACAAACAGAAAATCTGGTACATGTGACTTATTACAAACAAATTAAACAATGAAATACATAACATAATTTTGCGTGTTGTCCATGTGTGACGTCATGGTTATTGCGCAATTGGAATTCTCCCCAAGGCGAGTAACTCCACATAGGAACATCGTATTGAAATGGGGTTTGGACCTATAGATAGAGTTTTCCCATTCTTCCGTGTGATATAAGTAGGTTGTATCCAAGCCCTGCAGTTGTCCTT
Source organism: Sclerodactyla briareus (assembly GCA_026419785.1). Taxonomy (NCBI): domain Eukaryota; kingdom Metazoa; phylum Echinodermata; class Holothuroidea; order Dendrochirotida; family Sclerodactylidae; genus Sclerodactyla; species Sclerodactyla briareus. Next base: position 165,215 of record JAODTK010002221.1, on the reverse strand, counting down.
TAAAGCCAAGTCCCGGAAAATTTCCACCCACCATGGCACCTACGGGAGAGAGATAGACCGCCTCACATGAAGTCCCTCTGCCGCCGTTGACAGTGGCGTCACAAGGGTTGTTTGTAAGGAGGGGGGGGGGGGGTGTTAGAGACTGTTTTGCGTCCAGAGGCTGAACCATCACCTGATTTTAATTCATCGTATGGAATTGATGCCCACTACCCCCAGTGGCGGCTATACGATTTTTAACCAACTCACTTTCACATTTGCCCCGATTTTATCTTTTACTTTCATTTATTTATTTTTCAGCAGAGAAAAATCCTGACGGACATGCATTGGCGCCCCTGCGTGAAACCGTGATGACTACTAGTCGGTCGTGAGACCTCACCTCCACAAAAAATTATAGGAAAATGCGCACTACTTCTGAAAGTATTTTTCTGATTGGCTAGCTATATCCTCTGCTAGGGTTAGGGGTTAGGATCAAGAATTTGCAGAAAGATGAAGAATGTCTAGTTCGTGCGAAATGGAGACCGAGTGTATGGTACGATACTAGTCAGAATCATCGACCATTCAACTTGATTGATTGGACCGTTGGAACATCTAAGTATGGTCCTGAACAAAAAATCAGCCAATATCAGAAGAGGTGCACCATTGTCAAAACTATCAGCTCACTTCTATTTCAGTACGGCTGGGCTGATAAGTATTCGAAGCATGCAATACCTGGGAGAGTACCTGGGGCAGGTCGAATTTCAGACCCTTTTGTCAGTTTGGGTCGGCTCCACCTACATTCTCATTACCCGGGCCTGGGAAGGCCGATAGATCCGGGGGACAGGTTTGTTACACATATCTCATCAAGGGAATCGTATCGGCAATCGTGGGCAAGTATATCCACGTGACCCAACCCATCCGTTGTACAATATCGTTTAAAATGTTCTTGGATGCCTCATTTGTGTTGCAACAACGAGGTCATACAGTATGCACAAACGCTATCAAATGCGAGTGAAAGTTCTGGTGAGGTACAAGAGTCTTTCTTTCGTCAACTGTACATATGATGTTTCAGGTGTTTGGCAACATACTCGACATGCTCATCGTCCTTCAGCTGATCGTAAAAAAACTACATCCAACGTATTTGTTTATGAGAACCCTCCCCATTGCTTTACTTCCGATAAGGTCTGGTTCTGGTATCATTTTATTTGCTCTACGAAAGTCCACAATATTCTCATTTTCCGACATTCTGATTAGGTTAGTTTCTGTCATATCTCAAACAAAAAGGCAATCCTGGGGTCCCCCATCCGTTCATGCATACGCCAGTTCCACCGTCGTAACTTTCAAAATCGTATTTGTCGTGGGTGTTCTTCTGACGCTGCCGCTCACCGTACGGCAGCGCGCCTTTTGAATAGTTCGAGACAGAGCCCTCAGAGATCCCGAGTCTGTCTCTGAAAAAAAAAATCGACGTTCAACGGTCTGGTAATGGGCTCTGTGCTGGTGGTGCCGAGGGGTCATCCATCTCCACTCACCAGTCGCTCCGCTGAGGGTGGGAACCGTACAGTTTAGTTCCTGGAACCTTCTCTCATTCCATGGAGTGCTCATCTGCCTGTCTGGTTTTATTGGTAACTTATCAACTAGCGTATAGTGCGGCTGCGGATCCCCAACAGGGCCCACACTCATTCAACGTAATCATGTCAAGAAGGCGACTTGCCGCCTCCACCCCCGCTTCATCACCTGGCCCGCAGTTGACGGACGTAAAGCAGGCAGCTACGTAACTGTCACCAACGCCCACCCAACAGTGAGCGTCCAACGGCCTCACTAGAATATAGCAAGACTGGGAGCACAACAGAGCCAAAAACACGGAGCTTATTTCTTCTGCTCGGAAATTGGCGACCGTAGCCATGTAACCAATAATCAAATGATGCCAGTGATCATATGCAGCTCGAGGCATCTTCTGACCTCAGGCTCGCATGAGTGGAGTGAGTCACTAATGAACTTGCCAAGGTAAACAATCGAATCAATCGAATCCACGCAAGTGATGCAGCAGCATCCAAGAGTCCAGGTCAGAAACCATTTGCAACCCTCTCCATAATCCGGTCCATACACCTGTTGAAAAATGGGTTGAAACGGCCCACCTGTTTCGAACATGTAACAAACGGGGATAGAGTCAGAGACATCACCAGAACACCTTACATCACGCTCACCTCCAGAATACTGAGAGAATATCGAACGTGAAAGACGGGTTGACACACACGTTGCTCAAGAATTATCAAGAGAGCTTCTCTACACACTGCAAGCGGAAGCCTTGAGCGAAAATACTCAGATATCACACTTTGTTGGTAGAACGTTGGCCCAACGTTGCGCCAACCGTTGCCAACAATCGCCAAAGTTGGTTAAACGTTTGCGCCAACAAGGTGTGCTATCTGGGATAGAAAAATAGGCTATAAGAGAGCTCGGCCTACCAAATTCCGCATTCACTCAGACAGAACACGGAGAGCCAAGAGGCGACACACAGTAGACCTCTTTGGAGAGAAATCCAACTGTTTTAACCTCTCGGGTCGTCCTCTTCCCCGGACTCGGGTCCCGGGGGCTTTGCCGCGAACCCATCATACGCTGTGCTGCCTTGCGGTGAGCAGCTGGTAAGTTCGAATTTCCACGAAAAACACCACTTACGACGATAATCACGATGATGAACCATGGCAATGAGGAGAAAAGTAGGAGGGTGCTATCCCCGCCTCACCTGCATAGCCCTCCACAGACTAGTGAAGCGATGCCAACCTCTTGAACCAAAATCCCTAAAGGAACGATATCCTACTTCCATTGTGGGTTTTCCGTAGTCGCAGTGTATGTTTGGACCAGGGCAAGCGAATCGAGCGATGACTCAGTGTAAGAGGCGTTTTACGTCGAACTCAGTTCAGTGTGCGTTGCTGTTCCCACTTGGGGCTCGAATGTCATTCTAGGCCATTTTAATGCCTCCACGTGCCTCCTCGTTCAGCCGAGGTGACGGCAGACGGGGCAGAAGAACGGTAGAATGGTATCAGTGACACTTACAACCAAACTAGTCCGGGTTCGGATTCCAGCTGGCACCGGACGATTTTCCCTGGGTGGCTGTACATGCAGTTGCGATGGGCGAGGTCTTGGTCTTCACTTTCATGGTTCCGCTGGGGTGCAGTGGATTTTCTGGGGTTACTGAAGTTTGTTACGGGATATTTGCAATAAGTCTCGTCTGTCGGCTGTGAGCAGTCACGTTGAACTTGAACTTTCCGCTCCTCCAGGTTCCGAGAAAGTGGTCGGGTCCTGGAGTTCACTGATAGTCCTTTCGGATGGGGACGTAAAACGGCGGTCCCGGAGCAGGTTGGGATTGGTTACACCCCTGCCTCGTTAACATCTGAGCACTGTCGAGAAGGGAAGGCGATTTATCGCCGTTGCTTATCCACGATCAATACGGCCAGGGTTCCTAGATGGGCCTCAATGGGATTCATGAGCCCGTAGAAATCAAATCAATCAAAGCCTATTAGGTTACTCGACCTTACTAGGAGTCGTGAAATTAAGATTGCTCTTTCATGGTTTCTAAGATCTGGTGTGAGACGCTAGACTTGGTATTCTAATATAGGCATTACTATCAAGGAGATTGACCACGTACTCATTGGTGGGAGGTGGGGGATATTCAAAGCTGCAGCGTCTTCCAGAGTACCCAGTTTAATCACAGGCTGCTAGTCATAATACTCCGACTTATCAGTACTTTCAACATCCTGAGAAACCGAACAGTTACATCAAGCCGCAATATGTTTGATGTTAGCCAACTGAAAGGTCTGAATGTTGCCTCAGTGTATGCTGGCAAGCTGAAGCCGTCGTTTGAGAGGTTGATGTGAAGATAGCAGAGCACAAGTAGAATATGGTACCCAAAGAGTTGACCACAAAAAATCAGGAAAATATGAAAACTGCAGAATTACATCACAGCGAGGTATGCTATTGCACCAAATTCATCAACGGCTAGCGGCTACCTGAATATGCCATAACATTTCCAGAATACTCAGGATCGCAGAAATTTCTTAAATAGAGTGGATGATACATGGACCGCTGGGGTGATTTTCGAAGTGCGGGGCCTTGTGCTAACCAGAGTACGTACTATAGTTTTCACAGTCTGAGGCGGACCTTTACTAACTTTACTCAATTTACTCATAGGGTGGCGCCGAAATGCACAGGGCAGAAATGCGGGCCGGGGCTAAAGTCAGGTATCTGGCACATCCCCTACGCTGTCTTCCACGTCTGCGCGATCCCTGAATTAGATGTGTTTCGTTGCACCAGATTGCATCAACCTGACATGGATAAAAAAAAATACAAAAAGTTTTTAAGACCAGGTAAAAACGCAAAACAATCCTGAGTAGGTGTTTGGGCGTGCTACATGCACCATCTTAACGCATGAAAGGCCACCTCGAAATGGAAAATTAAGATGCCAAAGGAGGGCGACCCCTCCTTACATATATTCAAGTTTAGATCGGAAACTCGAACAGCAGAAGTGACCATATTGGGCTGAAAATAGGGGATATTAGGGCAGGGGAGAGACAAAAGAGAAAGGATTAACTCCGTTTATTTATTTACTGAGTGTTCAATTTTCTTGTTATTGCCCCAAAAATGTGGGAATAATTATCTTGTTTCTCGCGCAATAGTAGTTTCGTCTTCAGTAGGCCTACTGAACATGATTTGCAATGAAATTTATTCTTCGAGATTTTGGGCAATTTATTCTTATGACATGGCATACCCACCATATTTATGTCTGGAACCTGTGGCTAAGTCACTGTATCAACTCATCAAAATAGGTCAGGGAAGTTCATATTACCGGCCTCTGGGATTTGATCAATTTACCAAATTGTCTTTCACGCTACGCGCCAACTGATGGTGCTCCGCCTAGATAGTGACATGATAGAAATGGTCGAGTCCCCCTCCCCCGGCACACCCTCCTCAGAGGAGATCCGTGGCTACACAATTTACGGTGCGTTCTTTGGAAGTCTTTGGAAGACTTTGGTAATTACCAGGTAGTGCGGACTTAATTAAGTCGAGAGAGTTCGTCACAACGTCACACAACACTTAAAAACCCGTACTGTTCGTGTTTACTCTACCTGGTATTCCAACGTCACGTCAGGACGCTCCATTACTCCTCTCGTCGCCTTCTTGAAGTAGGAGTACCTTACGTTAGTCAACTTATCGAAGCAAGGGCGCAACCACTTGGACAGTGGCGTAGCCAGAATTTTTCGAGCAGGTGGGCACTGGGAGTCCCAAACTCTCTCTGGACGGTCACAAATCTCCATAACAAAAAGGTTCGCGAACAGGGGTCATCCCTCTTCGACAGTTAAAAAAACGTGTTTCTCAGAAAACATTTCTCACAGTTCATATTTCGAGACCTTTATATCACATTATTTAAACAGTTTCAGTGTAACATCAAACGGTCTATTCCTTGCGATCATGGGTCTGTATAGGAGCCATGGAGTTCTTGTACTCTATGCGGAGTGATCATAATGACATCATGCCCCTCCCCCCCCCCCCCCCCCCCCACGTCTCCGAGAACTTGTGACGTCCCGGTGACAAAATTTGTCTTTGGCGATCTTAACAATTAATGGTTCTTGTGCTTCTATTTCACGGCGTTGTAATAGGCGTTATTTACTGAGTGCAGTCCATGCCAGCCTTGCATGGTAACTTTGGCTAGTAATCGGCCATGCGAAACTTCGGAGGGGGGGGGGACGGGTTGAAGAGAACGATACGATCTGATACCGTAGACATCGGCGCGATCGCCGAGTGTTATAAGGCCCGCCTTGTGGACCCGGGCCAACTCAATATTCCAGAGCTATCTGTGGCCTTGAATCCACTTGGAATTGGTGCATTCCGGTGGCAGTAGGCCTATAGTTGTTCAGAAAAATGTCATAAACGAAACCTCACATGGGAACCTGGGAACCGCTATGTATCCCAAACCTTTTCTACTCTAGTCACCCTGAAACTCTGGGGAGGGGGTGATACCCGGGGGTCGGAGTTCAGGGGTCTTGATTCCTCCCTCTCCCCTACCCCCCCGCCTCCCTCCCCGCGGCGCCACTGCACTGGGCTTCTCTTTTGGCCTCGTAGGCTGTGCGGTCGAATCCTCCCGTGGTAAAAAAAAAAAAAAAATCCGGGGCGCGTGGGTCTTCGCCAACCCTACAACCCAAATTCTCCAAGGTCTTTGCACGCACACTAAAATTCAGCTGACTCCCAAATTTATAAACTGCAATATTTCCTCAGACGTTTATCATTCCTTAACAAGAAAACAATGAAGCTGATGGGACCAGTGTTTCTCTATTCAAAATATGTTTTAAGTTTCCGTAAAAAATGGCGATTCGTGGTTCGAAATAAGTCATCTGGTTCTGAAGTGTGCATTAATTAACTGCACTCTCCACAGAACTGAAGGTATCTGGGAATCACACCTGGTAAATAATATATTATTTTTTCTTCAACGCTGGAATGACGGAGGTGAATGCTGCGTAACTGTTAAGAGTTTTTATGACAATAGAGCTGAGATGTTTATCTTTCCACTGCTGTGTGAACCTAAACGATCGGATGAGGGGTTCTCGTGTAAGCGGAGAACTAATGGAGTAAAACATGTCAATTCGTTGATGTTACACGCTACACAGTAATTTCGATCGAAATGTTGTTTTTGTATGCTGAAGGGCAACTACAGCTTGGATACAATAGAGGTCATGTCGTGGAGAATGGAAAACTGTATCCATAGGTCCAAACCCCATTTCAATACGATGTCCTATGTGGAGTTATTGGCTTTCAAAGTTTGGGCCATTAAGCAGAGAAATTGGGGAGAATCCCAATTGCGCAATAATGCAGGACGTCACACATGTACAACACGGGAACTTTGTTATGTATTTCATTGATTCATTTTGTTAATTAGTCAACATTTAGCTGAAGTTCTGTTGTCTTTCTGCCACCAAAGTACCATCAACACCTACCAACCCACTATAACAATCCTCACCCATAGACTAAATGCTTTTTTGAAGTAAAATTAATGTTTCAATTTCAATTAGAAAACAAGAGGGCAATCCCCGGAGTTGCAGGATCTCATTGGCAAATGGGAGTATTATTTGTTTCTATTGGCTAACCTTTTCGCGATTGCAAAAGGACAACATTTACCCATATGTCTGAAAACAGCCATTTTCCCCCGAAAATATTCATATTCATGGAAATTTCAGTTAATTTACAGCATAAATGTTGGGAAACCCTTTGTTTTGATACTTTGTACCTTCTTCTGAAATTTGGAATCATTCAGTCCTCCCAATCATTAAGTATAACGAAACTGAACAGAATTTCAGAAATTCTCAAATTTGGCCAAAAATCTATTTTCCCCCCTAAAATTGGCATTTTTGGTCATTTTGGGCTGATTGCATGGGAAACGTTGTTGTTTGTGCCTATTTACACATTGCTTACAAAGTTTGAAATCAATCAGCCATTGGAAATTAAGGGATATCTTGAAAAATAGTGAAAACTGGTAAAAAAATGAGAAATTGCACCAAATCAAATTCCTCCCAATTATGATAGTTTCCGTCTAATTTGAGAGCAACCATTTGTTTAGTGACTATTCAAAACGTGTGCAAAATTTCACTTTGTTCAGCCACTCCAAAATGGAGATATTTGCGAAAAAACCAAACCATTAAAAATCTGACAGACACGCAAACACACACACGCACACACACACAAAAAGGACACTTTTGCGAGTGCACCTCATTGCTGGATCACCAGGCACCTCATGGGGACCCCACCAATGGGTACCCCTCAGTGGATAGTTCCAAACCACCCACTATGGTTACACATAGCAACCGTTGCTATGGCAACCAGCAACAGTAAATATAGGTGAAAATAGGCAGTGACTACATATCTCGTCTCGGCCCTTCGGGACGAGAGATAACAAAGAATGTTTGCAGGGTTGTGCAAATATGGCATCATTTATTATTGCATGATGGGATGCCTTTCGATCTTGCGCAATACACATGCTTCACAATACACAAACTTCAAAGGACTGTAACTCCCGCTATACGGAAAGTCGTAGGAACTTCGGTTTGGACTGACGAATCCAGTTTTCAACAATCCCATTAATTACAGCCCCTTCATGAATCATTCTGTAGTTGTCATTTAGGATAACGGAGGATAACTTGAAGTAAACGGAAAATATTATGTCATAAAGGAAGAACTCATATTTATCTTTATCATCTCATCATTGCGCTTTTTGTGATGGGAATTTTTTGAAATTTTATTACACAAAACATACCTTGATATTCCGAAAAACTACCACTGATATGACCATAGACGTATTATTATATATATGTCTGGATATGACCTATATATCAATTTATATCAATTTATAGGTCAGACAAACTACATAGGTGGCAAACACCACGCAACTGGTAGATAGAACTTCTATTACTTCCCATTCTAGCAGCGCAGCGCAGACGTACGGAACAGTTAACGTGTGCAGATGTGGTACGGAGTGGAAGAACTGAACTTAAAAAAGAAGCCAGTGGAACTTCTGACCATTCGGGGTGAAGATTTCATGTTTCCTTCGACCGACGTTGGTATGGCCATGTGCAAATGTCGTTTACACTCCTGAGTAACCCATGACAAATAAATTGCTGACGCAGGCTCTCCGAAAATCAGTACGTCCTGCGTTCACATAGTGGCCCAATTCACTGGATTTCATCGAAGGTATGGGTTCCGCGAATATGTATTGGCAGAGCTCGATGAGCGGGATACCGGTTCAATAAATATTGAGCAGGAATTAGAAGAGCAGCTCAATCATTGGAGCGTTTCGAAGGCTCTCAACTACGTGTTGAGAGCAAATCGAAGAACAAATGGTGGGGGGGGGGGGGGATCGGAAGCAGCAAGAACAATTAGTTTGCCCGGCTTGAGCGGAAGGGACAGTTTCTATGTAGCATGGTCCATCCTCAATCTGCGCACCTAGCACCACATACTGAGCTGAATAATTTTCCTTTGTATGACTCCGATTCTAATGATGATACGACCATTGGAATCACCCTCCTCACGCTCTTCAAAATGATACCTAAATGGGCAATCCGGTGTGAAAAATCAGAAAACTATGTGAAGAATAACAAAATCAGTTAATTTTATTTGAACCCTACCTCAATTTGCGCATTTGGAACTGAGTCGGACCTGCCACTAAATTCAGACTTTTTTCTCAGGAAGTAATATAGGAATATAACAGGTACAGAAGATACTAAATTTCTACTGAAAAATTGTGATTTGATTAATGAAGAACGATGGAAACAGTCACGAAGGACTGAAAACAATTTGCCGATTTTCGGAGTTAGGCTAACAGCTTAGGCTACAAATTTAGTGTGGTTAGGTGAAGGACAGGTGCGCAAATTGAGGGTAGTTGACGATACATTTACGTATTATTCTATCATCGTTCATATTTTACCCATGTAAATGGTTTGTGTGGCTGGTGTAGATAGGAATAAAACTTCCAACAGCGATTTTAGTTATTATAGTTTTCGTTATAATAATCCCAAATTGGGCCAAACATTGAAACATTTCAAGCCACCGTGAATGTCAATGCCTGTAACAAAAAAAAAGGAGGGAGGAGAGGAGGGATCATGACCCATCATTGGTTGCGCCTTGATCTAGACCTAGCCTGACCTGGCATCTTTTAACTTGCTGTTGCTCAGAGAGAACATCCTACACTGCTTAGTTGCTACTTGGGAGAGAGCATCTTGAGGCCGTGTCAGGGGTCAATAGGCCTAGCCTATCTGAAGTGAAGCAAATACGAACGGGATAATGTGAACTCACAGTAGTTGACGTCTATCAAAGGTTCTTCACCTCTACACTCGATTGCACTAAGTCATCACACACTGCTATACTATACTATGTTCATTTGGTTTCCATGAAGATTGAGGGTTTCTTTTTACTGGTCAAATATGGAAAACTACCGTTACCCAGAGATCCAAATAAGGGATCAGAGTCCAGGGGTTACTTCTCATAAAAAAAGAGCCCCTGGTTTGTGGAATCTGGGGTCGGACCAGGGGTTCCTTTGTAGGACCAGGGGCTCACTCATTTTCTTGACTCCTGCACTGAGGAGGACCAGGGCTTCAAAGAGAAAATTCAAGCCTAGAGGCTATGAAACCTAGTTCACATGCATTAACGGGCACCTGCCAGGATGATTGATCTATAAGGGGATACTTTAATGGCTGGAGAAAAACTGAATGCCGTCAGTCCAATATGGAGTTAATAGGACTTTCGGTATGGAGTTACAGTCTGTAAGTTTTGTATTGTAAGCATGTGTATTGCACCAGAGCGAAAGGCATCCCATCATGCAATTAATAAAGATGAATACTTGCACAACCCTGCAAACATTCTTTGTTTCAATTGAAATTCAATAATTAATTTCACTCCGAAAAGCATTCATATAGTCTATGGGAGAGGATTGCTGTAGTGGTTGGTAGGTGTTGATGGTTACTTTGGTGAGAGAAAGATAACAGATCTTCTGCTAAAAGTTGACTCAATCAACAAAATGGAACAATCAAAATAATAACATAATTCCTGTGTTGTCCATGTGTGACGTCATCAGGGCCTTAGCCAGAGGGGCGTCTCACCGTCATTGAGACGGCCAGGACACTGATGGGGACGGCGGATTTTCTGTGAGACGGCCACCCAAAAAAAAAAAAAACTTTTTTGGGGGGGGGGCAACGATTTCCTCAGTCAGCATTGACATAGTGCATTTTGACGTGCAGTGGACATAATATGACATGCCAAGTTGCTTTCTTGACTCCATTAAAACTGCTGTCTCTCGGTCTCGATCCGCGCTCCGGACTGGTGCCCGCGATTTGCGAGTGCATTTGTGCTATAGTGATTTCATCGTTCACAAGTGAGACACCCTATTTCCAATTCCTGGCTAAGGCCCTGGACGTCATGCGTTGTTGCAATTGGGATTCTCCCCAATTTCTCTGCTTAATGGCCCAAATTGTGAAGGCCATTAACTCCACATAGGAACATAGTATTGAAATGGGCTTTGGACCTATAGATAGTTTTCCATTCTCTACATACCTCTGTTGTATCCAAGCCTGCAGTTGTCCTTTAATACATACACTGAAGTGTCAGTCTGTTTACAAAATATTGCTGTTTACAAAATATTGAAATGCTTGCTGCATTTATCAGTTAGGCCTACCTAAATGTGACCAATGAAGACCCCTGGGGCTATTTACCCCCCAAAACCCCCTGGTTTATACAATTTCATTAGGACCTGGGTTATTGATGTATTTAAGGGGGCTAAAAGCCCTGGGCCCCCGCTTAACGTGAATCCAGCCGTTACCTCACATGCAGTCAACCTTCCCTCCTCCAACCAAATATAGCAATCCAACTGTACAGTAATTTTCATGGTATTTTAGTAATGTTTTTATACTTAGAAAAGTATACACATATATCACAAGTATATCACAATACTTCTTTTATTTGACTTTCAAATGTCAATACCTGAGTTTTTCCAAGCGGTGAAGGCCGTCAGACTTGCTGAAGTCGATTTGCCATAGTATAAGGCCAAATGAAAACCCTTATGCTTAGCGTCCCCTGCCTGCATCTTTTCTCAGAGGTCGCCTCCTTTTCTCTCTTTTTTTGTGGAAATTTAAGAATTTGTGGAAAAGAAAAATCATTTCATTGGGAAAGTAGGTCATAGATATGCCAGAATGACTGTGTGTATCGAAGGCCTACATATTATTGAAAATAACAGTCAGTTTGTATCATCTGCATCTGAGTAGTCTTTGAAGTAAATCTTTTACAGTGAATAAATTCTAAGGGTACTGCCTTACGGTATCCCGGATATTTGTTTATTTGAACTGTACAAATCAATGCTACCATTTCCGGAGATACCTCAAAATGAACTCGTGGCTTACTAGTCATAGTAACGAACGAACAGGAATGCTCGAAAATAGTGAAGTTCTTCTAGTTTGCTTCGTCATGAATCCTATACTTGAAAGCAATTCCACGTCTACGATATCTATATTTTTGTGTTGATGAGGTATAAAAAAAAAAAATTTTTTAGATAGCAATGATTTTCAATATTATGAGAGAAGTTCCTGGCAACGCTTGAATGCAAGTGAATGGGATACAGATACACAGCCTTGTATTGGCGCCTGCTAAAACCCCACAAATATTCATCTTTGCTATGATTTAATGCACGTGCTACACCAATGTCAACATGCACTTATCGGTACTGTATTTTAGCAGTAGTAACAAAGCGGGTTACCATGTTACTCTCGAACATCAGCATAATACATTTTTCTTCCATAATGTGTTTCAAATTTAAAATTATTGGAAGATATTTCCCACTCAGCAGAATTATGTTTCTCTTTGGCAAATATTGGCATCAGTTCAAGACAAGGTTTGGTATGTTAGGAAGGGCTATATAACGTCTGAAATTGCATGATACTGTAACTTGAAGCTACAAACATTCTAGTCTATGATTACAGGAAATCTGTGAATTCGAAGTACCAGGCGATGCGGCCCAACACTAGCTAGAAACCTCACGTGGCACTTCTGAGTTCTAGTGGGTGGTATTTATCATTCATATACCGACTGTGACCTCAAAAATAGATAGCCCGACCATTTTGGAGGGTGTGTCCGGCAGTGATTGAAAAAACCAAAACGGCTCCTCATTTGGAAAAAAATCAGGACGCTAAACATGTTTTTTATTTAGCCTAAATACAGATGCATATATCACGCCTGTCGGCAATATGTGTGAATACCCTTACACGAAATAAAGTGAAAATCTTGATATCAGACAATGCTCCGATATATTGGACCTTGACAGCCTTTAAACTTGTGGTTTCTTGGGAGAGACCCAGACAGCGGAAATTGTCTGGGGGAGGAGTTCAATTCTAGTTCCACTCAGCCAGTCGCAAGTCACAAAAATATCACGATGAGAGTTCCGAGTGTGTGTACAGTACGCTGCAACATTACGGAGAGGGAAAAATTTTGAGTAGTGTAATTCATGTGCTGGTGATAAAGGCATGTGTGCTAGCTTCTACAGCATCTAAGAATTGTTTTGCATTTAGGGTATTATATATATAAACTTCCTGCGCAGTGCAGGAAAGAAGAAAGTGTCCAAGCCCCGGGTCTGCAAAAATAACCCCTGGTTCCATGCCATGGAACATGAACCAGGGGTTATTTATTCTGGAAAGTAACCCTGGTTTCTGGTGCAGTATTTCACCCCTGCTTGCGACTGGGTGAACTTGATGGAATTCCCCCCTCATTGAGGACTTGTTGTCTGGATTCCCGCATATTTTCTAACTTCTAATTTAAAAAAAATGAGCCTGTCTTTATATATATGCCAGTATTGAACCTGGAAGTTTAAGATTCTATTTCCAATGGTGCAGCAACTGAATGGTAGCCCGCTCCCAACAAAAACAGGGTATGTGCTTTCATCACCCTGAGTGGTTTGTTTGATTTGCTTAAAAATTTCAATTTTCCAAACACTGGGTGCACCCTCGAAACACTCCTAAATTGAAACCCATTAGGCTTAGTTGTAGAAAATGCTCAAGTTATTGACCTAGTTTTTGGCTCAATTGTCTCAATAGCCCTGCAATTGAGCTGGAAAATGGGGGGAATTAGGAGCGCTCTGGCTCAATAGTAGTGATGGTTTGCATAATGGAACTGGTGCCAGGCTCTCTGGGCCCCACGTTAACGTAGCGTTGTTTGTCGCTATTCTGTCGGAAACGGCTAGCAAATTCTAATTCCCTTAAATAGAGATGTTGCTATTAACCAAGCCTCGGGAAGGCTTGGGTTAGAGTACAAGAATTTTACGGTTTTCTGATGGAAATTCCGTTTGTAAGCGGTTTTTCAGTTCTTCCATTGAAATAGTGTTGGGAAGATTGAACAAATACTGTTTTTCTAATTTTACAAAAAGTGGAGCTCTTCTTGATTTTCTATATTTTCCTAGAGGGATGCCATGACAACCATCATGACTAAAATTTGGCTGACTCGAAAATCATTGTAAAAAGAATTCAGTTCGTCCCTCCTATTCTAGCCTGCTGAATGGGTGACGATTCAGAGCTTCCATCCACTAAGGATGTCCTCGGAGAACACTTGTTCACTAAGGTCTGTCTCTCTGAGCAGAACCGAGCAGAGCAGATAAGGGTGTGCTACTCGGAGCCTCAAACGAAGATATCCTACGTATGCTACAGGACCAGCGATTCCTAAAATCACAGATCGAAGGTGTCAAGAGAGTTTTGGGGTAACTAGGAGCATGCATTTGGGAAATTGATAGTTGGCTTGATTTAGTATAAAAAAAATAGAAGATTCTTCAGAGACTTTCTTGTATGGAAATTAATAATGTTCACACTCCAGCAAAATTTATTCCTCACCCCGTAGGATTGGAGAATAAGCTAACCATTGAAAATGTACTATATATTCTCCCTGATGCGCCAAATGTTTGGCAAACTCTATCCTTGGACAAACCCGGATGTTTAAGCTAAGACTAAAAATGATATTTAATACACTGCTCTGGGATGCTGACTTTTTTCCTTTCGATTATTGTAAACTGTAGTCAACTTTATACCGTTCTACCACCTGTGGGAAGTCGGAGGATTTTGAACAGTCAGTGGCACAATGTATTCACTACACCTTCATCTTAGTCTACACTTTCCCCCTGGTCAAGCTGAAACATCCATGTTTGTTTACCTGTAATCAGTATTTACAGAATTTTTTACAGAATCCCCTTAAGTCCAATGGTCCTGCCAGATTTTCTGGCTTGGAAGTAGCTCCCCCCCCCCCCCCCCCCCCCTGTAGGGGTCTGTTGTCTTTTTCAGTCATTTCATTCAGTTCTAAGATTGTGGAGAATTTATAATAGTGTAGAGAGTGGGGGGGGGGGGGGAAAGCCTTGTTATTTGTATTCCCATGCCATGGGGTACCCTGGAGGTCACAAGAGGATTTGCAATTCGATTTGTGTCTTATTGCATCTTCTGTATTGGCTCCCCTAGTAAAGTACCAAGTAATAGTTGAGTCTATAATAGCCTACTGACTATTTACTTTGAAGTGAAATGGTCATGTATAAAATAAAAGATAATTAAATGTAATATGGCATATTCAGACTTTTTCTGTCATTCTCCTTCATTACAATATTGAAGCCCAACTCTCTGACAGAACTTCAGTCCGATTTGAGTGTGCTGATGAGGCCCAATCAACTATCGTCAAATTTCCCCCTCGTGATAGCATGGAGGGGCCAGTGGAACCCGCTGTGAAAGTAAATGCACTACCTGCAATCGGGGAATCCGGTTAAAACAAACAACATGGATGGGGGATGTTAATGAAAACTCACAAAATTCATACACACTAAGCCTCAAAGAATAACCTCATTATATCCTGCAGCACGGATTCCGGGGTATTGTTGTTTTGCCAGAGACGCTATCCCCAGCCTAACACAATACTCTTCTAAATTTTTTTATCCGCTTGTTTCTGAAACTTTGTACACATGTTCTGCCCTGTGAATTCTTTGATTGGTTTGAAAAATGGGCATCACTGCATGTCCGCTGCCCTCTATTGTGCAGGTTTTAAACGAGTTTTAATCCCGATTTCTTGGTGTGGGGGACAAAGTTGGTCCTAGAAAACATGACGGTGATTTCGAGGTCACCATAGGTCAAATTTGTGTTTGTTTTCTCTCCAATTTTCCTAACTTTCGTCAGATTTGGTGGATTAACAGGGCCGCCCTAATAGTCTCCCCGTCTCATTGGTCCCCCGTCCCATTGGTCCCCCGTCTCAATTGGTCCCCTGATTAGCCAACCGCATCTCATTGTTCCCCCGTCTTATTGGTCCTCCCCGTTCATTCTTTTCCGTCTCAATTGGTCCCCCGTCCAATTGGGTCCCCCCCCGTTCATTATTCCATCTCATGGTCCCCGTCTCATTGGTCCCCCGTCCCAATGGTCCCCCCGCTCATTGGTCCCCTGCTTACCAAAACATCTCATTTTTTCCCCCGTACATTTTCCCCCGTTCATATTCCGTCCATTGGTCCCCCGTCTCATTGGTCCCCTCGTCATTATTCCATCTCATGGTCCCATCTCATTGGTCCCCCATTCATTATTCCGTCTCATGGTCCCCCGAGGACATGCAGGGAATGATCCCCTGAATTTGCCCGAACTAGGAGGGGGTGCCCTCCTCCAGCTCTAATGCCTATAATAGACCGACCGTCACAAAATGTACTAACCATTATTAGACGGGGATCTGATGATACGAGGGGGGGGGGACCAGCTGAGAACAGGGACCAATGAGACGGGGTCTAAGAGGGGCAGGGGTCCAATGAGACGGGGGACCAATGAGACGGGGTTTAATGAGACGGGGGACCAATGAGACGGGGGGTCTAGAACATTATCCATGTAGACTATTGTGAGTCCCTAAACAACAGGAAGTTCATTTCAAGGTCACAGGGAGGTCGAATTTGCATGACTCATTGTGATTTTTCTAACTTTGTCATATTAAAAAAACTTGGAATGTGGATACTGGAACCTGAGTGTACAAAAAACCCGGGTAGGGCCATTCCAAGCCCACTGAGGTCGAATAGACATATTACAACGTGTTCCTCTGACAAGGTCCACAAATGCCGTTTCTGCGGGGATATACACAGCGGCGGTTTACCCGCATGCAAATGTCTAATGGAGTCATTGATGTTTGAACACCTATTTCTGTTAGCGAGGATGGGAGAGTGGTAGCATTAGCCAAGTAGTCAGTGGGTGGCCATTTTTTGCCACCCCCCTTATATTATATTCATGAATCCCAACTTGGGACCTCCTCAAAAGGGGGGACTACATCTGTGGTTTTCCTTTCACTTGTTCAAAGGGGAAATCTTTAATAGACTATTGGGACTATTACCAACAAGCAGGGTCATTAGCCGTCACCCTTGTGGTCGGGATTTTGTAGCATGGCAGCACATATATTGATGTGGATCGGGAGGGTTTTTTACTCGGCTATTGGACCATTCGCAATAAGCAGTGTATCACACCTTGTGGTCGGGATTTTTTAGCACTGCAGAAACCATCGTGGGCGGGGAGGGAGGTTTTTCTGGGAAGTGAGAAAACATTTGCTGCGCGCGTGGGATGAACAAGGGGACCAGTATCTTTCTCCCCATAACTCTTTTGTACGGCAACCACACTCTAAACCACACTCGCCCCCAAACCCCAAAAGACAAAATGAGCCAATCATTCCATGGTTTACTAAGCATCGTTGATTAAGGTCGGAGGATATGTGTAAAGTTTCGTGCTAGCAGAATGCAGTGGAGTTTTGAAAGATTGTTTTGCACATGTTCTGCAACCATAGAAGGCCAGGCACCCCATGACCTTTGAAACAATGTATTTTCCATTCCCAAACTGCAACCGTGGACAGGTTTATTTAGGCGCTGATGCTTTGCAGTTGATGCTTTTTTAGTTCCATATTTTAGTTTCTGGAATGTGGGTTCCCGACTAAAACTTTAGGTTGGTTGAAACCCTCACCGCTGCCCATCGCAGACTCGTTCCAGATCGGTCTAAAAAATAGCAACTACTACAATAAGTTGCAAGCTTCTATTCGCACTATAGGAATCACTCGGATCTAGCCTCCGTAGTAAATGTGGCACTTTCCCAAATTCTTGAGTGACTCCTGAAAGTCGAGATGGTCCTAATATTGCCTGTGGAGAAGGTCAGGGGCTTGCAGCACAAATGGAGACATAAGCTTAGTGATTGGGCACCAAAATTGCCTCACTCTTCCCAAAGTGATGAAAAAGTGAAGAAATACCATCATCAGACTGATTCTAGTGGCTGGTACAAGCAGATATTTCAGGCTGCATTCGATACAGCTGTGAACAAGGGCGCAGCCAATGTCTGAAAGTTGAGGGGTCAAGAGCATTTAGGGGGGGGGGGGTCTGAAGCAGTTATGGGAAACATTCGTGTGTGAAAAAATCCTTATGTATGGAGGCCTTCCACAAAAGTTGGGAGGGTCATGACCCCCCCTAGTAAAGCTGGCGCTAGATGCGCCCTTGTTCCCTTGAACACTTACTCCCCAGGTAGAGCCTATCAGCACTGCAGCTTCCAGGTCTAGAAAAACGTTCGGGTGGAGGAGACCTTATAAGGGAACCTACAAGATCCTCAGAGGATTCGATAACGTTAATATTGAAACTTTCCTTCCGCTTCTCCTAAAGTGTTACCAGAGGAAATAACCTGGAGCTGTTTAAACCCATTACCAAAGGTATTCAGATTAGGGGGAACTTGTTACACAACGAGTCATCCTCCCTGGAATGCTTCACTGAATAGTGCAGTCATAGCCACTACAATCAGCACAATGTTGTCTAATCTAACTGTCATTCAAGTTTTGAAATGATATGGGAACCCAGGCTATGCTTTATTTTACAATGTTCCTCAAGTAGTGAGTAGGGTGGACAATGATGAGTACAAAACCGCTGCAAAACACATTCAGTACGTGTCACTCTACCTGGTGTTCACCGTGTCCACAAGGTATATGGAATGCAGTTTTAGTCGAAAGTTTTATTGCTCCTAGGATTGCACAAGTGTCACTCGGGCCCCTTACTTTTAATACAATTCCCATCGCGTCCTCAGGGGATGCAGCAACGTTGCAGAATGTGACCGTGGAGGTGGTCTCCAGTCTCGCAGTCACGGTCATGAGACAGGTTGGGAGAGGAGCTTTTTGAAAGGGTCAAGGAAGTAGAGCCCCATCTGACAGCAAAGGTCACAGGTCAGTACCCGAAAATAACCAAATCGTAACAGGAATTGTGAGAAACTTTGAGCGATTCCCGTAACGGCTTTCGTTGTTGGGCTCTATTTATATGTGATACAAACTGACATCATGGTGTGTATGTTATTTTTACATGCCATATGGACATGGTAGCCCCGCAGACTTAAGGCTCTGGATTCGTGACCTGAAGAATTGTAGGTCTGAGTCCCACCACAATGTGTCTTGGGCGAGGCACTTATACTCGATTGCTTCCATCCAGGCAAAAATAAGTATCTGAGAGAAATCTGAGCACATTTTTGTGCAGTGGTTTCACTGAGGCCACTAAGACTGTCAAATGACCAGGGTAAAGTATCGTACTGCAAAATACCATGGAGCATGAGCCATATCACAAAAACATAGAGGGCGCTCTTGAGCAACTTCCTCCATAAGTTAGGCACACTACTGATATCACATCGAGATGACATGTACATGCAACTAAAGTCTGTGTTACTCAAGCAACAGAGTTTCCTAACGAAGCAAAACAGCCCCATTGATTCACTATGGAGCACTTCAGACCTATCAATTATTTCTGTGCTAGTGAAAGTTCACAGAGAGCAAGATCCTCATGATGTCTATTTGACATATGATATGGAGTATCGCCTCAAGATACTTCTTGAAAACAAGGACTTTCCAACAAAATGATGTAGAAGACTCATGCATGGAAGAAGCCGACTTTGTTCGTCAGCTGCTATTTGACGGACGCGGTGGACGATGCTTTCGGACTTGGGCGCCTTGGGCAAACGGGTCGTGAGTACGGCTTCCTCCTTCGCGAAGCCCTGTGCACATCGTGATGTGTTTCAATATGGGTAAGTTGAGTATGCGTAGTGGATTCCACAAAACGGCTAGGGTTTGTGAATCCGCGAGCTACGAATACTTACCCATATTGCAGGTCCCACCCATCCTCCCCACATCATCATCACAACCTCCGTTGGTCCCATCCAGCGTAAATGGCCAGGATTGCTAGATGGTGGTAGATTACCGCAAACCACGCCCTCGTCAACTTGCCTTTGTTTTTGTTTCATAGCATCTCTAAGTTATATTACTTTATATAGTCCTCCCTTACAACCGAAAGGAAATGTCAGACCTATTCCCGAGGGCTGGTCTGTCTTCATACCAATGTAACACAATGTAAAATGTTTGTGACAACTATCCAGGCATCACTTTGTGGTATTGAGTTATTGTTTTGAGTTCAGAGAATACTATGTGATTATATGACTTTAGTGTTTCTTTGTAGTTAAATTTTAACTCGAAATGGTTGGTTGAACCCTCTTCTCCCCCCCCCCCCCTCCCCGCTCCTCATGATGCCAGAAGAGCCCTGTGGCACTCGCTCACTCACTCCTACACTTACTCCCCACCTACTGCCTCACTCACTCATTTACTAGCTCATCAAATTTTTGCACTATGGCACTCATGAGCATTATTATGTTGTATGAGCTGCCCTGTAGTGTTGCATTTTCGCTCTTATTTCGGAATGATCCTGGAGTTGGATTCTAACACGATCAAGTCGCTTTTGCAATCTCCCAATGACTTTCAGGAAGCTGTCAGCAGAGCTGTCACAACATTGAATAATCGGTATAACAGGTGAATTACATGGTTCTGTACTTTCAGCCGATACGAGTGTGAGAATAAGAGGCATTTGTCATTGTGCAAGTGCAATACCGGATGTGAGGTCACAGACGGGGGCGTTTAGTATTACGTCATGCAAAAAGCAACCGCGTCTGGTCGAGATCTGAATACTGGAGGTGTAGCTCAACCCCCACTGCAATCTCCCAATGACTTTCAGGAAGCTGTCAGCAGAGCTGTCACAACATAAATAATAGGATAAGGTTTGAATTCCAATAGTCTGTAATTTCAGTCGATACGATGTGAAAAAGATGCATTTTGTCATTGTGCAATGTGCAATACCGACTGTGAGTCACAACCGGGTGTTTAGTATACGTCATGCCAATGCCAACCGCGTCCGGTTTTGAGATCTGAATACTGGAGCTGTAAGCGCAACCCCACCAACTATTTGTATTGATCCCTGATGAAAGTCAGGGGACTCCATGCAGTCCTGACAATGTGGTGTTCATATATGTATTAATGTATGTGTGTGTGTTTGTGGTGTGGCTTCTGACTTGGTGAACACGATAACTCACCCACCCGGATGTAAAAACCCATCTCATTATATGGGATATGGGTTCCCCATATGAGTACATCCCTATCACTTCAGATCGCTAAAAGTCATCTGACGTCGATAGAGATTTGGAAACCTGTGAACTTGAACAAGACTAGATCGCGTGGTCTGATCAAGTGGCGTGCCAGTGCATTCTTATGGGGGGTAGAAGAAACCTATTGTGTTTTGTGTAGATTGGGAACACAATAACTCACCCCTGATGCATGAAGCTCATACTTGCTAGAGGGTTTCCCATAATGGTTAATGAGCCTATTGTGTTAGGTAATGTCAAAGGCCATCTGAGGTCAAGATATGAGAACCTGGTAACACAATAAGTCAGAATGCTTATGCAATCCTCTGAATTGGCCTGTCGTGGTCCTCTGGGAGGGGGTTGCTTGACTCTAGTGTTTCCAGTATGGTTGGGTGTCAATTTTAATTGAAAAATGTAAAAGTTGTTGACAATCCTTGTGACCAGTTTTGGCTGTGAACATAATAATTCTATCCCACCTGAATGGATGAAGCACACACTCGGTATGTCAGTCAAGTATGTAATTCTTGTAACATGTATGGTCAACACTGCCTAATAGGCCTATGTTGCAGGAGAGGATGAACTGTATTTAGGAAGACCATAAAATAAGGCAGCTTATGTATATGTACCTTATGGGTTTTTGGGAAGGAAATTCCATGGAATCCATTTCGCGGTATTGCCGACATCAATTGCCGCTTTCAGGACGGAGTTTATGTCAAATTATTGAGAGGGTAAAAATGCTTCGAAATCCGGCTGACTGTACAAGAGTTGGCGGATTGACTGCCAGCAGTACAGGGCCCCCCCCCCCCCCCCCCCCCTGGGGTATGATGTGGGGGAGGTGGGGAAAATAATTGGTGATGAGTAGGGGAGGTAACTCACTGAAGAATTTTTAAGCCTAGCGCCACCATACATTGGGGTGTAGCATACTTGTACATTTTAAAATAAGTGCCACTCGAATCAAGGGAACAGGGGCCTACCTCTCCACGAAGGATCAGTTGCCTTTTGTTTCGAGTTTTTGAAGGAAAGACGGCTATTAAATGATGACCAGGGTGGGTTCAGGGCGATGCTCGGGGTTTAATATGATGTGAATACTGAGCAAGTGCACCATCAGCTTAGCGAGAAGGCGCTTGAGAAAGGCGTTGATAAATCAGGCTCAAATCACTGGAAAAGCCTTTTCATATATACAGTAGGGTTTGGGGCAAAGCTTCAGGACCCTGTTGCCGGAGGAGTAGAAGACCACTGACAGTTTGTAGTCCCTGGTAGGCCACTCTCTGCTGATGTGTCCCGAGGCTTGTCCATCTCTCCGCAGCGCGGGGCGCTCCCACTCAATTCGAGGCAGGTGGTCCAGTTTGGCCCCTGGAACGAATGCTTCCAGTCTTGCGACTTTCCAGTGAGGAACTTGCGAAGCTGTTGTCGGAATGAGACAGAGAAATTGGTTTCCTTATTTCTACCTCACTTTGCCTGCACCTGGCTTAACTGTTTGCAGGATCATGTATCCAATCCCAGGGGTCTCGGGAGGCAGGGCCTGGTGAAGTTGCTGCTTGATTGCGATTGTCAACTGCCTCTTTTGGGCATGTGGCGTGTTCCCGGCAGACGATCCCACCATCCTGTTCTGTGAGAAAGAATCTGGTGGGTTGGAGATGACTGCCAGGATGTCCCTGTAGCTCATAGTTTGCACAGATTTTCGGATACTGGAGTTTGAGGGAGATGGGCCATGCCCAGCCTGGTCGCTCCGCCCGGAGGAGGCCAGGTTATCGATCAGAAGCGTGGTGGATGCGGCTACGTGCCTCCCAGGGATGTGCGAGTTTGAGTGAGCGATAGTTGCGAACTCTCAGTACGAAAACATCATGCATAAACAGGATTTCACAGAACAGGAAGGGGCTGTGTTCAAGGATTGAACGAAACTCATTGCTGGGCCCTCAGTTTGGCTGGGCCATGGTATCAAGAGGAGTGCACGCAGATCCCTCACTGGAATAGTAACATTGCATCTGAATAATTGATGACACTCATTTTCAAGTGAAATTTACACACAGCTCAACAAATGTTTGGTTATAATATTGATATGAATGGGGTAGGATGGTCTAACTCTCGACCTCAATCTTTACTGTGTTCTTACATCCCCTGAACCTCATTTCTGGGCTTTAGCTGGTCACTGTCAGATCCAAGATGGCACTGACCACTGGTGACAGTGGTCCACCGTGTGCATAGACAAAGGTTGCTTTTATAATGAAACCACCCTAAGTCTAGCACGTAAGTTCCTCCTTCTGGCAGTGAAACACTACTTTCCAACTAATAAATATACTCACTCACAGTTATTTTATAGGCTTGTTGAATGATGAAACACCTGCTTGCCAATTGGAAAAATGTCAATTGGTAACGTTGGCTATTTCTGTTCTTGTAATTGTATAAAGTTAAAGGCACGTTGATATGGTTCATGTTTATAGGCTTGCAACTTGTGTAGATTCTGATGAAATACGGTTGTTGATGGTAGGACTAAAATACCAGTGACAATAATTATAATCTTCGTTAGTTTCGCTGCGAGATTTTTGAGGACCTGCTTTAACGTTGAGTAAGGGCTGTCGCATGATGACTGATTAGGTCCGTACCAGATGAAATGCTAGATGCAAGTGTCTGTGGTGCGAGATGCTGCAGTTCACGTGAAGCAGTTTAAACAATAGACCAGTCCAATTAGCAAGCGGGTTTTGGAATAGTTAATTATTTTGAGGGGCTGATTACTACATATATATAATGTCATAAGATCACAAATGGAGCAGGTTGGTTCAAAATAGTTCCGACTGCCTTTGGATAGTTTGTGTGTACCGTATTCATTCCGATAAAATGAATGCACTGATAGTTCTGTGTCCCAGATGAAGCCATCAAGAATCCAAAGTATATAACAAGATACAAAGCTATAGATTTTTTTGTTTCTAATTCCTGGTTATCAGATGACCCAAAATTTGAGTCCTGATTACATTAAAGTTCCATTCAGCCTTCATTTCATGTCCTCTTTTCCAGCCTCGAAGCTACCCATACTGTGGAATTTTATTTATTGACTGATACAAGAGCTACAATTGAAGAAAAATCTGTTAAAACAAAAGTATTAGGTCAAATTTGGTAAACAAAAGTTTGTGAACCGGTTCCCTGTGAGACAAACATATGCTCTTGTTGCGTCTGCCGGCTTGTTGAAACTTGGCGGACTGAATCACCTTCCCCTCAAAAATAGAAATGATTTGACTCTTGTAATTTTGAAGTTCTTGTAGATGAGTAGCGACGATGCCATCATTCTCAATATCATTGATGCTTATTTTCTTGAAGATTTCAAAGGCTGAATGGACTTGCAGTTTGTTTGTGTATGCTTCCCTACTCTGAATGATTTCATTGGGTACACTGTTACCTTGACTTGCAATCAATTCATACAACATGAATGGGAGGCCAATCATAAACATTCAGGCCATCAGTAACCAATGGGAAATCATGAAATGCAGCCATCAGTAACCAATGGGACAATCATGAATGCAGCCATCAGTAACCAATGGGACAATCATGAAATGCAGCCATCAGTAACCAATGGGACAATCATGAAATGCAGCCATCAGTAACCAGTGGTACTCCATGGTGTCCTCAACCATTTGGGGCAATAGAATTAATTTTTTTAACTTGACGAAGTCAGAGAAATCGATGCAGTCACGTTGTTGTGTGTGTTTGTGGTGATGCCCCAGCTGTAACCACGATAACTGATCAGGTTTGAGTAGGTCATGCTCATACTTGGTATGTCTGTTCCTCATGATAAGTACATGATCCCTATTGTTTTGGGGTCAGTTCGAGGTCACCAGAAGTCATTAAACCTTGTAAACACAATGAGTCCAGAATGGTTGGTCTGATCAGGGTTGAAATTTGGTATGTCGTTTTCTTATGAGAGTACGGAACCCTATTTTTTGGTTTAGGTCGGGGTGAATTTTGTCAAAAAATTTTTAAGCTTGTAACATGAATAACTCGATTCCGACTGGGATGAATAAGCCCATACAGTACGTGGTATTGTGTTTCCCCATGATGAGTCATAACCCTGTTTTTTTGAGTTCATGTCAGAAGTCAAGAGTACAGTAACCCTATTGGGTTTGGTTGGGCTGAAAATGAGAAATTTGTCAGACGTGTAGTTCCCATAATGAGTGTACAATCCCCATTTGTCCTTGTTTCTGGGGGCCCTATATGTGGTCAGGAAGTCAGGAATTACTGGGGCCTTTTGGCCTTCCTGGTCATTTATGAATTCTCATGGTTCAATACACGCTCTACTTCATTCTTGCAACAAGTTTTACATTTCGTATTACAAATGATCTTATCCTCATGAGCAGGAGTCCCTGGAGCCGTGAGGCCTGAGATTGGAGAGAGGCTCTATGCTCAGGTCCTGCAAAGACACCCGGACAGTGCACAGCTATCACAGGTTATTAATTGATTAGGACTGACCTACACCCCTAGTTCTGGTTGTTTCAAGGCTAATAGGCTTCACATGGTCGTTGCCCCTCCACCCTTATGACCTTGTTACGTCCACTCCCCTTAGGTTCTCTCCGTTCCTACGGGTTCCTGTGACCAGAACGAGATTGTGTTTGCTTCAGCTCTGCTCCTCTGTTCGGACCCAACTACCTCCACATGTCAGAAAGTCTACTAGCCTACAGTTTTAGTCGTAGCTTAAAGCACTTTCTTCACCTCGATCACTGCTGTCAGCGCCGCCGAACATGTTGCATGATGGTACGCGTATCAGTTGTTTATTAAGTTATTTATTTATAGGAGGTGGAGTGGCGGACAACCTACTCAACTTAAAATTTAACCTTCCATTTGCAGCTGTTTCACTACCAAACCAATAGGGGGCTTTTTGTGTGGTGAGGGATCCGCTTCCAAGAACCTCTGAGCAATTCTGTGTCCTTAGAAGAGAAACAAATCCCCCTAGGTTTTCCCTAGTGAACCAGTAAAGACAATGGGCAAACTGTATCCATGTTATTAACATTGAAAGGAAGTCAGTAAATGTTCCAAACCATGTGGCACAAACACTTTTTGACCCTTTTGTATGTTGCAATGTATTGAAATATTGAAAAGAAGAAAAAAAAATTAATACTAAATTTTGTAGTGTCTCAGTCGCTCGAACACTGTTCTCAAACGTTTTTCTTGCCGCACGCCTTGCAAACCACCCTCAGGTTGTTCCTCCCTTGGAATATCTCTGGTTATGAAATAAAAAGTTGTTTGTTGACGCAGCATAGCAGGGAGGGACGGGGGGGGACAACAACAGCCTGCCATGGAGCTGTACATGTACGGGGTAAAAAGTGGAAGGGTGCGTTGAAAAAATTTGATGCAGAATTGCCCTTTGTTGAAAGTGTTCCCCACCGAGGTTCAAACTGATTCCCCAGGGGAGTTCCAACCGGTTAAGAACCACTGGGTTAAGAAACAAATTTGAATGTCAGAAATTTCAACAATGCAATCAGTTTAAAATCCAGAATAGCTCTTTTCCGTGAGCACGTTTGAACAGGTCAATGCAAATCTACTGTATGTTCAAATCTTTCTCCTGCAGGAAATACAACTGTCCCAGACCAGAAAATAACCGTTTCTACTTCCGGTAAAATCTCCAGATTTAGGCACATGGCGCTTTGGTTATGACTACCTATGTTGTCACACGGTGGTTTCCCTTGTTGCCGGCCACTACAGAATCTTTATCTTTTTGAACACTGTGCCTTGAAATCGGATATCTCTATGCCCATCATACTGGAGTTTGTATGTTTGAGTGTGCCCATTGCCATTTACGCCCCTTGTAAACACAATACTGTTCAATGGCAGAGTAGAGGATCATAATAACTGTTCAATGGAAAGATGTAGAGGGATCATACTTGGCATGTACGTAGAACAAGCCACATCAACACAACAAAAACATATTCCCATGAAAGGGGGGGGGGTGGCCCCCCGACTCCCCCCCCTCAACTCCCCCCCCTCAACTCCCCCCCCCTAACTCCCCCCCCCCCGCAAATGTCTTTACACGGACGTACCTCTGACACCTTCTAAACAGAGTCGTGGGTATATCCTGCCCCAACCTGCCAAATCGACATGGCATCCTGGAGCCTGGTCTGGTTCACTATATTCATCGGAGGCGGATGTTTAAATGCGCTCTGGCTGATGGGACTACTTGTCAAAGTGAAAAGTGATGGGGGTGTATACAGGCCAGTAATTCTTGCACACCAAGCTTGCCCAAGCACGTGATCAGATCAGGCCCACCCCATGCGTCAACTCTCCCCTCCATAAAAGCTGTCTACACTCACACAACCTTCACAGATGTGAGCCGTGGTGTGGTTGATAATCCAATGGTTCACCTCCCTCTTGCAATCACCCTCACATCATCTCGCTTAATTTGAGGCCTCCTTCCTCCTCAAACCAACCTTCGGATAGCTCCTCTGCCTGCCTTTCCATTCCCTCTTCGGTGCAATCCAGCCTCTTTACTCAGAACGTGACCACCATTCCTCCTCAGCACAGTCTATGCGTACCTTTGCCTGCTGTCCATTGTCAGCTGGCCCCACTGGTTGCTCGGATCCAGCATCTCCACAACACACAAGTAAGGACGTCGCCCAAATTCACCACCCAGACACCATGTCCCAATTTCATGCAGTATGCAGATCTCACATCCACTGCTTGCATTCACCCCGATACAGGGTCCCAGCATCCAAGAGATAAATTCCATGATCGTTTAACTATTTCCAGTCCGGCAACTTTGGAAGCCACCTAACCAACATTCTCCCATTGTCTGTCCCTTTGGCCAATCAATACCAGGATTTGAAAAATATTTTGCCCCGAATTCATTACTTTTCCAGGATTTAAAAGTATCTTTTTAAATTCCATGACTTTTGCAGGTTTTCCGAGGTATAGCTGGGAACCCTGCAGTAACATAAACTCCATCACTGTTTCCACTCTTTGAACAACTTCCCCCACTAGTTTAACCACTACCCTCGCCAAATGTCCCAATAAAGTGGTCTAATGGAGTGTTCAACCTCATTTTTCACAGGAATCTGCTTGGAATGATGCTACCAAAGCCTCCAGAAGTGGCTCGGAGAACCAGAGTTGTTGGAGCTCAAGATCAACGAAGCTCTCTCCGTGCTGGCGGCGACGTGACACTCTACTACAGGCTAGCTCCAAGGCTAGTCTAACCTAACAGACGACATCCATTGATGTCACTCACATGTGCCCTAGGGTACTTGTCAAGATGGGAATTAGTCCATAGTTTATCCAGCCCAATTTTATCAGTTGTTTTTGTGAGTCTGCCGATAAATGCGATGAAAATCGCTGCCGTGACACTTCTTGAGAGATCGGCCGATCGGAGTCAGACATATGGACTCTCACGTCTGCTATTGTTGCAAAATCAATGCATCAGGTTGTGTAAACAGCGCCGTAACATGGGCTGGCTACTTAATTAGTGCAAAATAGTGTAAACATGTGACGCCGTCGTTGCCACAGAATTTGTTTCAATAATTTCGAACAGAATAATTTGTGTCTCGTTGGATGTTAGAGATGATAGTGTCATTTATGGCAAATAACTAAAGTTCTCATTGGTGGGTCGATATTATGTCATTGCCCCCTGGCTGGGTCCCATGGCTTCCGTGTTTCTGGTGACTTTCCGTCACGCCGGGCATGTCTTGTTTGAGTTCTCCACGATATAAACACTGTTATAATCAACCCTGCAGTTGTCCTCAAGGTTTGGGACAATGCACTGAAATCCTTGCATTACATCCTCGCTGAATTGATGCTCCATAGAACCGTGGGCATACATTGAGCAGTAACCGAGCCTGTGGAATTCCTGATGTGTGATTTCAAGAATCACAAGTTCAGATGTTTGAGTATCATCATTTGTATCGATCAATAATAACCAGTTCCTGAAAATGAAACAGATTTCTTGCAATGTACAAGTTTTATCCATTGGTTGTAGCCTCTATCCCTACAAATATGACTTTTGATAACTTTCACCTGTGTTGGGCGAATGGTTCGCCATCGTCCGCAGTTTATGACTTCCCCGCTATATGATACTTCCTTGGGCGCGCAATAGGTGATACCCCAAGTGTCTCGCCGAGGTTGCGCGATCTTTGGTTGTAATTTCTTCTATCAGTCACCATGCAAACCAATACAAGGCACTCTATGTGTTGCCTCCGGATTTTGGTATTAACTTTTCAACAAAACAGCTTACTAATCGGGACCAATTTCAATCATAAGGAACAATTGACCAGGTCTACAAGGGGGGTTACTAATTTTACAGAAATGTGAGTAAAATGCCTAATTATGGCAAATTAGACCAATATAATTATTAACTATCGTGGGGAACGAAACCCCAACAATATATTTTATGGACAATCCAACAACCTAAAAATGTGCCATAATGGAGCAAATCAGACACATTGAATAATCCCAGTGACTCGAATCTATGGTAACATTTTGGGGGAACTAAAGTAGATTATATGCATCAAGCTATGAAAATCGAACAAACTTGGAAATTGGGTTTATATTATGCGATATCAAATCATGCTTTAAAAATGTTGGGGACTAAAGGTAATTCCGTACCACCAAAGTTGCATGGAAATCCGGCAACTTTGAAGGTGATCCTAAACTATGCAAAACAGACATACTGAATGACCCCGTGACCTCAATCTATGGTAAAATGTTGGGGACTACAGATAAACCATCACCACCAGGTTGTTACTTACTTGAGGTTTTAAATATATATTATGCGAAATTAACACAAGTGAATAACCTCCACTGACCCCGAATCTTTGTTAAAACGTGTTGGGACTGAAGGTAGACCATATTCACCAAGTTTCGTAAAATCTGATAAACTTCTTTTTCAATAAAATTACTCAAATGGCCTCCTCAATTGGCATTTTTACGCTGGAAATCAATCATGTACCTGTACCTGTACCTATGTGCCAAACAAAATCACCATAGCATTAACGTGTCATCCGTATTCTGGCCACGAGCTAAAACAATGAATTCACTACTACTAGCTGATTTACCTACTCAATTAGGCGACTTCTGCACTCTAATAAATCTAATCATTTGTGATCACCCACCCGAACGACATACTGAATTTCACAAAATTCAGGTTCAGACCGTTCAGAGAAATCCTGCTAACGAAAAAGTGGTACACACACATACACACGGCAAAGTCCTCTTCCTGAACTTTTTTCAGGCAAGTCAAAAATATAGACAGCGTAGGCAATGGGTACGTGAAATGGGAACAAAGGGTCATCATCTGTATCAACTTCAATTGTTTCAGTGCGTTATCTTCGTTTCCTCATCCATGCTACAATGCCCTTCCCCCCCCCGCCCCCCCCCCCCCCACAGTGATGGGTAAGGCCATGGGGAAAGTTTATGTCCTTGTGGTACAAGGCTATTACCCCCCGTGTCTGCCTTGGGTTTTTGCACGAGCAGTGGTTTCTTTCATTCCCTAATAACCATGCAAATATTATACGTATTCCATGTGACGCTTTCAGGTTTTGGTAATTAGCATTCAACAGGAACATCTTTTAAAATGTGACCAATTTCAAAATTCCTAAGGCCTGATTCTTCCCCATTCTACCAAAGGAGTATACGTTTTGTGGAAATGTGCTAAACTTTCCTAAGTAAAATGCAATTAGACACAATACTCACCCTCCATTAACCCATTTTCTCAGGACCAATGTGGACCACACTATACGTGTCATAGGAATCCAACAACTTGAATTTTTGCATGAAGAATCGAATTATACACCCATTGAATTAACCCTCAGTGACTCGAGCCGATGTTTAAAAAATTTGGGGGACTGAAGTAGACCATACCCATGAAGCCTTCATGGAAATCAAACAAACTCTGAATTTTTTGAATAAAACTATGCAAACTAGACACACTGATGACCTCCAGTAGCGCCAATCTAGTTAAAAATGTTTGGCGAGTAGGTAAGCCATAGAGTATTTTTAGTTGTAAATTGTATTAATAATTCCACAATAACCTTGCTTTAACACCTTCTGGGTACTTTTGCACCTGGGCCTACAAGCCAAGGTAAAAACAAACTCTTTAACACCATTCCTGGTTACTTGTGTGGCCCCTGGGCCTACAAGCATTCTGTTTTGATGGAGGAGGGGGGGGGGAAGAGGGTAAGTTGGGCAAAAGCTTTTTTTAGGTTATTGCAGCGTTTCATTGGTGAATAGTTGTGATAGTCCTATTCGCTTATTTCCATAACAACTGATCACTACTACAGCTTCTCACATCAGGAATACAACAACATGAAGCATGATGCCATTCTAGTCTGTGTATCCTTTTAGAGTTGAGGCTATGACTCTATGTACACCCAGCACAATATGGCTCCACTATATATAACTCCCCATTCTATTTTGGTCCCCCCTATCCCTCCTCTAACCCCTTGCTGAAAAATCCAAATAATAATAGGTCTAAATCTTTTTCCATGCTGCTTAAAAAGGCCTGTCTCAAGTTATAATGAATTTTTCTGCAACAACTTTTGAAGACTGTATGTAATCTGGCTGATATTTGGGACATGGTGATCATTACAAGGAACATTTTTCATGAATATCATATATGTCATAAAGGGTAGTTTAAGGCTAATTATCAGATGTTAATTAATTCTTAATGGGTTTATTCCAAATCCAATGATTTTTGGTCCATAAGTGACCTTGAATGATCTCCTGCTGCATAATGTTTCTTATGGAAAATGTTTACGGCTTGATAATTTGCACTATGCACAATAGATCAGCCATATCGATACAGTTACTTGTAAGTTATTGCAACATGTTATATTTGGCAGTTTTTTGACATTGAATGAACCTTTGATGACATACATTTTTTATGCAAAATTGCTTGCCTCGATGTGATAAACCACAAACCCAAAAGCATTATGTAATCAGGTACACACTCCCTATGCTATTGCCCAAAAGGTATCAAAATGGACTGTGGCCCTTGTAACTTGAAGACTATGTGTCAGATTGAAGCAGCTAGGAGTTGGGTTTCGTCTATGTAGCACAACGTGTCTTCACATATCCAAAACTGATGGTTTTTTAATTTTTTTGGCCCTGTAACTCCTAAAATACGCACTTTCTTAAGACCTTGGAGACCTTTGACCTTGGACCTCGTCTTTCATTCAGACTTGTAGTACCGATTCCGTACTCGTACTCGAGTACATTTTCCTCATACCCGTACTCAGCTTTTTGGAAACTGTGTACTCGTACTCTACTCGACTCATGTGTTTTGTACTCGACTCGGGTCAAAAATCATAGCTGTGTGAGCATACTCACTTATTAGGTACTAATATAGTAATAGTCGAGTGGCATGCTCAAATAATTTTGTGGACTTGTAACTACATATGTCTCCATATGTGGTGTAATAATTCAGTGCGGCTGCTTGGCAGTGATGGCCAGCAATTGCTACCCCCACACCTTGCCCAGCCTTCAGAAAAGTAACTGAATGGCACTGACAGTTGATCCAACTCCGGTCAGCATGGGGCGTGACATACATCGGCAGTCCAGGAGCAGAACATGGCTGCGTACAACCTTGACTTGGCATCGTCTGAGCACTAGTTGGAAAAAAATAAGGAGGCGAGTTATTGCTGTTGCCTTCCATAACAGCATGGGGTGCAGGTTTCTTTCTTTGTTGAGCCATTGAGCCGAACCCATCGTCTCAGATATTATATTATTATACTCATCTGATGGCCGATGAACTTGTACTTGGTAGTGTTGTTGGTACTCCGGAAGCTCTGTACTCGTACTCAGCTGTTGGGAAACTGTCTCATGCTCATACTTTGTACTCGTACTCAGAGTGATGTACTCGTACTCGGTTCAATGTACTCACACTACAAGTCTTCGTCTTTAGATGTTTGTGAGCCACTAAACCCCAAAATTTACCATGACATCTCTACAAGCACCATAACTGAAACTCATTTCAATTGTTATTAGCCATCACAAAACTCTCACAAAAAGTTCATAATTTATGCCAAATTATTCACATTAAATGACCTTCACACTTTGTTCCATCTATCGGATGGAAGTGTACCACTCCACCAATTTTCATGGGGATTCACCCAACTTAAATCTTCATAAATTATCAAAATGTAGACTAGGTAATGCAAATTAGTAACATTAATGCCCTTTGGTGACCCCGTCCCCACTGTATATATACGATAACCATCTCCACCGAGTTTCATCAAAATCCAAAAAACTTAGAAACTTGCCAGGAATCTAATCAGTTGTGAACACGTTCATAGTTTGTGATATATACTAAGAACTGCATCACCAATGCATCTACCGATCAGAGATATCTTGTAACACAAGCTTTTTGCCAATTTTCATTAAATATGCAAATTATGCAAATTAGTTGGTCTTATGCATGAAAATGTGATGTGATGCCAATCGCCAATTCTTCATCCAAACGCACACCTCCACAGAAAGGTTCAGCATGAACGGCTTTCACGTTTAGGAGAAATTGAAGCCAGACGACACACCATACAAAGTTATCACTATGTCTCTCCTTGAACACAGTTCATGGGCGACTGTTATTCTATTTACATCTTTTCAGGAGTGATTCTGGTAAGAGAAGAAAACAATGAAAAATTTGTTACTACTTTTTATTTCCTTCTCAGAACTTTTTTTAAAAATCACAGTATCATTTATTGCCACCCTGAGCAAAAGTTAAGAAGTAACCAGTCTGACTCACACTAAAATGAATTGTGAACCCTGTATTTTCGATTAGGTCAAACCTATAATATGCAGATGTGGTGGTTCCAAACCATCCCGATTTTTCCAGAAGATGGCAACACTCCATTTTTGTCCTGAATCCATGCGTTGACCTGCTAGTGCTGCTGCTGGAGGGAAGTTATGGTTTGCTGATTTTCGCCCAAAATGGCATCTTGATGGCTAGTCCGCTACCACCTATTTCCCCTGCGTAATGCCTGGGTGGGCACGTTTGAATTACATGTACATATCCACAATTATCAGATATTTATATTATTATGCACCATGAACCATTATACCAATTTCGGCAGCATTCCGATAATGAATCAATCCCATCATCATCTTATCTCGTAAACCTTCCAATTACAATTCGTTTTAGAGAGCACCGATGTGTTCCATACTGTTCAGAAGTCAATATAACATATATAATATTGGGTCGTTGGCCACTCTAGTTGACCAAGAGCATTTCACCAGAAATTGTGTGTAGCAGATAGAGCCCCTGAATCAATGTAAAGTGCTTCACTTGCAGATAGAGCCCTTGAATCAATGTAAAGTGCTTCACTTGCAGATAGAGCCCTGGAATTTAATTTGTCAATTTGTGCTATACATGACTGTTGCTATCTTGTTACCCTTTTACCACAGCTAGCTGAAGTGGTATAATAGCCTGCACATAGTCCCGTTTCCTGTCTGCTGTAGGAGACGACACACCCAGTTGCGCTGCTTTCTTTTTCTGCTTCTGCTTGTGAATTCGATTCACAATTCAATTTTGAAACCCTCTAGTTCGACCAGTAGCATCCACAACCTATTTTTGCAGGTGTGGCCATGGATCTTTTTCTCCACTCCATGGAGTCGGTCATGTGGTGTACCACACACAACGGCGTATAGTCTTTGCAATGACCCCAGCCAGGATACAACCGTATTTGGGCATATACCAGCATATTAACAAACATCATCCCCACTCGCATACGATGACTGACATTCTCTTGCACCAAGGCATTATAACCTGATCCATGTTATGTGCCCACTCGGGAGCATCAAGTTTCAGACTCGCTGGTTGAGTTTTCCTCGTTTGCTTCATCGAAACCCCATCCCATGAGGGTACCAGGACACATACGACCCTCGCAAGAGAAATGTGACACCTGAATTCTGCCTAGACAGTCTAGTGTCATGTCTTCCTTTCAGACCTGAAGATAGGTTGTATGATCACTGTGTTATTACATAACGACCTATGACACTTGGAGCTGGTCTTAGCAGAACATCGGAGTGGAGCCTTTTTCTCTTGTGGAACTATGGCTGTACCATCTTAATACAACTTGGAGACACTATGCCATGTGTATTAGTCGTTATTGAACTAATCCCTCCAAAGACTAATGATACCAAAATACTTGGTTGATTAATGATTTCAAGACTTAAATTTGAACCTTACGGTTGAAAAATCTGCGCCCATGGCCAATTTCCCAGTTGGGGGGGGGGGGGGGGGTCCCCTTCTCTGGTATTGATGTTTAGTGCAACACAGGTCATGACAGGATTTGAACAGGGTACAGTCATGTTTATGGTACCCCTGCCAACCAATATAAGGACACACACACCCCCCTTCCCTGGGTTTCACAAGCTAGTGCAGGAACAGGAGGCAGTTGAGTTGATGGAGTTGCCTTCCCCCTACCCCCCCCCTACCTTCCCCACCTCATAGATGAGAAGTCTTGCAGTCCCTAATTTTCACACAAATCCTTATGACAGTTACAGTAAATTATGATTTTGAGACTCACATTTCAACATTACAGTTTGACACCTACACCCATGGCCAAATCCCCAGTTGTAGGGTACTGGAGGACTTTTCCTCCTCTGATGTTTACTTTTAGTGTGATAACATTGATCTAGACTGGTGCATTCATGGTACTCCACCGATATCAGGACCTTACCATGAACCCGTTACGGTGGATATGCAAATATATACACCCCTCTCTCAAACCCCTTGGGACCCTGTCGGGGGAGGAGGGGGGGGGGGGGGGCTGACCAGGTCCAAGTTTGCAAGACTAATTCGCAAGGTCCCTCCAATCTTGACCCCAGGTGAGATGATATTCCTGCAGCCAGGACTGCTCCCACACCAGCAGAGGCTCAACCTGGGGGAAGCACTGAGAGGATATTAACACGCACGTAAACGTAAACGTTGATGGATTGATGGACTGGTTGAAAAGAAACATGTCACACAAACAAACATGCCTCACAAGCAATTTATTCCAGGGATACAGCTCTGTGTATCTGCTATACCTTTCATAAGTATTCCACCTCCCCACCCCCCCCCCCCTTCCTTTCAAAAACTAAAATAACACAATGTGGGATCATCTTCACATCACCAAAGTAAAATATATACTTGTTCTTTATTTGTGTTTTCTTGAGCATTATACTGCAGTGCAATGAGGGCAGTGTATTACTTAATGACTGATTAGTGTATGGAGGGGGGAGGGGGTAGATTTATAGCAAGGCTCGGTTAGGTGTCTATGAGGTGCTCATAAGGGGGGACAAACTGAACAGTAGGGGCCCTATATGTATGTCTCAGAAATGCAGTAGTTTTGATACATCCCTCATGTAGACACCAATTACTAGAGTAGGGGCACTCTCGCCAATCTCACACAGAATCATCAATCTCATATCACCTGTCCTATGCTTTACTGAATTTTGGGGGAAGGAGTCTATTATGCAACCTATGCCTACTAAACAATGGTCAATTTTTTAATGAGGCCATCTATGAGTTTGGGTTCGCAATATTAGTCAAAACACATGGACATGCCAGCACATGTGCCAATTTCTAATCATGGAGAGTTGTAACCTAACCTACCAAAATCAGGGAGTGGGCGGCATGTGTGGGGTGTGCCAACTCGTGGAAAAAACAAAAACAAAGTCTGTCTCTGAGTGTCAAGAAGTCAGTCTCCAAGTGCCCGTGCAAGTCGGTTTGTAGGTAAAACAACCAACTGCAGAAACGGACAGACCATGATGCAAGAACCATGGATACATGGGTAACCTCTACCAACCACCCCCCTCCCCCACCCTCCTTTCATTGTGGCCTTGCCTCCTGGTCAGCCCGAAAGAGGTTCTAAAGAATACTAAAATATATACCCAGAATCTATAAAAGTTACACCCCTCTGGATTGTGTTTTCTATGAGTATAGCTGCTCTGAGCCCACAATAGCAGACTGTGTATTCAGAAGACTACACTGATCCAATGCCGGAAACCTGCAAGACTCTCCATACACTTTGTCATTGTTCATAGAGCTTCATGCCAGTGTGCATATCACTGTATGTAGTTTTGTACTCAAGTCAGGTGTTTGGGAATCTTGCATGCTTTCAAGACTGTGTCTTTTTAATAGAGCGTCATGCCAATGTGGGCTATCACTGTGTGATTTTGTACTGAAGCCAGGGGTTCTTGCATACATTCAAGACTTTCCATACACTTTGTCATTATTAATAGAGCTTTATGCTTGTGTGCGTATCACTGTATGTGGTTTTGTACTTCTTGCATGGGTTCCACTGGCCACAAAGCAAGAGGGTGGGATTATCAAATGCCGTACATCTACTAATTTATTTTTGCACCCCCTCACTCCCATAGTAACACACATTCAAACTGTGGAGAACCACAAATTCCCTTTGAAATATTAGAATTTCTTGCAGAGGAGAATTATCATTCTAGTTTTCACATTCGACTCTATATACGAATGTTTTTTGTTTTTTTCGAAGCATATCCATAAATGCTAGTAGTTTGAATATAATAATGTGGAGACAACCCGAAATTTTTCTTTTGATAATATTAATTCAAACAGATCACATAGAAACTATGATAACTGGTAACCTGCATGAAATCTAAAACAAACCACAGAATATAGAAAAGCAATCCATAACAGATACTTCAAAATGATACCCACACCAGGGTCACATTGAAAACGAGGATAGTTCAGGCAGTTACAAAAACGCCACAACTGTACCAGGAATAACACCCATATGACCATCCACAATATTTGATATTCAATTGTAGTCCAATTAATTGGCAGACCAATGAGGAATGTAATTACAAAGAAATAAGTGATTGGCCTGTTTATAGTAAAGAAGGAATGAATGGGCAAACACCCTAGGCATCATCAAAGAGGAGAAGGATCTCGGCATTTCTGAAAGTCAACTAGCAAGTTGTTGAATGTGTAGTTTGGAAAGAGGAGTGGTGTAGCCAGTGGGGTGGGGAGGGGGATAAGGGCAAGTCCCCCCCCCCCCACAACAACCGAGAGGAAAAATTGGGAATCAAAGCCTAAAATATGGGAAATAAAGGAGGAAAAAGGGGAAGGGGGAATAATGGGGAGAAATAGTGGGAAAACCAGGAAATCAAGTAGAGTTGGGAATGAATTGAATAATTGCGACGAAAGGTGGGGCCGGTCCAATATGGCATTGAGGGTAATGGGGATATGGTGAGGTACGAGGAAGCCCGCTTTACCTACGTCCTCTATGAATATATTGGTCACTCCCTCCACCCCCCCCCCATCACTTTCGTCAACAGACGGAAACCCAGGAGGCAGTGACCGAATCAAGAATGAATCGTCCACCCCCCCCCCCTCGACTCAGCTATGCATAGAGTCCACACGTGACATTTTACTAGGATGATTCGTTCCAGCAACCTAGCAGTTGCCAGACTAGGAGCGATTGCATTGTCTAAACCTCAGAAAATTGCCCACTACGAGTGATATGGGTTAAGGTATTCAAAAATTCTGGAAGGTTATGAGAAGGTTAAGGCAGTCCAACAAGGTTTAAATTCAGTGAAATTCACTATGAAGAGAGTTTACTGCTAGAGTGTGCAAAACCAGGTTGAAAATCCATAACTCTTACTGATATACACTAGCTGGGTTTTGCACACACTAACAGAAAACTCTGTGATAGCGATTGAAGCTGGCACAAGGGTGGTGAGAATGTCAACCTTTTTAATTCTGTGCCAGGAATCCTCAAGAAATGGTACCATGGCAGTAACTCTCTTAATTCACCTACCCCTGTGGTTTCAACTAGAACCTGTACAAACTGCTTTCACTCATACAAGCTCCAAAGCTGTTAAGTTCACAGGTCACAACAACCAATTATCCTAGTGAATAACTCCAAAGAAGGAATGCCCCCCCCCCTAAACAATTCCTGCTCCAGAGATTATGGAAGTCCAATTCTGTTATTATTCTTCCTGGAAAAAAAGCCCAATCTCTAACCTTGTACGTATGTAAGAAAATATGGACAGATCTCCATGTAATAACCATGGGAGCATGCAGAATATGGCTCACATTATCCACTATGGACAGACTCAGAGTTACAGCTAGAGTGTGCAAAACCAGGTTGAAAATTTGTAACTCCCATTGACTCCCAAAAGAGTTATGATTTCCTAAGGAGTTTTAGCACACTCTAGCATAACTCTGTTCATAGGGATCAGAGCAGTATTTACGCCAAGGTGCAAATTGCGCGATCTGCGCATAAACTAAAAATCCTGCACACAAATAATTAATATGTGGGAATGTCCCCCACTGGTTTCCACTATCAGCCTGGTTTCCACTATCAGCCCCGATCCTTGGTACATCTGGCACAATGTATGCATACTCATGTCATTGTGCGAAAAATATCTGGTTTTCCTTATTTATTAATCATCACAAATTATGATTTTCCCTGGAAAGAACGTTCACTATGGGCCAGAGAAATGTTGCGGGAGGATTTGCCCTCTCGGCGACAATCTCATATTGCTTAGCTATGGGAAGCAAGGACAGTATGACATGGGGTGACATCCCCAATTACAGTACAGTACCACTGCCTATACAGTGTGTAGCAATAGTTGCAATGTAGTCATTTTAGAGAGAAGTCAGAGAGACCCCTCAAGCATCACATCCCTCCCTGTGTGCAGTGTCAATATTTGACGGTATGCATGGTACCAAAAGATTCACTGATCTGTATTTTTTGAGAACCCCCCCTGGATTCCAAAATCCCCCTCTGAGAGATTGCGAGGGGGGAATTCCCCCACGCATTTTGAGAACTAGCGTAAACACTGGATCAGAGGACAGAAAACGATGTTGGTTGGAAGGCAATGATCTGTATTTTTTGAGAACCCCCCCTGGATTCCAAAATCCCCCTCTGAGAGATTGCGAGGGGGGAATTCCCCCACGCATTTTGAGAACTAGCATAAACACTGGATCAGAGTTCAGAAACGATGCTGGTTGGAAGGAACTCTCCCTCGGCTGTCATTAATAATTTGACCAGTATGTACAGGTTTGAAGGACTCCTCGGCCCTATCATTCCATCAACAGGTGAAACGTTGCTCAAAAGTGAAACTGAGGTGCTAATTTTACTACCCTAGCCTCCACTAAATTAGTTATATATTGTCTACCAGCCCTGCCTTAATATTATAGGGAGTAGTTGATGGAAACACCATAGTTTTCCACACATTGATTCCTCTTTCCGACAATCCGGAAAATCTTCAAATCGTTTTTAATTTTATCAACGTTGGCCCCTTTAAGACCTCATGTGACTTGACCGACTGTACTAACCTGTTACCCTCTTGACTGCTATATTTGGACGTGCACACATCCGTTTGACCAGCCAGTTCTATATCCACCCACGTTATCTGTGTGTACCTAGCGCGCCTGTACTGCTATCTCAGCATGTGGGCCCCGCTACTCTGAGGCTTGTGTAGGAGTTCCTCCACTTGGCGAATCTGAGGACTGGGAACTGGCCGCTCAATCTGCTGTATCATTGTGTCATCTGATTGACATGTGGAAAAGGTTCAGAGTAAATTGATAATGTACGATAATGCATATAATTATAGTGTCACACTTCAGCTAAATCCTCCCCCCCCCTCCTCAAATGGTGTGTATGAAACAATAAGAATAATACTATGTTATAAAATTCTCATTGGGCCAGAAGCTCTAGATTATTACTATTTGTGCTAATTAAGACACAAACACTCCCCCGTAGTGGTCAGGTTATTGAGCACATAAGATCAACTTTGGAAGATAATCCTGTTCGACCATTAGTGTGTGAACAACCATGTGTTATTGCCCGTTCACCTCAACAGAGGATACACAGTAGCTATAATGCCAGTGTTGATAAGTTTTATATGTCTCTACCAACCATCACAACACACTAGTACTAATTGTCACATGAAACAACTGTTTACCCTCCGTTTGAAAATGTCATCAAAAACCAATGTGTAGTCCCTAAAATTGGGACGGGGGGGGGGGGGGGGGGGGGGGGGGGGGGGGGGGGGGGAGGGGGGGGGGGGGGGGGGGGGGGGGGGGGGGGGGGGGGGGGGGGGGGGGGGGGGGGGGGGGGGGGGGGTGGGGGGGGGGGGGGGGGGGGGGGGGGGGGGGGGGGGGGGGGGGGGTATGTATCTTTACTGGGGATAAAAATAGGATTCAGGACGTTTTCTTCGTAATTGATCTGAGATGTTAGACCAGGTAACAGGGCTGTAACCAATCCCAACCTGCTCCCGGAGCCACAGCTGCAGACGATACTTATAGCAAATATCACGCACAAACCCCAGACCCAGAAAATCCACTGCAATCATAGGGAACCACATAGTTGACGCCAAGAACTTCCATCGCAACTGCAAGTACCGCCACTCAGGGAAAAACCCCCCCCCTCATCCGAATATATTTGGTTGAAAGTTGTCACTGAAACCACTTACCATTCTTCTGGACTTCGTCCAGCTGGCACTTGCCGAAAGATATATAGCTCAACAAAATCATGCATACATCAAATAACAAAAATATGCCCATCAAGCTAGCTGGTGCCTGGAATTAAGGTAATGCAATACTTGTGGGTTTCTGCCTCGAGTTTCAGCAATTAGGGACCTCGAACAAACTAATCGGGTATTACATCCTGTTTGAATTAAATCCCTCAATATATGAACGGAGCAATATAACTCTCCGATTCAAGATTCTTGCTATAACCACTAAACACTGGGTAAATATCGCCTTTTGAAACAGGCGTCTGTTGAACAGCTTTTGGCATTATCACTGCTGTAGCAGGATATGGATCGAAGAGCTGTTAGGTTGTCAGGAAGGGCACTCTTCAAATGAATCGTAATCCAAAATCAGTCAGAGCTCTTCTTTTTAGAGTCAAGAGAGACAAAGTCTGAAAGGCATGGGATGCCCAAATGAACAATTAAATTATGCAAATTAGTCACAGCAACCAACAAACTCTCAAGCTAATTTTCCAATTATCATTTCAATATCATGGCAAAAATTCGTAGGTCTTTCGGGCGGAAATTGAGTAAAAAGGAGAACATCAAACAGTACACCGCCACACAAAATGTCAGCAGAAGGGTGATCACGGTTCAGTCTGTTCAGAGGTGATCGCAACGCACATACAAACAACTGGGATGGAATTCTGTACACAAGGAATGGTGACAGTCCAGGAAAAAAACCTGATTTGCAAAGCAGGACTTGTACGCATATGCAACTGAAAGCCGACTTATCACAAGTCTGTAGTGGATTACTGTAGGATACTGGAGAACTTTGTGGGGGAATAGAATTATGGTGAGGAGAGAGGTAGGGGGGGGGGGGGGGAAGTTTTTTTGGGAGCAGGATATCCTACATGCATTTGCAATCCTGGTGAGTAAAAATATTGGAGGGTAGGACCATTTATGATTGTGGTAAGCATGATTTAAACGCACATCAACAATTGATCTATAGTGCCATTACAGT
The DNA here is from genome assembly GCA_026419785.1 of Sclerodactyla briareus. Taxonomy (NCBI): domain Eukaryota; kingdom Metazoa; phylum Echinodermata; class Holothuroidea; order Dendrochirotida; family Sclerodactylidae; genus Sclerodactyla; species Sclerodactyla briareus. Next base: position 122,840 of record JAODTK010002221.1, on the reverse strand, counting down.
TTTAAGACAATTTCTTCAGCAGCAAACATAACTTACAATGATGGAGCAGTGGTTCTCAACCTCTTCACTGCTATTACCCCCTGAAGATTCCTGGCTGGTATCCATAAATGACAGCTTGGATACAACAAGCAATGTGGAGTTATTGGTCTCCAAAGTTTGGGCCATTAGGCAGAGAATTGGGAAGAATCCCAATTGCACACTAACACATGACATCACACACAGACAACACGGGATATCATGTTATGTATTTCATTGTTTTGTTTTGTTGAATAAGTCAACATTTAGCAGAAGTTCTGTTGTCTTTCTTCCACCAAAGTAATCTTCAACACTTACCAACCCCAGCAGCCATCCTCTCCCATAGACTAAATCCTTTTCGAAGTGAAATTAATGTTCGAAGTTCAATAGAAACAAAGATGTTTTCAGGTTGTGCAAGTGAGACATAATTTATTATGCATGATGGGATGCCTTTCGATCTTGTGCAATACCCATCTTCACAATACACAAACATCAGAAGACAATAACTCCATAACGGGAAGTCGTATGAACTTCTGGTTTGGACTAACGCATACAGTTTTTATCCAGCTATTATATAGCCCCTTTATAATTATCCTGCAGTTGTCCTTAAATACCCCTTCCCCTCCCCCTCCCAGCCTGCTGAGCAGATGATATGTGTGGGCCCTTCCTAAACAATAGAGGGGGCTATTCCTCACTGACAATCAACATATTGTTGGCTGGGTTTTATTTTCATAAAGGGAAGGGCGATAGGGTGGCCACCCTGGACTTGTGTGTTTTTTGCCAATTTTAATGGCACATGGGCGGGGTGCATGGTCAATATGGGTGAGTAGATGAGTTAGAATATGTGAAATAGATTAACAAATACCCAAAGACTGTGATTGTCTTCATTATAACTGATATAGCTGTCAAACACTTACAGTGCATGGGCATCGAGAACATAATAGCCGTATTTCACGAGATCACCAAATCTACTGCATTGACTATTCCGCTCATGAGCAAACGCCAAAGTTGTAATATCCAAATCAGCAGCGAGCAAATTTATTGAAAACATACTCTTACAGTTGGTCGTTTGGCAACTGCCAACTGCGTATCGGCGCCCCATTTCCTGTGTATGGAATGGAAAGACTGAAACAAGGCATAAACCCCCCTGCCCCCCCTCCCTATAGAAGACCCCATACAACCCCCTATGGGGTTGTAATGTAAAGAACCGCTGCAATAACGAATATCGCAACTGGGTAACACAGCCAAATTTCCTCTTTAAATGCCAAAATGCAATAACACAATCACAATGAAACCAGCACTTCTGCCAAAAAACAAAAACAAAAGTTACCCCTACAAAGCAATTCTCAGAAACTCTTTGTAGAGGGGATGCAATTATTAACTGACTGACACAAATAGAGAGAATAACAGGTGGTGCATTTCATCCTTGAACAATATGTTACAATTTAAAGGGTCTAGTGGGCAATTTCAGCAGAGCAGCAATTTTCTCTTTAAATTTCTCTTTAAATGCCAAAATGCAATAACACAATCACAATGAAACCAGCACTTCTGTAATAAAAAAAAAAAGTCACACTTACGAAGCAATTCTCAGAAACTCTCTGTAGAGGGAATGCAATTGTTGACCGACAGATACAAATAGACAGAGAGAATGACAGGTGGGCGAAGCGTAATCCTAACCAGCAGCTGATGTGAGCGAAAAATAGAGCAATTTCATTCCCTGAACAATATGTTACAATTTAAAGGGTCTAGTGGGCAATTTTAGTAGAGTAGCAATTGTATCATATTTAACAATAATTTCATGTTCCAACTCCCTTTATACAAAATACCTTTCAAACGAGCTGACATGATTACCCAAGCAATCGAAAGCAAATAGGTCACCCGTGCCACACTTTAAATGAATCAGGAGACAATCTAGGTGATCATTTGGTTTTATCACTTTCATTTTGAGGACAGTTTTCATTCTCAACATTGCACAATATGAAACCAGAAATTATTTGAAATTAATTCTGTCTATTACAAGATGGAGAATGCCTGCTAAAAATATACTACATTCAGTTCATTGAGAAAATAAAATCCTAGTGAAACAACCAGTAATGGAGGAGAGCAGGTAGTGTAACTGTACGAGGGGGCTCAGTGGAGGGGGGTGGGGAAGGTTGAGGGGGGTGAGGTAGGGTCCCCCAGACACAACTAGGAAAGACCATAACAGGGATACTGGACACAAAAGACGACATTATGGCAGCGGCCATCAGGAGAAATTGCCACCACCCCCATGAGTCTATCGAGTACATGCTGCATTAGAATGAAGAAATACCATACAAAAGCAGCTACATGTACGGAGAATGTGTACTGTCTACTTCTTCAAGTCACGTCCACCCCTCACTGAAGAACCCATAGAAGCCCCTGGTAAAAGGCTACCCCAGCAAAAACTACCCTCGGAAAGGAAATCCTAGAATAGTCCATGTCCGGGGTTACGCAATGATTGTGCAAGCAGCATGGAAATGATATGCCAGAGAAGTAAGCTAGAGCAGCTCAGATATTTCCGCCCACGGGATGCTCACACATCCGATCGTTATCACAAATGTTCAATTACTGCTATTTATTGATGCAGAATGTTTGGATAAGGTCACAAGATTGCAGAGGCAGCGAAGGAATTTTTTTAATTTGTGACATCACTTTCTTTCTCTGATTTGAACCAAAAAAAACAGCCTATGAAATGTATTGATAACAATACACTCAAATCAAACATAGAGGTATATTATGCCTCCAGTGAAGTGGAATAGGTTCCCAAATTCAGTCCCACTTTGAAATCAGGCCTCTCCTGCCATTCCAACTTTAAAGAAAAAATCCTGTGATATACTTTCAAGCAGAGGACCCGTATAGGACCCGTAATCTATTCAAGGCCCAGCAAGTGTTTCAGTCCATGATTACTGCACTTTTTTTGTTAGCTGCGAATCCCTCACCAAGTACACAGAATAAGGCAATTCCTCTCTGATGGTACCTCAATTAGGGGGTGGGGGTAATCACACCACAGGGGAAACATGCAGATTGCCTACCCCTCCTCTGCCTCTGCTGGGCAACCCCTCATGCTGAGCACCCCGCAGTAATGGCAACTTCTAATCTCTACGGCAGTGGTACCCAAACTTTTCAAGATGGGACCCCATTTCATGTAGCGCCATCTGAGCGTGACCCAAGTTTGTGTCTCCGGAATAATAAGATGTGCAGGCATCCTTAACCTGTAGTACTGTACTGTAGTTGTATGTGAAAACAATACCGTATTCCTTCCGTTAAGCGCCCATCTCCCATAAGCGCCCACCCACCTTTTTTGGCAAAACATAGGTCGCTACCGAATAGCCCTATAAACCTGGTGCCCGTTGCGCTGTGTGAAAAGTTTCCGTGGTTGTACCATTCTCGCTACATGGACACACAACACCCCAACATAAAAAAAAAACCTTTCACTGGAAAAATGTTTCCTTATCATAATTCGTCATTTTACGATACGATTTGTGTGGGCCAATATATACTCTCGTAACGCCCGCCTACAATTTTTGCAAAGCCCCTGGCGCTTAACGGAAAGGATACGGTAGTGATTACAGAACAGGTGGCCAACGATAATTGAGCACATAATGCTAGATTCCTCAGGAGAAATGCAGACCAGCCTTATAAAACACTAAATAATGATTTTAAAAAAGGGTGATTTTGCGAACTTTCTAATTCGGGGTGTAAATGCCTGTACCCTCAGATTTTTTTATATTTTGAAACAAGCTGCAACCCCGCAAGAATTGCTTCACGACTCCAGCTGGGGTCCCGACCCCAGGTTTGGGAAATCATGTCTCTGAGGCAATCCACTGAATGGTCAATACTAAAGCAGGACCATAACAAAATCCTATAATCCCCTTTTATGGTAATTGATGCTTTTAACCAACGACATGCATGGTACCAACCTACTAGGTACCTAAACTGGCAAAATCTTCTAGTACAGATGTGGCCATCAATGTGATTTATAATCATGGCTGGCAGGAGGGACATGGGGGAGAAGAAATGCGAAAAAAAGGGAAGTGTCATCAAAATCCAAACTTGGCTTTCATGCTTCCATAGGGGTGGGAGGGGCATATCTCATGCCCAACATAGACCCACCCACCCTACCCACCGCAACTCTGATACTCCCACAACAGCACCTTTTTCTTCTGGTGGTTGGTCTACCCCAAATGGGTTTTGTGGTCCCTACACATGGATCTTCTGTTTTGATCTTTGCTAGGGAGACTGCCCTCCACATATCACCATATTCCCGGGTGGTCTCAGGGTCCTTCCCGATGTTGGACCCATCACTCCTCCCGATGAATGTCGGCACCTGAGAGCTTTCCAAATTTTAGGATTTTCTTACATGATTCCCAATTTCTGACTTCCCCGTCGCTGAGGTTGTCTTTTCCAATTTACTAGGATATACCTTGTTCTATTTTTACACTCAACCTTGGCAAGAAAGAGACGGAAGGGTATATCCACGATTATGGTTTAATCCGATTATACCGATTTCAGATTATTTTCTCATAATCTGCTCGATTCCGATACTAATTCCGGTTAAAAAATATCGATGGGGGAATGCACAACACCAGGTGGCAGTTCAACCAGTGATTGCAGGGGATGCCGTGGCCCACTCACTTGCCACAACACAACACAACACACATGTGCAGCAGCATTGCCAGTATTCAGCTGTTTGCTGTTGATTTGTACATTGCACACAGCCATTGCACATAGTTATTGCCATAGCTCATTGCACATACCAGTTCCTGCCAATCCCATTGAATTTTCTAGTTCCGCCTTGACATCTCCACACACAGCTAATCTCAATGGGTTTTTTTTCATTGACCTGGATTATTGCTGGTATGTTCGAGCATTCATTAATTCGCATAAATGATGCTGTGATACCGTGAACCAATAATAAAATGATAGACTTGATTCACTGACAGTCAATACTAAACTATAATTAGCAGCTATAGCGATGATTTCAACACCTTAAAACATTTTCAGGCCTCCATCTCTCTTCTGCTTTCAGCAAGGTCGCGGCAGCAAGATATTTAAGAGCTACTCGTAGTTGTTGTGTGTGCTCTGTCGGGCTACAATCTTTGCAAAGAAGTTGGAACACACATTGAAAAACGTGGCAATATCGTTGCGACCCCACCCCTCTACTACCATATTGTATTTGATCGCACGGCCTAACTACAACATTGAACGGGGACTGAGGTTTGTTTCAGTTATTTATCGTCTATTGGCATTACTGGATCATGTCTGTCTCTCAGAGAAATTAGGGGCATTCTTGGGAGAGAACGTATTCAGGTACAATACAGTGTGCACCGTATTGGATCTCATCACTCATCAATGGGGTTCCCAGAAAATGTTTTTCACTGGTTGGTATGTAAAAGTCTGTTACAATTCCCAACTCGGCACCGAATCTGTCAATAACGAACGTCTCACTCTCATGACTGTACTAGCTAGGAATCACTGTGCAGTTAGATTTCCTTAATGTACAGGTACTACAAAATGGTGTACCTTACCTCATAACTATAGTGAAATTCCAAATCAATCATGGTCTTCAATGGTGTTGAACTAATTGAGATGGATATCCAATACCCAGAGAAATTTATTTTTTTGCTGCGCTTTCTCTTTCTTTTTGCAAGCAGTAAATTCTTTCCCCTGAACAAATAGAGAGTCACTCGATTCGTCCAAATCCGGTTCAAAAACGGATCTTTCCATTGTTGCATGTAGCTTTTTATTCATATTCTTACTGTCTTTTGAGTTTTACTGTCACTGGAGTTTGCGAACACATAGGTTAGTTTGTATATAGCTCAAATATTAGGCAAATGAATGACTGTGTTCCTATGTTGTAGCACCTGAAGCATGCACTTTCATGTTGTCTTATTTTTTACAAAATTATTATTATCATTATTAACAAATTCTCTCACTTCAATTATTTAATTCATGAAATCGAGCGCTGTTCCGTGCTGTCGTTCACAAATACCAGATTCTTGTTTTGCCATTTCAAAATCATTTCTGTCCAGACCCTTGCTTCCTCTGCTGTGATGAAATAATGAGAGGAGACCTCAAAACAAAACTTGCCCTTGCTCAATTGGACAACTCTCTGACCACAAATACTGGTGAGTCCCAGGATAGAATTTTGTTTGGGTGCTGCATGGCAGGGGAGGGGTTAAAATACAACTGAAGCAAAGCATACGCCAGAACGAACAAAAGAGGGTCTCGGAAATTACAAAACCGCCATTCTCCCTGGATTCCTGTTGATGCACCTAAGAAATACATGTCACAGTAATAAAAGAAAACCATAATAGTTTTCATAGAAATGATCGGATTCTCGTCCCATACACACCCCTCTCGGATTCGGTACGTTCCCCTGATTTCAACAGCGAAACTCGTCACATGAAGTTGAGTGTACATCAGGTACATGCAGGCCTATAAATATCGATGAGACTAGCCTGAAATGTAATCGCTCACCCTCTGGCATTACCTTGCATTTAATCTTGACATTTATATCTGCATTGAGTATTTTATTTTTGGAGTGGGCAGCGACCATGTGAGTACAAGTTCTGCTATTTTTGTACCTTCTATTTCACAAGTGAGGAAATCTGAACCTCGGCCAATTCCCGCCATTCGCTGGTGACGTAATACTAGGTTGCCGCTATTGTGCACATTGCCATGTGACATCACGGAAGGAAGAGTGTAAGAGGATATGAGAATAGGTACAGTCGCTCCTTTGCAGCATGATGTGAGGGGGAGGGGACCTTTCTAATAAAAAATTGCCCCTCCTGAAATTGTTCTGTATTTGTTTTCGGGTACTGCTGGGTCCAACCAAAAGCATCAGTTGTGAGTATAAGCCGTAAGCTTCAGGTATGCTCCATCTAGGTTTTTCTGGGGATGTACGTACGCCCAGATAAGGATGAGACATGACATTCCCCATCTAATCAAGGTGGAGTGAACTCAGTGATAGCAAATACCAACAAGGTAACATGCTCAAATTCCAAATACCGAGTGTCTTGGTTAGATATAAGGTATCCTGTCCAACCACTGCTTGCTAATTTATTCACAGCAGCCTCCTAATCAGAATTAGAAACTCAATCTCAAAGTGTCAGACTCGGACCAGACTCGTGACTGATCCTAACACCAGCAAATCCACAAAGAGGAAGATTTTGTAGAAGCAACTGCTTTCAATTTCCCTCCAACTTTCAACACCATATTATGCTATCTAACTGTCTTCTGTCTTTTGGCCATATGGAAATATTTGACTCGTAACAAATGTCATTGGTGACCCTAGGCAATGCTTGGCAATACCCTTCATTTACATTCAGTGTCGGCATAACCAATTTGCACGACTATGTGTGTGCCATGGTTTCACAAATATCAAAATGAACCCCATTGTAGTACTTGCATATGATACAGGAGATCACACATTTTATACCTCATAAATGCACTCATATACTGACCCTGTGTATGTAATAAATCATGTAACGATGTGCCAAATTCACCTCCAATAAGCAACAGGGGAATCCCCAACCAGTAATTAGTTGAGGGCAGTGTATGGGGCTATTTGATACTAGGCCTGTTTAGGAATAGGCCTACAGTACATGTATTTTGTTTCATTTGAAATGTGACGAAGAGGATAGAAAGGCTGCTCTCAAATCAATGCTAGCCTTATAAGCATGCCAATTACAGAACGCCTTCGCAACAGTTTGTCACATTGCAAACTATTGTATCGTAGCTATCATCCATTGTTTGTAATCCCAGGCCCACACAGCCAGTCCCCTTATGCCGAGACAACCCGCCAGGACAAGTAAGAAACTTTTAAACTTTTTCCGATCTAACCCACTTGATCACACCCCTTTCTCTACTGTTGGGAGTATTCACCATTTATCAGACAACCCTATGATTCATCTTTCAATTTCTAATGTTTTTTATTTTCTCAATAAGGCATCACTTGGGAGTGTATCTCATTTCAGATCCTCCATGATTCTATTATAAGTTCGTGGTACTATTACATTTATTACCTATACATATAGCTCACTGTTTAGCCTAACATTCAAATACCGCACTGTGCTACAGGGCAATCTCGAAACATGCCGTTTATTAGGATGCCGTTTTAGCGAACTGGTCGATGATAAGCGTGGTAGTCAACATGCTCTGTGAGTATATTAAAATTTGCCAGAAAAAAATTGTGAAGAAGGGGGGCTGCATAAACGTTGTCGGTATGTGGCAAAAGAGAAAACAACTGCCAACGGACTGGAGATACCAGCTATGTATACCGTTCCACAGAGCAGATTCTGACATCAGCAAGCTGGAACAAATACTGGGTGTTGAATTCTTTGGTACCCCCAGGGGTAACTGAGTGACCCCATGCCCCCCCTTCAACATCACAACCATTTATTTCCTACCAAAAAAGTTATCGTGTCATCGTACAATTAGTGTTCCAACCAGTTTTGATTGAAAGTGTGCTTCTATTAAGGTTACAAAAATCATGAACCTTTCAAAATTCCCATGGTGTACTCCATTAGGGGCATGGTCTCTATTAGAATGAATATACCGTATCCTTATGATAAAAAAAAATTTATTTAAGTGACCAGTGGCCCTAAATTAAGGTTATGATGAAATAGAGTACAAAAATAGTAACCAATAACCAGAACAAGACTTCCTGTGAGTTACTATTAGTTATGTCCTTGTAGAAACTGCCGAAAGCATCCTTCCTGTCACAGTGTATCATTTAGTCCAGAACCGCAATGACATCCAGGCATTGGGAAATGTGAGGGCAGTATGCTAAGAATATACTACTACTCCCTTGAAAAAAAAAAAAAAAAAACCATGGGGAAAAATCCAGAAGATGACAGTGTCAGTAATATGAACGTAGGCGATAGCTCCCAGTGTCTCGCCTGGTTGCGCGATCATCGGTTTCTTTCCATCAGTCACCACGCAAACAATTATAGGTCATTCCATGGGTTGCTTTCAGATTTTGTATTAGCTTTACAAGACTGGATGGTCACGTTTTAATTTTAGTATACTATTTAGTGCCCAATTGCAAATTCACAAGGAGATCAGAAGGACTATCCCCCCACCCTCGCCCTGTCTTTATGGCCACCCTGACGTTCAATGTAGGGACAGGTCAGGATTCATCATTATTTATCATTCATTCATTAAATTACATACATACCATCTTCAAGGATCTGCCATTCGTATTGCCTGAATTTTTCAGGATGCTTTATATTGCTTTTTTTTTCTTATAATAATGCCATTTTTTAATAAGCTTTCGAAGACAATATCTTTTTATTAATCCAATGTCTTAATCATGCATTCATGTATATAGTTATTTGGATTGTAATATTTCGTACATGTTTTTCATCACTCTGGAGTTGTTTTTTGTATTTTCATACTTGTTTTGGGTTGCCATAATTTTTTGCCATATTTTCTTTTCAATTCTACTGTTTCTAGCTTTTTAGGGACTTTCTGTTAGGCACCGTAGGCGTGCATTGGGCCTCTATAATCGTTTTGATGATTATTATTATATACTTGCCTTTGCCCTGTGGGATTCATTAGAGAACAATCGCAGGATTGACTAGAACAGAAGTGATTTGTAGTGGAGGAACATACTTTTCGGTCCAAACCCGCCTTTTCATACAATGTTGTCCTGATTGAGTTATTGACCTGCAAGGGTAATCATGCCGAAATTTATATATATATAATCATACTAATGTTGTGATATCGACCGTTTGAATGACACAGTAATCTCCGTGTTTTTGGTTAGATCACTCAATATTCCACCAGAGTTCATTTGTCTATCCTTTACAGAAGTACCCGTCAACCCAACTAACCACTACAAGTCAGTCCCAATCTTGATAGAGTAATTATTTTCCAAAGTGAAATTAATGTGTAGTTTCCATTGAAACCACAGAATATATTTTTGTATAGTATGGCAATATTATACCAGCATGGGTGCGATCCTTTTCTATATTGTGCAATACACATGTTACAGGAGGCCTCTAAACTATCCCTATCGGGAAATTGTTATGGCTTCCTGTATGGGCATTCATTTTCGTTAGCTTTTATACACAAGCTTCTAATTGATCTTGGCGTTGCCCTTTAAAGGCCGAGGGTCATGTAAAAAATTATGCTGACTTTTGAAACTTTCTATTCATTACATTAATGGTACCAAACCTCCATATATACCAAATTTTCAGCCGATCCGAGTGAGCTGATGAGGCCCCATCAGCTATTGCAAAATTCACCATGACATCATGGGGGGGGGGGGACCACAGGATCCTGTGGTACTACAAGTCATGTAACCATGTACTTTCCGAAACCCTGTAACAAACGCACTTTCACAAATTGTTCAAATTATAAGAATGATTTCATTCATTTCTAAGTGAATATGTATTTTCGAATTCCTCTTATCTTGCCGCAAAAAAAACGAATTACTGTGTAGAGTCCATGGGGCCGCCTTAGTTCGTTCCCCCCTAACACATAGAATCCCTCAAATCCTTGAAATTATATTGAAATGACACAACGAGCTCATGCCAGAAACTTCAAGTTTGGGGGTGGTGGGGAGCTAGTTTGAGGAAATCTGTCCACATGACCATTGGCCTTAATATATTTTTTACGAGGTAACCAAGGGGAGACTCGAAAGACACTAATATAACACTTACAATTCACGCTAGTAATAAATACGTCAGAGTGTTGGGGGGGGGGGGTAAAGAGGGGAATGCCAAATCAAGCCATTTAAACCCACTGAGACAAAGGACAGTTCACAATCACTGAAGATTCCAGGCAAGAAGGTCCACATTCTTCCTACAACATAAGAAAGGGAGGTGACTGTAAATCCTCCTGAAACTTTTAACCCCCCCCCAAAAAATTAAAAATAATAAGCACATGCCCCCATCGTCGGAAGTGATTTAACCGATCGTATGCCGGGAGCTATAAATGAACACAGTCACGGCATGATGGTAATACCGCATGAACTACTGAATGATCGAGAAACCCTGGTTTGATGTAACTGGGGGCAGTATTTCAAACTAGACATAATACTGACAACAATGGCACGTGAACAATAGAAATAATTATCTATTTTAGAGAATGACAGTTCCTGTCACAGGGTCATGTCTAAGTTAGCGCTCTAGAAACGAACCCCCACATTTTCAAAATTGTAATTTGTGTTACAAGGCAGGTATCCTGTAACCTTGCCTGCGATACCATCTTATTGGCACTAAAGTATCCTTCTACCCACAAATCTCTAGCCCTGAAATAATGAGTAGTTCAGTGTAACACCTTCTCATACACACTCCCACAGATCAGTGAAGGGTGAGTGACGAACACTAATCTAACAGTGCAGGGGATTGTTTTGGAACTCTCACAGATGCCAGGAGCGTGTCTCATAACCCCCTAACCTCAGGTTTGAAGTTTCCAACTCTCTCGTGTTTTGTGTTATGTTCATTAATCAGTTTAGGTCCGATGATGTCACCAAGAGGAACCAATTAATCTGGCTGTTGAGTTACACAGTAAATTGCTGATATTTCATTTTTTATAGGTGAAAGAACAAGGTAATTTTCTTCTCTGAAGTCAATGATGCTTGCATCTATTGAGTCCTACCAATTCACTGATTTTTCAGTCACACAGGTTCACCCATTCTCTATTGACGGTTTTTCTCATTTTGCATTGCTTTTGCATTGAGCATGTCTTGTTCCTTTCCCCAGTGATGCTGTGAAGGCTTGGCATGATAATAGGGTTCACCCTGGTACATGGTTTATCTTATTTGGCACACTCAATCGGCCTGACATCGTTTGAGAGGGGTTGCGGCTTCCCGACTGGGGGTGGTGCGGAGAATGGTAGAGTGCTATCATTGACACTTTACAACAAAATATTCCGGGTTCGATTCCAGCATCACTGATGATTTTTCCTAGGTGCTGTCCAGGCATTTTGCGATGGGCAAGCTTGCGTCTTCACTTCATGGTTCTCTGGTAATCAGTGGTTTTCCCGGGGTTACTGGGGCTTGTAGTTACAGTCGAAAGTTGAACTTGAATGTCTTCCCTCCCTCCTCAGGTTCCGAGAAATGGTCGGGTCCCTGGATTCATGATGTCCCTTTCAGATTGGGACGTAAAAACAGCGGTTGTCTGGGAGGCAAGTTGGGATTGGCTATAGCCCCCTGCCTGTTAACAATGGGCCCTTGTCGAGAAGAAAAAGCGAGTTATTGCCAGTGCTCATCCACGATCAATACTTGCCAGTGTTCCTAGATGACTCTTGTTTTGGCTTCCTGAATTTGTGAAATCAAAAATCAACAATCAAATACTGTGATGAACTGAAGTACCAAAACTTGATCCTATTAACAGGAGGCATTCAACTTCAGGGTGATTTTCTGTCACAGCTTATATACAACCTTGAAGAAAACTTGTTTCTTCTCTAATAAGAGGACCGTGCAATAAGTGCGCTCAACTGAAAGAGACTCACATAACCGCATGGCATTGACCCCATCATGGACAATAAATGAGTGACCCATCCCACTGAAAGGAGTCCGAAGTCATTTTTCAAACAAAAATGAGTTTAGCCCCTTTGCTTAGGTTTCCGAGCTATAGAACACTTCATATCAATTTATATCTCAAACTTCATGGTCACATTTTAATCAGCAACTATCAGTTCTCCATGTTTTTTACTACAAATCTAACAGCCTAACCTCACACTGTGCAAGTTCAAGGCCGCAATGCTTACGGTCACTGCTTGCTGTGGTTCACTGCTCGCGGTCACTGCAACGCAGAGTTTCCAGCCGCTTGTGAAAGCTCCCGTCGATTGTGCAATCGAACCGTCAGCTTTCATACTGTTCTTTTTGGGACACCCGCTGGCGAAATTTGGCAAGACGAACACACACATGGATTTGTTCATTTCGAAGGTACTGTATGAACTCCCTCCTGAGAACTAATAAAGTTGTGTACCATACAGCATGAACGGTACCCTACCACTTCCGTCGCCAACTTGCAATTTATGGATTGGCCGTCACAAAACTACGACGTTGGCCTTGCGGATCCCTAAAAATTTTGAACTCGTTCAAAAACCTTGCAATCGGGTTCGCGAGGCTCGGCTGTTGGCCGCTCGCATCGTTAAACATACTGCGTCCTACTGACTTACACCCTGCGGTCACACACATTGACTGTTTGGCATGACTTGTAAGCTGGCGCAAGCCTTGTGAGACAATTCAGTACAAGTGTGAGGCAGGCTCAACAGTACATGTGAGGAGGCAGCTATAGCCCATATTTCACATTGATCGACTTCTGACTCATTTTAGTGGGTGAGTCGCATATACTTTTAAAGCAAAGAGAGTATCTTCAGCCACACCTAAACTAACAGAGACTTTTCCCCATACCTGGCATCTGTTCGCTGATAAGTCGACGTCCTCCTTCTGTCACGGTGATGTTCAGCAGCAGCTCGAGGAAGTGCGCCCCACGTCCTGTGCGGCTCATCTTGGAGAGACGTAGTCGCTGACACAGACGGGCGTCCCATGAGCTTCCGCGAAGACCCTCTGTGTGGTCGGCCGAAACAAGCGACGGTGGGTTCTGGGGGTTCGAAGTAATTTTAAAATTATATTTATCAAAGGTCAATGGGCATGTTAGTTATGACTGGACCTTTGATACTTTCTATCAGTTTTAATTATGACAGCCAACCAAGACCGGAAGTTCAGCCATTTGTGTGTGCCAACGAGGCGCAATTAGCTATCGCAAATTTGCCTGTGACCAATCACAGGGGGAACCCAAGATACCCTCTAATAGCATAAAGTATTATATATTATAATATATTAATATATATTTAACGTGAACATTTACTCTTGGAAATTTACCAAACCAACAAAAGATGGGGTCTGATTAAAAATATAACAAATCTTTCACAAGATATCAGTGAATACCCCTTTTTCCATCTTCTGTGAGCATTTTACTGGGTAGCAGCCCATGGGTAGCTTGTGCACGCCCTGACCATTGTGCATCAAATTGTAGAAGTATTTTTGCATACTTTCACATGGTGGGCCCTAGGGTCCCCCACATTGACCTTCAGCCAAATGTGTCAAACAGCACCCCCAACTGCCTCTACCCAAGGACCATTACTGTATCTTTTGAAGAAAATCAATTGAACTTTGTGGGGAGGAGATGCAATTTCAAGCACCATGTGTGAAATATAACATACAATGGGCCCTCGTACCCGTCGGCACCTTGGAACAGAAATACTGACACCCAGAGGTATGTCTATTAAACCATCATATTACCAACATCAGCATTATGCAACTAAATTTGTAGAAGAATACAGATTTTGCGTATTTCACATCACGGGCCCTTTGGCCCAAACTGGGCCCTGCGCCCCCAATTCCTGAACCACACCCCAATGGCAGCTCTACCAAGGAACATTATTTAACTTGAAGGAAACTAATTAAAAGCTTGTGAGGATGAATGCATTCCAATTACCATTGTGTGAAATTTCATGAATGGGCCTCGGGCCCAAGGGGACCTTCGACCAAAAATCCTGAACACTATACACCCCTAAAATACGGGCTGATAGACCATCATTATGACTGAACTTCAACACTGTGCATCAAATTTTATAGGAGGATAGCGTTTTGCCGTTTTTCACTTATTGACCCATTGCGCCTCTTTAAATGGCATTTGAACCTTGACCCTTTAGGTTGTCAAGATACCCTTCAGTCCATAACATTTGACCAAGTCTGGTTTGAGATCCAATAAAACATGAAAAAACAATTTTTTTTTTTTTTTTGTGGCCCAAAAGCAAAAGTTTACAGACTGGATAGATAGGAGGGATAGATAGATTAGATAGAATAGATGACATGGGCATCACAATAGCTCACCCAGCATAGATGGTGTGAGCTAAAAATTATTCAACTTGCACAACCTGCAACCTTCTTTGTGTTCTAGCAAAAATTCACACATTAATTCACTTCGAAAAGCATTAAGTATGGAGGAGATTGCTGTAGTGGGTTGGTATGTGTTAATGGTCACTTTACTTGAGGTGGAGAGAAAAGACAACAGAAATTTGTAAATGGTGACTAGTCAACAAATGAAACAATGAAAAAATACATAACATTGGAATTTCCTGTGTTGTCAGAGTGTGACCTCATGCATTATTGGCAAATTGGGATCTCCCCAATTTCTTGGGAATAAAATGGGGACCGAAACTCGAAGGCCAATAACTCCACATTAGGAACATCTTATTGAAATGGGATTTGGAGAAACTCACAACAGAAGGACAACAGGGAATGTTTTATTTCACATGGTTTCTGTCTGAAGGCCCTCTGAGAATTAGTGCAGAAACTGGACCACTCATAGCATAAAAGTAGATTTAAACTCAGTTGAGATACATGCAGTTCCTCACTCGCATGCTAGATATATATTTGCTCACAAAATTTTGCTGGCTTTGCTAGGTCATCAGAGATGCTGCATCTTTGAGCGCAAGTCAATATTCAAATGAAGTTGAGGCCTGTTAAAAGCGTAATTCAGCCCTGATATTTTAGAGAGATTAAGCAAACACTGATATTGAAAGTGAATGCCATCGTTCGATACCTCATCTACAAGAAGAACTTCTGTCAAAATTACAGCACTCGAATCATTTCTATTTTGGAGAAAATTGTGTGACTCAACCGCAATTTTCAGAGAGGCCGGCCGGCAGCAAAAATATATCGTGTTTCTCCACAGGTTTACCTGTTGTTCCACGAAATTATGAATTTTGACCTGATACTAAGTTTCAACAGATTTTTGCAATCGTAGTTTTCATACAGCGCTACAATTGATACTGCAGTATATGGTAGCTTCGTTGCCTGGAAAGGAGGACTGTGAAAATGGAGGATGAATGGAAAGTTACATCATTTGTGAATATATGGTCAGAAGCACAAAACTACAACTTAACTTTAGTTGGAGTAGTTACACCATAATGTGGGAGAACAGTTGTATGGAAAACCTGAATACGCCTCTCTCTGTTGATGAACAAATCATATTGGAATGTATGAAGACCAGATGGCGCTGATGAGGTTAGTCAGTGGAGGGTATCTGATGAAAGCAAATCAGAGACTTGAATGACAAACTGCAAGTTTGGATCAAACAGAGGTTTTATCGGGAGAATGTAAACTGTATCTATAGGTTCAAAACCCCATTTCAATATGACTGTTCCTATGTGGAGAGTTATGGCCTGCAAAGCTTGGTCCCTTTTGCAGAGAAATTGGAGAGAATGCTGTCAACATGGACAACCCGAGAAGTTATGTCATGTATTTCATGTTAAATTGGAATAAGCAACATGTAGCAGAAGTGCTGTGTCTTTCTTCACCAAATAACCATCAAACACCCACCAACCCACTACAAAGGCAATCCTCTCCCATAGACAAATGCTTTGCGAAGTAAAATAAGTGTGAATTCATCTTGGTTGCAGGGTTGTGCAAGTATGACATCAAATATTATTGCATGATGGGTCGGGATATTTTTCGATCTTGTGCAATCCACATGAAGAAACTTTAAGGCTGTAACTCGGTAAACGGAAAGTCGTACGAACTTTGGGGTTGGACTGCACGTTCAGATTTCTCCAGCTGATAAATAGCCTCTTTCTAAATTATCCTGCCAGTTGTCCTTCAATGAGTGCCGAATAAACCGGGATATATTCTTATTATCAGTATCAAATTAAGAAAATAATACTAACCAGTCTCCAAGCCCTGGACTCTTATCGGGCTACTCTGTCTAAGCTCCTCCCCCAGGAGGTCGAAACGAACCTCAAGACTCCTCTCGATATCTTCCTTGATCACCTGGATAAAGAACAAGAATATGATCTCTAGTGACTCGCTTCAGGCAATGTGCGGTTATGTACAAAAAAGTGTCGATTGATGGGTCACTACACCGACAAGAGTTGCCAATGCACGCGAGTAGCCCCCCTATCAGTTTGAGACAGTTTTGAGTGAAGAAAATCAGTTTTAGAGTGATACATTAGATGACCTTGGACATCAAAATCTGAATGCACCATGTGTGCCATTGCTTCCAATTATAACACTGACTACTTTAATGAGACTTCAATCTTACCCAAAATTTACCCCTAGATAATATAATAATCGTAATGAAACACTATGATAGCGCCTTACATGAAATGATAGACTCAGGACTCACTGAACCCAACAAAAGACAAGATTATTCCAAATACTCATGACAAAGTAATGTGTTGGAATGATAAATGAATTTGTTGAGGTGAATGACTCATACTTGTTCAAGCCTATGGACGTGAGGGCAAGGAGGACACAAGTGTCGTGGAGTAGTAAGTAGCAACTTGAAAATACACAGTCCCTGATAGGTTGATGCAAAGATGAATGAATCCGCTAATTAATTACCCCAAATAGACACCCTGTATCCACACCACCACTGGTCAAAGACGACATTGACTCTGACGTTAAAACACCCAATTGAAACTGTAGGAAAAGAATTTACCGTTTGACCACCAAAATGACCTTTTGAATCCTGAATGACTGATCTGTAGAAGCAGTTGTGTGTTTCACAACATGGCCAAAAGCTGACCCCTAGAGGACCTTAGCCAGTAGCTCACCTGCTCAAATTTTTATACGAATTTTGCTGGTCAACCAATCTAACCTGCAGGAGAAGGAGAGCAGCTGTCGTTCCCACAAAAACAACC
Organism: Sclerodactyla briareus; assembly: GCA_026419785.1. Lineage (NCBI taxonomy): Eukaryota > Metazoa > Echinodermata > Holothuroidea > Dendrochirotida > Sclerodactylidae > Sclerodactyla > Sclerodactyla briareus. The sequence continues at coordinate 105,137 of JAODTK010002221.1, read as the reverse complement.
AAAATTGACCTCAGATGACCTTTGGCAATTAAGTTCCTTTCACATATGCATCATCAGTCAATAATGATACTAAGTACCAACTCTTATTGTCTGATCTAATACGTAGTAAAAGGAAGCCCACCACAACTGTCTAACAAAAATTGCACATGATTGACCCCTAGGTGGACCGTTGACCATTTTTTAACATCAATGTACCATTGGTTTAATGATAACACTGACCAAACTCTCCTGGTCATCCAATCTATTCTATAGGAGTAGGTAGAAGATGGCTTGACTGTATTCGGGCGAAAGGCCAAAATTGAACCCTAGACGGCTTTGACCTCAAATTTCCTGAACACCCTTTGGTAAACCATTGTAAATGGTTCAGGGAGACGGATTAGCTCAGGCGGTTTAGTAGGTAGAGCTCCAGACTGTAAAACCAAGGATTGCGAGTTCGGAGCCCATTGGAAGCCCAAGGACTTTTCCGCAGTGTGTTAGAAAGGCATGTCTCCTGAACGCTTCACGCCACCCACGTGTGAAAAGTATTGTACCTTGTGAGGTGACTTGTGAAGTTATCAGAGTGCCGTATGAGCTGCTTGATATTGGGGGGAAAGTCGCCACGGGGGACCCGCTGAGTGACCTACTAAAATGGTGCATCAGGACGAGAACAGCAAGCAGTGCGTGCTGTGTATCGACATGGGTGTGACAAGTCACTAAATCTCAGGGGTAATATCTGTGAGGTGATTCGAAGCAAGTCTTTGACTGGAAAAAGTACTATATAAGAACAAGATAGTATTATTATGGTAAATATAATACTGACCAACTTTTCATGATCATCCAATTATTCTGTAGGAGTAGAAGCTGCTGACAATTTGAACAAAAATGGATTCTAAAATTTGACCACTAAATGACCTTGATCTAAAAAGTCCCAAACACCCATATGCATCTAGGGTCAATGAAAATACTGACCCACTAGGTATAAATAATCACCTACAAATTGCATTTCTTATACTTCATATGAAACGCCAATTGATCATAATCTAGCATTCTGAACTCATTGTGTTTACATGGTTTCCAGACATTGACCCCCTTACTGACCACGAGGTGACCTTTGACCAGACCCCAAACAAGAGGTTTCATGTACTCATCATGGGAAACAAAATTTCCAAATATGAGCTTCAATCATCCAGGTGGGGTCAAGTTACCGTGTTAACAAGCAAGACCTCACACACACTCACATAATGTCATGACTGTTTAGATTCCTCCGACTTTGTCAGAAAATACTAAAAGTAATGAAAACTTCATCCACATTTTGAGGTAAATTTTACTACACAGTAGGAAACTGGATCGGCCCCTAAGGGCTGGAACTGATCCGGTTAGGTAATCCTAAGGGTATGCCAACTAATAAGATAGAGGACTACATGCTAGTACCAACCATCTCCATGTTACAAATTTAACTCAGTCAGTAAACAGCCAAAACTTTTTCAACAGCGTTAAAGAGGACCGTGGGCACGAGGTACCCCTTGCTGTATCCAGCCGATGATGTTGGTGTCCCCTGCTATGGTAGAGTCCAGAGTCTGGGGAGGGCTCTGTACAGCCTGCCGAATAGACAAAGATAAGGAAATGATAAGCAAGATATTGCATCGTGAAGTCGTATGTCAAAAATTTTAGGAATAGAAGGCACTTCACCAGGTGACGCGGGGCAGGTTCATCGTGCATTGCATTTTTCTTGCACTTATAGTATCATCGGCCACAAACTCAATTGTCAATCTAATATCAGGTTATACCAAATGCAGTGATTTCCTTCCCCCCCCCCCCCCCCCCCCACAACAAAATAACTGTCAAGGTACTTGCCCTTTCCATGAGTAACTCAGCACTTTATTCTGGACTTTCGATCTGTGTCAGCGGGACTTCTTGCCTTTTTTCTCTTCTGATAATAGGGAAGGCCAGATCCCCTTTTTTTTAATAAGTTGTGTTGCCCCCCCCCCCCACTCAGAAGACAGGTCAGGAATGTTCTGGTTCAATTGGTGAATAGTTTCTTGAATCCCAGTTGTTACAAAATAGACATGACCCATACCAGGTCTAGATAGTGGACAGGCAAGGAAGCTCTGGAGTGGCAGGTACTTTGTGGCCCGGGTAATACTGTAAAGGAGAGGCATTTTCAGCATTTCTGCAACATAGGACGAGGAAAAACACACCTCTTGAACCATTACAACAGCACACTACGAGTAGCAAACACAACTTTATCACTCCAAGTAAGGGAAATTGGGTCTTTGCACAGGTATAGAACATGTATCAGAGATATACGATTAGAAACTAAAGAATAAGGATGTTTTAAACAGTGTAAAGACAAAGGACAAGATAAAAAAGACTATTGCCGACCACACAGCGACTTAAATTGTCGTTGAAAAGTTTGATGATTGCATCGGGGAGTGAAGCGAGTCTCGATAGCATTAGTTCTTGTGTACCTCAGTTGCCATTGCCTCTGTTAATTGCACTGTCAATGGGATAAACAACTAGACAGTGCAGGCGGGTAAATCGCCGACGTGTATTATGCCCGGCAGAAAGAAACAGCCGTGTGGACCTTGTTCAGAAGAAGCACATGAATTATATTTATTTGACTCCAGTGACTTTGAAAATGCCTACCTGTTGTCAGGTCCAACTTAGTCACATTCTCAGAGCTTTTGTTTTTAAATTATGACAGTTAGAAAAATTGCATGATATGCAAATTTGAACCTTCCTGTGACTTTGAAAATGGCAACTTCATTTGTTTAGGACTAACAGCAAGTCAACATCCACCGAGTTTCTTTCAAATCCGCAAAAAGTTAGGAAAATTGCAAAAAACACAAATTGACCTTTGGTGACTGACACAACGTCAGGTTATTCGGGACCAACTTCGTCCCACCCACCACCGCACTAAACGTTGTATTTTCGCCAAAAAAAGAAGAACACCAAACTTGACCTCCGGTGATTTTGAAATCAACATCATGTTTAGGACAACTTTTTGAGCTGCAGAGGCATTTTTATAAGGACATCAACTTCCATTAGAATGATTATGGTATATATCTTTATTAGGAGGCAAAAGATATATTTTATATTTGCAACAAAAAAAGAATATCTCCATCAATGATATCCCTGCTCAAACAAAAATCACCTTTCCTTTGCAAAGATTCAGATTTGTTCTCACCGTCTCGGAGCTGTCCATTAATCAACACTAGTGACTCCTGAACTGGATTCAAAAGTGTTGTCAGAAGGCCATTCTGTAGAATAAGAGCAAAACCAAAATATTCACAAGTTTAATAGGACTAACTGAAGCATTAGAATGCTAGAGATCTAGGATCTGGCTCTTTTTATCAACAGGAATGGCCACTTGGATTCTTGGAGGATTCATGCAATCTGAACTGAAGCATACATAAATGGGTCTGGTGTTTCTACATCTTTCGCATTCATTATGGGGATGTTGCGCGTTTATTGCAACATCTTTAATTGACTTATAACAGGTCAGATTCTAATATTTCAGTCCCCATTAAATAATTTTTTGCAATGTAGAAAAACTTAGAAGAAGGACCCAATTAAAATACATTGCGGATACTTTGAACTTGCTGAAGTTGGGTATGAAAAAATTACATTTGGAGATCATGTTCTCAAATCATCCAGCACTATTCGTTAAAAATATGTTCCATGTTGTACGATCTGAAAGAAGGACTTTTACATTTTGCTTTGAGAATTGGAGCACCAAACCATGTATCTATCTAAGTGACAAGTGGACCATAGCAGAAATTTGTTGAAATGTTACAAAAGAAACCCAATTCAACTACCACGACAAATTGCTGTAATGATACAGTCTCTGAACCTCTTCAGGAATGGTATTCTGAGATGGGGGACCTCGAAACGACACGAGACGCACGACCAGTTGTGGAACAAAACTCTGGAACTTCCAGCTGTTGGTTGGCTGTACTCTTCAAGATTTAGGGTAGGAAAAGGGCGTGGAAACAAAGTATCATTAACCATAACCATACTTGCAGCATTGTTCGAACCAGGCAGGATGTGAGGAATTAGTGGGGTAGCCTCATTGACAAGGGGAAAGTTCCAGGCACAGTGATTCATTTAGTTATTTGTTCTTCATTTATTACCAAACCTAAAACGGAAAAACGACAAAAATATATACACAACATATATATATACATAATCGAGCAGAACAATAGGGGAATAGGAAGTGATCTAGAAAGCCTTGTGGGCTAACTTTAAGTAGGTCACTCAGGGGAAAATGAGTATGAAAAATTGAATAGTGTATACCGATATCAAAAAATAATGAAATAACGTAGAAAACACCTCATCCACTGAAAAACGGGTGAACAAAATCTAACCTAAACATATAAGCCTGGATGATACTCCATGATGTAAGATGTTTGTTCGTTTGTTTGCACGCGTTATAGGATCGCTTATTGTTGGAACTCCCTGTATGTATATATTCTTCAACCTGGCTCTCACTGGAAATTTGTTTAGTTGAGCTTCTTTCTTCAGTTCACCTGAACGAATTGATGACATCACAGGAGAATTATGCAAAAGCTTGCTCACGAAATATGCCACAGTAAATGCCTGCTTCATTGCACCATGATAACAGAGAGATAGAAAGCCATGTGCACAATGATTGAATGACTGAGATTCTGCCATATTTTGTGACTAATTCAGGGTTTCCAAAAGTACATATTTTTAATCTTGTTTTATTATCTCTCCATACAGAGGCATTAGTGGTACCTCCTGCCAGGTGTGAGATGGGCGAGCTGCCCAGCATGATGGTTACATACCGCTTCTCGCGATACTGGCCCGGCCTGCCAACTGGCAAAGACTAATTCCCGCCTCGGATCCCACTTGCCGACTTCCCTTATCTATATTGTTCTGGGGATTAGAAGCCGAGCAACTTTGGGACCAGCATGGGATACCGGGTACGGGAGGAGCCCGGCTTTTGACCACCCTTCACTCTCTCAGGTTCCATAGGCCCGTTGGATCACTTGAGCCACTGCCCAGCAAAGCACTCGTTGGATTGTGGGCCCTGTCTCGGTGTCTCTGGGCTCGTATGATAGCTGCTTTTTGCCTGAAACCATATCAAAATCATCCACCGACATTCCACCACAGTCTTCGTCATTGTCATAATTAAATCCCTAACACTTCACGTATTCAGAGCGGGTATTATGTCTTTCGAGCTGAGTCAGCCGTCGCGCCGACTGCAAACTCAGGAGTTAGGCAATAACAAAGGGTGTGAAAGGGGATTTTAGCTGGAAGGCAGGCTCCATTTGGCGGCCCATGAGCAGCTGTGTCGTGCCTTGAGCGCAACCAAAAACTTCAGACATGTTGCAAAATGCTACACATAAAATTCATGTTTCCACAAAATGGAGCCTGGTCCATTCTCAAGAAAATCACCCCTTTGGCAATTAACTCTTCGATGCTTGATCAGATCAATGTGACACTTGTCCACCCTGTGGAACATCTTTGTTGGGTTCAGAAGTGGGGCTAATGCATTGAATGCTGCCCCCTATTTGCAGGATGGATTCACATTGAACCACATGTGAGCATTTCGAGCGGGTCATACATAGGACCGGCAAATTTGCATAATTATTGAAAGTTCTCTACCGCCATATTCAAAGAAACTTGGAGGATGTGGATTACTTTTGGTCTGATAAAGGGCAGGTCATTGAGAGTAACCAAAGTCCATGGACATGCATGATTTAATGTGCATCCTCTAAATGAGATACACAGAGGTAATTCTGCAGGGCAATTATAATATATAGATCCTTTTACATCTGCACCAAGCCGGACATGCTGTAATGAAGCTCAGTGCAAAGCACAAGTCAGTGTGGAGCCTTGTTTGCTATGCCCCAACAAGGCAATGTTCCGATTGACAGCCTCCTCTAGTTTGAGTTTCACATTAATTAGCTCTAGGTTTGCTCCTGATGTCATATTTCACGTCTAGATGGTGTTTCTGCCAGATGCGATCGATTCGTATTTTCGCATTACTTATGTTGTTTCTGTGCTTCCATAATGAATCAGCTGACTTCAAATTTAATATCATCAGCGTCTCTGAAACAGGGTAACACTCACTGAAGATGTTTCAGATTATTGCTTATGACATTATTACTATTGGTTATTTTTTTTTTTAGAAGCCAACGAAGGTTTGATTGGGGCAAACGGCGGGAGAAATTTGCGGTAGAGAGGAAACCAAATGAAGTGTTCCATGATGTTACACACAATAGGGTGCCCCCTCACTTTGAGTTTGTGGTCTCTGACAGGATTTGGAACAGAGCACACAAAACGAAGGCTGATGCCCTCTTCTACAGGTAATATAATAGAGCTCCCCAAGGTCTGTATGTCCAGTCACCAATGGCCATCATCACTATGGTCTCCATCATATTCTCCATCACACCACCCAACATTACTACTATCCCCACCCCCCATCATGGTGATTACGGCCTCACTTTACAGACAATCCTCCGCACACCATGGATATGAAAAGTAGGAAAGCTTACCTTCGGATCAGCAACATTGAAACTTTTACATGTTAATCTGGTTAGAATGTTAGGGTAATAATGCAAAACAGGATGCCTGGTATAGACATATTCTTACACTGCTTATAAAATATCTCTGCCATCACTATTGCAATGGAGACACAAACCAATGATTCTGAGTTAGAACTTTCAGGAACAAGTCAACAAACAAGTAAATGTAAATGACTTACTATCATTATCATTATCATTATCAGTATTACTAACACTAATTTATGAAGAGGTAGCTTTCTCAAGCAATGTTGTATGCGGGGTGCTCTACAGCAACGTAACACTGTGTATGTTTTTTAGATGTAGGCCAATTTGCAAAGCAAAGGTCACCATACCCAAATCTGTGAGCACAGTCGCATGGACATGATAATAAGACTGCGTGAGGGACAGTGTTTCTGATTATATACCGCAAAACTTTAAGGGTTCGGAGATATATGGGTTTGGGGGTGTAGCCACCGTCTCCGTCGCCGCCGGAAACTTAGGCGTTAGCGCAATAACTTTTTAACGCTCTATCCGATTGATTCGAAACTTGGTACACATGCCCACCCTAGTCAATCTCTGATGAGTTCGAAGGTGAGCAACACTGCATGTCTGCCGCCCTCTATTTTGCAGGTTTTACACGAAAATACAGAGTTTATCCGATTCACACGAAACTTGGTGGATGGGGACAAAAGTTGGTCCCAAAAAACATGACGGTAATTCCAAGATCACCAAAAGTCAAATATGTGCGTTTCCTGCAGAAATAAAAAATTATTCCGATTTACACAAAACTTGGTGGTGGGAACGAATGTTGGATCACATAACGGTGATTTCAAGGTCACCAGAAGTCAAATTTGTGCGTTTTTTGTGAAATTATAAAGGTAATCCGACTCACATGAAACTTGGTGGTGACAAAGGTTGCTCCCAGAGGTCAAATTTGTGTTTTTGCACGATTCTTTGAACTCCGTCGGGGTTGAACAAAACTTGGTGGATGTGGTCGGTTGTTTAGTCCCTAAACAAGAAGGTAATTTCAAAGTCACAGAAGGTCAATTTTGCCTCAGTGCTTCATGCGATTCTTTTAACTTTGTCGTATTCAGCCAAACTTAGCAAATGTGGACTACAGTTGATCCTAGACAACAGGTAGGGCATTTCAAAGTCACCAGAGGTCAAATGGGCATAATGTAACGTGCTTTCTCTAAACGAGGTCCATGAAGGCTGTTTCTGTGGGGATATACACGTTGGCGGTTTACCCGCCTGCACATGTTCTAGTTTATTTGTGACTACGGCTCATATTTTTTCCTCAGAACACTCCTGGGCAGTTCACCTGCAGTCCCCAAACACCCCTAACCTTATCGCCTCTAGACCTTATTATATTCCTGCAACACTTCTAAGTTTCCCAACATTTTTCCAAAAACTGACCTCAACCTACACCAAGAACAATAGGGTTTTTGTATTCCCATAAAAAACTGCATACCAAATGTCAGCGTTATCATGACAAGCATTCTGGGCTTATCGTGTTCACATAGTTTTCAGATACTAGACCTCTGTTGACCTTAGATGACCGTGCTTTACCGAGAACAATAGGGATCATGTACTCATTATGGGGAACCCACATACCGAGTATGAGCTCAATCCATCCAAGCGTGGTCTAATTATCGTATCCTCAAGCCAGGCGTCACATACATAACATACACACACACTTACTGGCATGTTTGCAGATTCAAATCAAAAACCCTAGATCAGCCAAAATAGCACAAGACTGTGAGTGAAGGCCTTGGAAAACCAGCAGTATTTTTCCCCTAGAAAAATAGCCTATTTTCTGTAGTCTCTCATTAAAGAGAGATGGAGGCTACCTCAGGAGCCACTGAATGACTTAAATGTAATAAAGGATACTTCTTGGTGTTTTTAGAGATCTGCAGTATGCTCCAGTCAAGGGCCTCCTCGTCATATGAAGTAATGAGCCGCTTCCTCTGGAAGAGTTTGTAGATGGCAAAGAGTATCTGCCTCAGCTTGCTCTGTGAATCTCTGAGTTCCTCGTCTGATGCCGCGACAAACAAACCCATCACACCGAGGCCCCCTGGAAGCATTCTCATCACCTGTGAACGAACCAGTGGACAATCAGCAACGATTTGAAATATGGCTCCATGGTATTATGTGACCTTGGTGGTCCCCCCTGCAGGGTAATAACCACTCTAAAAGAAAGGGGGGGTCAAAGTTGTGAAGATATATTCAGGTTCCCAGTGCATAAATGCATTCGCAGTAAGATTTTGTCAGTGAAATCCAGGATATGCATTTTTAAAAAAAAAGTATTGACAGAACACTTTATTGGTGGTCCTCCCACCTTTCCTATGTCCACCCACCCTAATTACCTGTCTGGCATGTTCGGACACCCATTGGTCGCTCACGGCATCTAAGCCTGGCCTGCTTCTCTTCTCTCGGCGACCTTCTGGACCATCCTCTCGTCATCTTCCGCTGGTGTCGGGAAAGAGAGCGACAGCGTAGTCTCTCTGTGATGACTTCTGTTTAGATGGATGAGCAATCGTGGGTGATGCACTTGTGAATTGTATGGCGCACCCCTTTACCCTGGATAGGGTGAGTCATTGTAAAAGGTGGGTCATATGATTCTTGACACTGTAACACACCCTCATTCACATATATGAACTCACAATTCCTTGGAAATGACCCACCAGCAGGTCAGCTTTCTTTTCTCTCTTATCCTCTACATACATGTAGTCCAAGCAAAATGACACACCCCAGAGACAACCTCGTGACTGACTATAACTGCTATTTGATTCCCTGACTGCCAATACAGAAGATTCAGAGCAAATCTGATCTGGCTCAAACAAAGCATTGTGGAATGATTCGTGTTTGTAGGTTTTCAGTCTCTGAACTTCCTTGACCTTGAATTACCTTCATCCATCCAGCCCTGACCCATTATCGTCTTAAATGAAACGCCCTGCCTATTGAAGTCCTCCACTCTTTTCTGACAACCTATCATGTATGCACAGACCCAAGAACAGATGGGGAATAGTATAACGCTCATTACGGGCATCAGATGACATTTCTTACAAATTTGCTTAACAATAGGTTTCATGTGCTTACAATGGGGAATACACCATGTATGAATTGGATCCAACCAAGTGGAGTTGGGTTACCATGTGAGAAGCCAAAATTCACATTCAAATGTAATGCGAATGGTTTTCTGGCACAAATGCGTTCCACGGAGGCCTAGCCTTCACTGTTTATCATGGTAGGCTGTGTTTCGAGATCAGAAAAACGGAGTTGGAAAATCGGATTTCAATCAGAATTTCTGCAATTTTCTATGTGAAGTAGAATACTACGAACAAAATACCATGATTTGGTGGCGATACACCAACGAATGAGTGAAATATGAATTTTCTGGCTTGCTCCATTGACTGCTAACACAAAGTGCCCCTATGAATTGAGTTTCCACGTTGCCTAGAATGTATGTTATATGCACATGAGGTGTCTCACCCCCCACAACACTCGCAATACACTATTTATTGTTAGGCATTATAGTCCTGCTGCATGTACGCTCACACAGACCGTAATCCAAAGCCCTACATACAACTAGTAGACTCAAACTAAACTGCGTGAGGCCCCAATGAACAATGCTTTGAGGTAAAAAGATTTTTGGAAGACGTGTCCTGATTTTTAAAAACTGCTGGTGAGCACTTCTACAAGTCATCATGTTCTCTCCATCCGTTCTTTGTTCATTCACTTCATTCGTCCGTTCTGTTTCGCCATGTTCCTCATTCTTCTAAAACTGTACTCATCAGTTGAAACTGGTGGTGTATTTTTTTTGAAGCATGTCACTCACTCACTAGCTGAGTTCCATTTTTTTGCTAGCAAGTGTGATTAGATTTTGATTAAATCCCCCATTAATTACCCCAATTTGTCCACTCACAGCCCTCCATTGAGCTCTCTGTGAGAGAAATTCGTTAACATTACTTAACTTTACGTTACTCTATCACCTATGGCCTGAAATCGTGGAAAAATAGTGGCCCTCGAACTGTAATTTTTAACGGGTTCTCAGAATTTATTAAAATCAATGATGTTATTATAACAAGCATCGACCCCAGTGTCGCGCCTAGTTTCGCGATCAGTGTTTAACTTCACAGTTAATCACCATGCAAACAATTACAAGTTCCATGTGTCGCTTAAAGAATTTGGTATTAGCATTTAAAGAAACAGCCTACTACTCATTGAGCTAATTTCAAATTCGCAAGGACCGAATTATTGACAATGTCTACTAGAGGAGTAAAAGTTTGTGGAAGTGTGACTCAAAATTGCCTAAATTATTCACATTTAAGGCATATACCAGTTTCACGACAATCCGGCAAACTTTAAAATACGCATAATTATGCGAATTAGACACGTGAGACCTCCAGTGCCCCTGAATCAATATGAAAAAAATTGGAACTCAAGTAAACCATACTCACCAGTTTCATGAAAATCCAAGCAAGCCTTAAAAGATTTCTACTTGACCTCAAAATTTGTTAAAAAGTTTTGGGGAACTGAGGTATACCATATTCACAAGTTTTGTTTGGAATCCGAAACTTTTTGATTTCGCATAAATTATGCAACCGACGACTTAATTACCATATTTTACGTTGAAAATGTAATCATTTCATCTACCTTATAATCCTGCATCTATGTGCCAGACCAAGTCACCATATCCTTGGCACATGAGCCGAAACAATAAATTTAATTAATATGCTTAATTACCTTACTTAATAGTGACTAATCAGCTCGTTCACTCAACCCCGATGCTACCCTGAAATTTTGTCACAATTTCACTAACCGTTCGAACGATATCCTGCTAACCAGAAATTGTGACACACACACACACGCACACGACCACAGACGCCATATTGACCACTAAGTCTCCTCTGCATTGCATTCGAGGCAAGACAACTACTAACTTACTTTTTCCCACTGTTACTGTGTTGTTACCAAAATATAGATAGGGTAAGTGAGGTATTTCAGCCACGTAACAAGGATTCAAGGGAATTGAATTGTAAGAAATTGTGGGATTCTATGTGTTCAAGTTTGGTGAGATTGAAGTATCTCAACATTTCACCTAAATACTATGTTCCTGACCGAAATTATGCTCAAAACTCACAAACTTACATCAGAAAATCCGAGCGGCATGTGTGGTTCTGTCCGCCCCCATTTGGTTTTTCCGTCTGCCCCCGAGGTGTTTCCGTCCATTCCATCTGTAACATCGCAATCAGTCCTTCCTACCTGCGCTCGCAGGCTTTAGTACCTTTACGAAAGCCCGCGTTCACACTCGAGGCCTAGGCTTTTTTTTAGTCTAGCGCTAAACATGCTTATCAGCCCGGCCAACTTTTCAAAAACGCTCCGACCGCCATGCACTCACCAAATGTAGTCATGGTCATTGTGGGTACTGGGTAGCAGTAATGCATCACTTATGACACACACCACTACCCAGGGACATCTGATTGCCAATAGCCAGTTCGAGAGAACGGGTTAACTTCACCTGAGGCCAGTGGCCTCAGGTTGAAGTTTAACCAACAAGTTCATGTAGTTATTCGATCCTGGGTTTTAATTGTTGATAAAACTTAGGGGCCTTCCGATCACCGGAACATGCTCATTTGTCTAATTTGGAGTGTTAATTCCAAGCGCATGCCATTGACGCATTTTGGCGAAAGTTGAATTCATTATACTATTTCTATATTCTTTTTTTTTTTTTTGGGGGGGGGGGGAGAGGAGACCGAGGCTGGATCACCATGCCCCCATAAAAAGGACGACAAGACACAATCGCCCATTCAAGCAACTTAAACTTCCACCATCCCCGCCTCGCCGAGCCTACTGGCATTTGATGACTGGAACGGTCCTGCTAGCAGTAACCGAGGATGCGGTGAGGTGGGGTAGGCTAGTACCAAACCCAACAGTGAGCACGGTTCACAAATAAGAAGAATATAGCAAGAATGGGGGCCCAATTGAGTAAGGACCACGTAGTTCGACCGCCCCTGCAGGCCCAGATATCTTCCAGGTGGACGCTCTCCTACCGGGGATTATTTGCAATTTGGGAAAAATATAGCAAACCTGTAGACCCTCAACCATGTTCAGATAATAATGTAAAAATATTCAGTCCATTCGGTCATATGGGAAAATTTTAGCATCTTCCAGATCGCCTTCGGTGTAATCTGGTGCCAGCTATTGAATAGAGCATAACATATATCCAACCTTTCCTGGATTTTTACTACCTGGTTTCAGAGACGGAGACACCCTTCCTCCCCAAAATGCTTCACTTAGATGCATTTTGGTGGGCACTGTACTGGAAGGTAGCCACACCTAATTAATTTGACACTACTCTGTTCTGGATTTGGTTCATATGTCTCAGATGGTACTATAGGGGATTTCCAGGTGGCGGACGGTTGATGCAATCTGGTGCAAATATAACACACCCATACCATTTTGGAAGAATAGAATTGTCACCGAGTACAGGGTTTTTTTTTCCAGGTGAAGCCTCTGATGATTTATGAATGCAATTAAGCCGTCTATTTTAAAACAACACCCTGTATTGTAAAGAAAAAAAAAACACCCGGTTCTCGTGGATGGGGGTCTCAGCTTAGTGGGGGGGGGGGGGGGTTGCTCTGTTGCTTTGGGGAAATCGAATTTAAGGTGCCCGTATAGCCTAGATGCAATTTGTAAAAGAAAACACACCAAAAGTACACCAAACTCCATTTATGGAGTCCATAAATGACGAATGTTGTTAGATTTAATGAGAGAATAAAAAGGGGTCTGACTTGAAAAAGTGTGGGGAGGGGGGTGGATCATATTTCCGCTTCACATTCTTCGCTGGAGGTGGAGTGGGGGCTGACGCTTTCTGCCACCGGTTTTCTACGTCCTCAGCTGTTGATATGGCGTAGAATGCTTCAGATCAACTGGGAAGCATGGAGGGAAGCCTAATGAATGGGTTTCGTCGGATCATAAACGGTAGAGTCAGAGAGTGAGGTCTGCTGGCACGACTAAAGAAGGAGGAGCGTCTAAATGTGGATATTGGACGAGCTGACTAGATAGCCGCTTCAATGACAGTATAGATTAGGAGGAGTAGACGAGAAAGCCAGGCCAGGTCGACGTGAGTGAGTGCATGAGACGCGTCGGACGGTTATTCTAGGACATTCGCCACACATGGGCACACGATCTAGTTAATTCATATGCCAGTTCAAGGCGTCTGTACTGACCTCAGGATAGTACTAAACAGGTACAATGACACTACAGGTAGCAAAGAAACTCCATGTTCTCGCCCCAAACCTCACATCGACCCATAAAAAATAAACTATCCTAGATACCACTAAAAGGATGGCTTTTGGTCTTAGTCCAAGGCATTCGGAGCTCATGGATTAGCACTCTAGACTACAGGCCCCGGCATAGGAGTCCAACCAGAGAAGCCACAAACTCGGCAAGCAGGCAAGTGATGTATAGCATCACCCGCAAAGTCCAGAGTCATCAGACACTCATAAAAGACTACTCCCGAAATGAAACCCGCCCGCAGTCAGTGCTGCCATCCTTACCATAGTCGGCAGTCCCACCACGGGCTGTCAATTAACAGGGGAGAGACGGGGGGGGGGGGGGGACTTGTCGCACTCCACTGCACGTTTGAAAAACCTGCCATTGACTTCAACATTTCACCACAGTTAACTTCTTGAAAAAGTGGTGCACTCAGGGTCCATGCATTTATCTTCTCCAACTGTTTCTCTAAATTCCCCCCTCAGTAGTTGACCAAATCGCTGCAATGGTTGTCAGGGTCAGATACTCAGCAGATGAGGTGAGACGCACAAAAAGGTATCGCCCACTTATTGCCATGTTCGATTCGAGTCTTTGCAAGAAAAATATTTCATCTGGATTTTTATGGCATTCTACCATCATACAGATCGCACCATCGATTTGAGAAGTCTCCATACATATGTTGTTTGTTTCCCAGCCACAGCAAGCCCATCTGAGGCCCAGAGGGGTTTAGTATGGGGGGCCAGTTAGCCCAGGTGGGCCCGGGCTGGCCCCGTCAGGCCCAACAGTGGGCCATGTGGGCTCAATGCGGTTCAGGAATGGCAAACGCGCCAGGGCTGGCCCACGTCAGACCAGCATGGGCCCAGGTTGGTAGGTGTGGGGGTTGTGTGGGCGTGTCAGGGCCCACGAGGCCGCAGTCGCACGCAGTCCCAGCTAGTTGGCCCCCATGGGCCCAGCGTGGGGAACCGCGGCCACATCCAGGGGGACCCAGAAATGGGCGCCAGCCAGGGGGGGGGGGACGTTTTCCCCCTCTACCCCAACCACATTTTAATGGCCTCCCATGATTAAATTTTTCACACAATTAATTTTTTGTCCCCACCGGGTGGCGAGGTCTTCCCCCCCCCCCAACACTTCGTCATGCCCCCCCACTCTGAAGATGATGACGCTGTGACCCAGATGGGGCAAACCCATGTAGGGACCAGGCTGTGGATGTGGCTGGGGTTTTTTCCACACCACAAAACGGTCTAGTGAGTGACTGTGAGCCTGGGTGTAATAACCCCCTTCCAGTCGGCCACCACTCTAGCTGAGTGATATCGGCATTAGAGTTTCCCGCCTGTATCAGCCTTCCACTCTCACACCATACACAGGGTTGAGGAAAAAGGCGGTTAGGAGATAGATCCGGCGCATGCGCCATCGTCCCCGGCGCTGGCTGTGTGACAAATCACGTACTGCTCGGCTATACCCGCAACAGTATTTTAATGAAGTGACGTGTCCTTTCAGAAACTTACAACTATTATTCTCTCGGGTGCAACAATATAATTTTCCAAATCTGGCTTCTAATGAAGGAAAGAAACAGTTTGTAATTAGTTTGAGTATTTACGGAGTATGCTAATAAATCAGAAAACAAGTCAGCGCAATTCAATGACGCGAGTGGTGGTGATTGGCTGGCATCTTCGAATATGCAGGTCCAGCGTGGTGAATATTCAATTATTTATTGTTTATCTGAAAGTTTTCATAGTTTGTTAGTGACAAATAGTTTGTTTCAGGAAATCATTTGACAAGATTGCCTGTATTTTAACGGAGAATCAGCCGAGTAGTAACACAAGTTATGCAAACTTTCTACGGGCTTTATATGATTGAGTTCGGCGAGTGCAGGAGTAAAACAAAGTAAAACTTAGGCGTTGAGAAATTCTCCAAAAAATGAAATTGACCAATGAGCGATGCCCGTTCTGTAACTCGAACTGACTACACAATCGCCCAGGTTCATCCATATTTACCAGAGTCGACCAAGGTTTGTACCAAAGAGGAGTAAGCTCCCTCTAGTTCGATAAAGTTTACTTGCAAACCATCCGTTTCATCGAAAGCTGTTCACAAAGCTCCGAACAACCTGGGAAATATAAGGACCAAACACTCTTCATTATTTCGGGGGAGGTTTTTGGGGTGCATGGCAGCCGCCGTCGTATCCGGCCGCCGCCCCGGGACCTTTAGGCGTCAGCGCGATAACTCTTTAACGTTTCATTCGATTGGTCTGAAACTTGTCCGCCCCAGTGAATTCTCGGATGGGTTCGAAAGGGAGCATCGCTACATGTCTGCTTCCCTCTATTTCGTGCATGGTTTTTACACAAAAATATGCGTTATCCCATTACACGGACACTTGGTGTGGTGGGGACAAACGTGGTCATGAAATAAATGCCGTTGATTTCAAGGTCACTGAAGGTCGATTGTGTTTTTTTTTCACAATTTTATAGCTTTGGTCGGATTTGAACAAACCTTGGTGGATGGGATGTGAGACTGCTGCTGTCCAAAAAAAATTGAAGGGCATGTCAGAGTCACTGGGGTCAAATGAAACATAATTTAAGTGCTTCCTCAAACGAGGTCAACAAAGGAGTTTCTGCGGGGTCTAGGCCTACACGGCGGCGGTTCACCAGCATGCACATGTCTAGGTTCGACACAGCGTGCGGATGGACACTGGCACGCATGAGAACAGAATACCCGGGAAAGCGCCACCATTGACAAGGAGTGATCAGGGGCGTCCCTACCATAACCAAAAAAAACGTTTAAAACATTTTTCAGGTTATTCAAACATGTTTCATAATTGTTTTTTCGAAAACATTTTTGTTGAGTAACACAAAGGTTAGGAGAGTGTTTCAAAAAATGTTTTCACGAAACGTTGACGATAGAAAGTGCGAAAAAATTCCAACAATTTCGAAAGTGTTCTAAAAGGTTTTGGTGGCAAAAGATTGCCGGCCAAAAAGATGTACGTATGTTAGTGTTGTGGAAGTTATATATATTATCCTTTTGTTTCCTAGGTGGCTTGTCTGTACCTCCTAAATTTGGAGTAAAATTGAAATGGTTTTTAAAATATTTCCAAAAACATTTTTCAAATGGTATGGAAACGTTTCCGTAAATTCATGTAGTTACTCAACCTAAAATGTTTTCAACAAACATATAAGAAACAGTTTCGAAAACGATTCGTGTGTGTGGGGTATCCCAGCAGAAATTGCGGATAGTCGAGGGGGGAGGGCAAAATACATATACACGTAACTGGAAGGCAGGAGGGGGAGGGGATGGGGCACAGGGGGAGTGGGGAGAGGGGGAGGGGGAGAGAAAGCTTCTAGTTCCAAGGGGGGCCTTTTACTCTGAAAGGCTGAGAGCAAAATGGTGCTATAAAGTGAACGATTTGGAGCTCATGTTTTGAACAAATTTCAATTTTGTGCTATTCTTCTGTTATGACCGCCATAGATGGGAGGTGGAGGCCTTGTTGCGGATCCGCCCTGAATGGACGGCCTGATGAATGAAAGTTCGAACAGTGACGATTCTTGTTCGGAATTTGAAAAGCCTCATCATGATCTCATGATTTTCTATACTGACAGTCGAGCAAAGGTGTGCGGCTAAACTTCCCAATCCGATGGGGCGGATTGATAACAAGATAGCAAGCTCAACGCTGTCAAACATGTCAACCATAGACATATTAATAGAGATAGACTGAGGATCGGCGCTGTATTTTGCAGCCACATTGAAAGCCGGGGAATGCTGGAAAATGCACTCAAAAGATCGAAGCCTATGTAACAATTACCCTGAACGGTGTACGTTAGGCAACGACGGTTCAATTTATCATCGTTATGTCGGGCAACTCGTAATAAATAGAAAATACTTCTGCTGAAAAATATGGAAAAAACCTAAAGAATACGATAGTAAGCTTTTTTGGACGGCAAAAAGTAAGAGTAGAATTATTTAAAATGACACAATACTATCCTAGATACCAATAAAGACGGGATTTTGGTCTTAGTCCCAGGCATTCGGAGCTCCATGGATTCGCCTCTCACCTACAGTTGCCCCTGCATAGGCGTCAACCAGAGAATCCACAACAACTCGGCAAGCAGGCAAGTGATGTATAGCATCACCCGGCAAAGTCCAGGGTCATCGAACACTCATAAGACGACTTCCACGAAATGAAATCCGCCGTCAGTGCTGCATTCCTTACCTATTCGGCAGTCCACACAAGGCGTCAATTAACGGTGAGAGACGGGGGGGGGGGGGGGCTGGTCGCCTCCACTTCAGTTTTGAAAAACCTCCATTGACTTCAAATTTTCACACAGGAATTCTTGAAAAAGTGGTGCCACTCATGGGGCATGCATTTATCTTCTCCAACTGTTTCTAAAATTCCCCCCTCATATGGTGAACAAAACGCTGCCATGGTTGTCGGGTCAGATTACTCAGCGATGATGTGAAGAAGAAAAAAAGGTTATCGCCCACTTATTCCATGTTCGATCGAGTTCTGCTTTGCAAGAAATATTTTCATCTGGATTTTTTTGGCAATCTCCCATCATACCAGATCCGCACCACCGATTTGAGACGTACATAAATATTTGTTGTTTCCAGCCAGCAAGCCCATCTGAGGCCCACATGGGTTTCAGATCGGGGCCAAAGTAGCCAAGGTGGGCCAGGGCTGGCCCCGTCAGGCCCAAACGGGGCCATGTGGGTCACAGGGTTAAGGAATGGGCCAACGCGCAAGGCTGGCCCACGTTCAGGACCGCATGGGCCCATGTTGGCAGTGTGTGGGGGTTGTGTGGGCAGATGTTAATGGGACCCACGCAGGCAGCAGTCGCACGCAGGCCCAGGCTCGTTGGCCCCCCATGGGACCACGTGGGAACCGCGGACACATCCAGGTGGGACCCAGACATGGGCGTCAACCATGGGGGGGGGAAGTCCCCCTCTCCCCACCCCACATTTTTAATGACCTACCCATGATTAAATTTTCCACAACAAGAATTTTTTTTTCGGTGGCGAGGTCTTTCCCCCACCACCACCCCACGTCGGTAATGGCCCCCCCACTTCTGAAGATGGATTGACGCCTGTGACCCAGGATGGGGCCAACCATGTAGGGCCCAGTTGTGGATGTTGGCTGGGGTTTTTTCACACACAAAAACGTTATCGTGAGTGACTGTGCTCCTGGGTGTAATAAACACCTTCCGTCGGCCACCACTCTAGCTGATGTTGATATCGGCATTCGAGGGTTCCCGCCTCGATATAAGCCTCTCCACTCTCACACCATACACGGTTTGAGGTAAAGCCGTTCGGAGATAGCTCTGCGCATGCGCCATCGCCCCGGCGCTGGCATGGACCAAAATTCGTATGCTCGGCTATTCCGCCACAGTATTTTAATGAAGTGAATCTGTCCGTTCAGAAACTTCACACTATTACTCCCTTGTTCAACAATATAATTTCAAAATTGCGTACATGAAGGAAACAAGTTGTATATTACACCGTTTGAGTATTTACTGATGCTAATTAAATCAGAAAAAACAAGTACAGCGCAATTTCAATAAGCGAGTGGTGTTGAATTGGGCGGGGCATCTTCCGAAATTTTCGGTCCAGAGTGGGTTAATATTCAATTTTTATTTGTTTATCCTGAAATTTCTCATATTTGTTATGACGGCAATAGTTTTCAGGAAATCATTGACAGATTGCCTGTATTTAACTGGAGTAATCACCGGTATTAACAAAGTTTTGAACTTTCTACGCGGGCTTTCATACGGATTGATTCGGGCTAGCTCCGATTCACACAGTACAACTTATGGGCGTGAGAAATTCTCAAACAGAAATTGACAAATTGTCGCAATGCCCGTTCTGTAACTCCGAACTGGACTACACAATCGCCGGTTACTTCCATATTTACCAGAGTCGACCAAGGTTTGGAACGGCACAGAGGATGCTTCCCTCTACTTTCGATAAAGTTTCTTGCACACCATCATTTTTCAATCCATTCATCATGAAGCTGTTCACAACTCCGAAACCTGGGAAATACAATGACCAACCCCTGTTCATATTTCGGGATGGTTTGGGTGCATGCAGCCGGCCTGTCGTATCCTGCCGCCGCGCCCGGGACCCTCTCGCCTTGCGCGATAACTCTTTACGCTTCAATCGGAATGTCTGAACTGGTACTATGTTCGCACAGCAAAGTCCCTCGGATTGGTTGAAGTGGGCATCGCTGCATGTCTGCTGCCCTCTATTCGCAGTTTTTAAACACACAAATAACGGCGTTTTCCCTTTACACGACACTTGGTGGGTGGGACAAAGTTGGTCCTGAAAATAACTGCCGTTGATTTCAAGGTACCAGAGGTGAATTGTGTTTTTTTTTTTGTCACAATGTTTATAGCTTTTGGTCGGATTTGAACAAACCTTGGAGGATGTGGACTGCTGCTAGTCCAAAACAACATGAAGGGCATTTCAGAGTCACTGGAGGTCAAGATGAACACTAATTTAATGTGCTTCCTCTAAACGTGATCCACAAAGGCTGTTTCTTCTGGGGGTATAGGCCTACCTGTCGGCGGTTCACCCGCCTGCACATTCTATTTTCGACCCACGGCGGCGGCGGGGCCCATGGATATGAAGAACAAGATTCCCCGGGAGAAGCGACCAAACCATTTGACAAGGATGATCGGGCGTCCCTACAAACACAAAACGTTTTAAAAACATTTTTCACATGTTTTCAACATACATGTTTCGATAATTGTTTCGAAAACTTTTTTGATTTGAGTAACACAAAGGTTAGGATAATGTTTCAAAATGTTTCACGAACGTTTTGAAAAACGTTTTGAAAACTTCCAACATTTCTGAAAGTGTTCTACAAAGGGTTTTGGTGGCAAAGAATTTGCGCCAAAACAATGTAAGTTATGTTAATGTTGTCGAAGTATATTATTATTCCTTTTGTTTCCTATGTTTGCTGTAACTCCTAAGTTTGCAGTAAAATTGAAATGTTGTCTAAAATATTTTCCCAAAACATTTTTTCATGGTATGGAACGTTATCCGTACATTCATGTAGGTACTCAACATAAATGTTTTCGAAAACATATAATAAACAGTTTCGCAAACGATTCGTGTTTGCTGGGGTATCCAGAAATTGCGGATAGTCTGGGAGTGGCGCAAACTACATATACCGTCCCTGGAGGCAGGAGGTGAGGGGATGGGGCAAGGGAGAGGGGGAGGGGGAGAGAAAGCTTCTAGTTCCACGGAGGGGCCTGTACTCTGCAAAGGCTGGATGCAATGGGCTATAAAGTGACGATTTTCGTACTCATGTTTTTGAACAATTTTCAATTTTGTGGGTGCTCATTCTTCTGTTATGACCGCCAATAGCTGGGAGGTGGGCGCCTGTTGCGGATCGCTCCTGAATGGACCCTATGAAAGTTCGAACAGTGACGATTCTTGTCTCGAAATTGAACATCCTCATCATGATCTCTATGATTTTTCTCATACTGAGTCGAGCAAATGTGCGGCTAAACTTCCCCAATCCGATTGGGGCGATTGATAAAGCCGATATCTCTATCACCCGCTCAATTCGCTGTCAAAACATGTCAAACATAGACATATTAATAGAGATAGACTGAGGGTCGGCGCGTGTTTTGCCGCCAATTGAAAGCGCGGTGCATGGTGGGAAGTGCACCCAAAAGATCGAAGCGATGTAACCAATTCCATGGACTGTTACGTTAGGCAACGACGGTCAATTTCTTCATCGTTATGTTCGGAACTCGTAATAATAGAAAAATACATTTGCTATGACAAATATGGAAAAATACCTAAAGAATACGATGGTAGCTTTTGGACGCAACAAAAAAATTAAGAAGAAAGAGAAATGATTTAAAATGACACAAAAAACAGATTGCGCGAGCATGGCACTACATTACCCGTACTCAATGAGTCTGTATGTAGGCCTCACTAGAACAAGGTGTATGTGCATCTGCCTGACTGTGCTACGCGTACGCCGAACTCAGGTGGTAAACAGAAATCGGCACCAGTGAATGGGCAGGAGAAAACTTTTGCATTAATTTGAAAAAGTAAGAGGCCTCGGCTCAAGCAAAACTGCAGAAGAGAAGAAACAAAACAGCTGGTACAGGAAATGCGGGTTGAGTTTTCGCGGTAAGTTAGTGACACTGAAGCTAGGCCTATTGTTGGACAATGAAGCGGGCTGTTTCACAAAAGAAACAGTAGGGGTATCGGCCTAATTGAGAATAATTTAAGGATAATTAGGGTGGAGTGATCCAAAAAAAAAAAAAAACCCCTAAATGATTTGTCATTACAGAATCGCCCATCTTGACCGAGTGTGGACTAGCTAATGACCTTCTTAACGACAGTCCAATTCTGTGGTTTCTACTGCGGACTGGGAGGTCTTTTATCAAACTGAAATGATTTTGAATTATTCGCATTCTCTCCTTTTTCATTGTCGAATTCGGATCGCTGGCAAATGGTAGACTGAAATAAACGTTTTTCCATGGTCAAAATCTGTTCATTTCGAATGCTGATGAAACTGACTCTGAATACGACAGACTCAAAGTTTTATGAAATCGTTCAAAGTGGAAAAGTGGATCGTTGGAAAATTTTCGTTGTCGGCCGATGCTCCGTATTTACGTTTCATGGGATTTTCTGAAAAAAAAATATATGGATCCCATTACTATTTCCTCCAGACATTTCATTTTTGTTCAAGTTTAGCTCTCCACCGTCGCGGTTTCGAGTTTCACGTTCACAAATCCGTTCCCAGTAACAATTGAAACCACTCCAAGGTCAATACCACTGCGTCCAATGGAGATGATCACCTTGGGGGAGAAGCGGCTTGATTTTATGTCCGTGAACCGGCCGATCGGCCAGTACTGGTCCACCGTTAAGGGGCTGGAGGGAAATTCTAATGGTTGTGTCAGTATGTATATTACAACAGAGAAATGTGTCAAAGGAAATTATGCTTGCCTCCACACAAGGCAGCCCCTCATGCTCCAGGCACTAATTGCATCAGCCAGATTTCACATGTTAATTGTATATACTTTAGGAGACTGCAGCAAAAGGGTTCTTTGAGGACCTCTTGAACACCGTGTTGGGCCTTGCTGGACTTTTACCATATTTCGTCGATCAAGACACATCCAGTTACGTTAAAATCAGAAGCACACATGGCTAATCACAAACAGAACAATCACAGGATCAAAGGTGAGGAAAACTCTAAGCAAATTTGTGCTGTTCAAACCCGTGAATCAAAAGGTCATAGACCTGTGTCCAATATTCTAACAATCAGAAACATGAACACATTCTCGCTTGTGGAATGTAGATGTATATGCGAGCAGAACAACTTTTTTTTTTACCTATGCATGTATATATTACAATATTTTTTTGTATATAAAAGTAATACTTTTATTTTCAGAATTATATTTATCACAGGCATCAAAGGTGAGGAAACCTCTAGCAAATTTGTGATGTTCAAACACCAGTGAATCACAAGGTCATAGACTGTTTCCAATTATGTCAACAATCGCACATAACAACTCTCGCTTGAATGTAGATGTTTATTCGAGCAGAACAACCATTTTTTTACCTCAGGCAGTATATATATACAATATTTATTGTATATAAAGTATTACTTTTTATTTTTAAGAATATATTAATATTTAGTAACCAGTAATTTAAATATGTAAGAAACTTAGGATTTTGGTATGTTAGTGGATATGTGATAATATTATTTTATCAAAGAACATTGATTACCTGATCTTAGGGCCTATGTGTAGCCTATGTGTATAGTGTATATGAATGTGTATATGTATGGTTATAGTTTAAAAATCTCATCCGGAATCTGTCCACGGAGATTAATGCCACCCAGCCTTAATTTAGTCCTTAAAATGACCTGACCAAAGAAATGAAATTAAAAATATATAGGCATCCCTCATTTACTTGACCCTTGCCTGTACACTATAAGAATGTATGGTTTATGGGATGTATCAGTAGGAACGTTACTCCTGGATCAAACAACAAAGCTTAGGCCTACAGACACTGTAAGACGGATGTTGGAGTACGCTCCTTCAGCCTGGGATCCGTAACAAAAAAAAAATTATAGACCTATTAGAATATGTCCCAGAAAAGAGCGGCTCGGCTTTATCACACGCGAAATAGATCTAGAGCACCTGGGTGTCCTACCCCAGATGTTAATAGCCCGGTTTGAATCCCCTTGACGTCCGTTAGAAAACAAGACGACTTTGTATTTTTTAAACAAGCAAGCTTAGGTCAATTGTCCTGCCCATAGTCACATCTTACAACTGGCCTGCGTCAATCACGGCACAGCCACCCAATCATACACCACATGCGGCAAACCAGTGCTACAATATTCGTCGTACCAAGAACTGGACGAGACTGGAAACGCACGGCCATTCAGCATCGTGTATCCATTGAGGATATATTATAGGACAGTTCAAGACAGCTGTGGGCCGACAATCACAGTGGCTTGGAGACGGGGACTAATTTGTTTATGTGGGATGCCAAATCCCATCCTGGTCGTCTTGCTCCTGTGGGATCGTTGTGGACAGTATCTCTACCAAGTACCAAGTTAAGATGTTGACTCACAATTTTTTGTTGCAGCCAATAAACCAAGTTACTGAATTACAATCAATTGTTAACTCTTCCAAATTTACTATCAGAAGATTTAGCTTCTGAGCTATATTCCCTGCTGACAATAGGGGCAGTATCAAGGTCTGCACCATGTGGGCCTTGGGTAGGATTGCTCCTCTGATGGGCAAGTATACCATTGTGAAGAAACAAAAAATCAGGCACTCAGACTCCAGGATAGCTGGCACGGTGTGCAGGATGGTGTGCTAAAGAAACTGAGACCTCCAGAAGGCAGACCAAAGACTGAATGAACCTGAAAAAAACTCCAAAGCATAGACCCCCAAAAAGGTAGTATAAAGGGACAGAAGGTCCTCAAAGCAGCGGCGACACCGATGATTTGCCCGATGGTGGGGGGCAGAGGTCCTGCAGCACCAGATGCCTTGACACTTTACCCACTTGATGGCACTGCCCCCTGCATGACCATCAACATTTTTGGCTTGTAATTTTTCCCTGTCCCTCAACTTGTATTCATTTCTGCCTGTGGTTTTAAAATTGTACCTCATCAGCAATCATGAAAGGCGGAAGGGGAAGTGGGGTGGGGGGATAATGAGAGGTAGATCTAAGATTTGATATGGTTGTCGCAGTCTCTGTAGGGACCTCTTTCCGACACCCACACGGCACCACTGCTGTAGGCCGCTGCTGCATCAAAAGTTTTAGTTTTGTTAGTTTTTGTTAAGGCCTTCTTCCCGTAAGCGCACCCGGTGGAAGTTGACTAGGATAGAGGGAATTTCAATCGTTTTGCCACCGCCACTACTTATTGGCTAGGTATTAATTATTAATCTGCAGTTCATACATGCCTCTGCTGAAAACTATGGGCCAATCAGCTCCATTGTGTCAATACATCTTCACAAGGCCTGCTAGATTCCACTGACTTGAATTATGGTCTGTGCTAGGTAATTGGGCTCCTAGTTTCAAAAGGAGTCTGGTCATGTCATATCATTCACCGAAATTGTTGAGTATGCCTGCCTATGTACGTTTCTTCGCATGGCCAGACATCACAAGCTAGTAGGCTAAAAGCTAAGCCTGAGTTATATGTAGCTATAGTACGACTCTTCTTTCATCATTACAGTGGGAAGGGGAGACACAAAAGATGTCTACATCCTGCAAATCTAACAGCACACTTGGAAGAACTACTATCAAGATTCAGAATAGTAAATTCTTTACAGAACATTGATTCGTTATATTGCACCAGCTTCATATGCATGATTCCCGCACAATCGGCGTATCATTGCTCGCTACCGAAAACCGTGGGTTTACTGCATGTACCATGTGCGCAAACGGTTCTTTTTGGGTGCATTTCCCGCATTCCCCGCGGCGTTCAATTGGCTGCAAATTGTTGCACAGCTAACAGGAGGCGATGTTACGTCTAAGTATATATGTCTGTGATGTCAACACAATGGCTGATCAGGATATCAGTATCACATGCTGGCCTGGCATTGATTTTTATTTCTAGAACAGATAAGGTCAAACTGGATACTCAGATTTTGCAAATCGGTTTCAAACCATGATCACTGGGCGGAATTACCTTATGTCTCATTGACCCACAGTTATCAGTGTTGATTTCATAGTGTAGACTGTGATGGAAGCGAGTGAAATGTTTTCAAAATATGACTTCCACAGTTATAGCTTTGGGGGGAATATTCTCCTATTTATCAGTGAAAAAAATCTTGCGCTCGCCGGGACTGACTATCGGCGAGCGAGCCGCGCCAATGCAACGCAGTTGGTTATCGGGGGGTGTGCAAAATGAATGCAGTTATCGAGTCAAAGTAGTCAGTTAATCTGTGGCAGAGTGGAGAACGGGTCTGATGAGCGACAACAGGAAAGTGGAAGGTTTCAGCGCTCCTAATTTTAGAAGTTGCTTGCTTGCCGGTGAATATCTAACAGACAAGCTTCAATTCACTGATTCAGAGAAGGGTATGGGTACGAAATGACGAATTCATTTTCATAACTAATTCAATTCTCATTCCGCTTCTCGTCACCTAACGCCACCTAGCATAGGCTATAGAAACGTGGACTTTAGGGGCACTTTGTGTTAGCAGTCAATGGAGGCAAAGGCAAGCCTGAAAAAACCACGGTATTCTCACTATTTTTTTGGGTGTGTATCCACCAATTCCTGAGGGTTTGTTGTTGTTATTATACTTCACATAAAAATACAGAAAATCTTATTGAAATCCGATTTTTCCGGCTCCAAAGTGCCCCCAAAAACGTTGCGAAACTCTATTTCAATTTCACAAAGTGCCCATATGAAATCAGTTTCGACATTACCTATAGGGACCAAGCTCGGTGATACAGTCACGTATATATTGTTTAGTATGCAAGGGTGGCCCTTGGGATAGGCCTAGCACCTGTCTGCCCCCCTGGCAGGGTTGTTATACGTCCATGGGGTAGGTGGCTCCTTAGCCGTAGCGAAGCAGGCCTTGCCTTTTGGCGAGTGCGATCGCACGCCATGGCACGCCTAAAATACAAGCGAGGGGTGCGAATAATCGCACGCCTAAGAGACCGCTAATACTGTAGCACGCGACATACTCTTCATTTTATATACAAATATATTTCACAACGAAGACAAAAATTTTCTATTAAAATCGTCAGCAACATACTTTTATTGTAGTTTACTCCAGTATCAGATCCTCTAAAATTAAACTTGGAGTATTGAAAACATTGTCGAGTCTGCAGCGAGTCGATGTCGCGGCTCTTGCATGAAACTTCTGTATAAACACGCGGCATAGCTAGCAGTACATTTGTTAGGGGCAAGTCTACGTGTCAATGTGAATCTCTCCGTAAACAGGCGGACACATGATTTCCTATTGATGCCAGGCAGAGTGAGAACTGAGAATACAGATATGCCACGTAGGAAGAATATGCTGTGTTGTGTGGTTGATGGCCGGAGGCCTGACTACAAGCGATTGTGTATGTGTGGACTAGGGCTCTACCGAAATGGCTTTCTAATGCCCATCCGATGGCCGAGTTTTTTCTTCCTTCCAACATCGGCGATGTTAGATATCCAATCCGATTTGATGGACAGCATGAACTATTACGAACATATATAACCAGTTGAGTTGTTTAATTGGGTTAGTTGTTACCGGTGTATGGTTCTGTCTTTCGAGGAACCTATTAAAAGAAGTGAGCACTCACACCTTCAAATGTAAGCCATTCTAAACAAATCATGAGGTGATGGAAACATTGATACAGATCAGCTTGAAGTTTTTCATAAAGAAAACTTGAAAATTGGGGAGCGATATTTTTTCCGGATCAGTAGATTTTTTTTACTAGCGTTTATGCGCTAAAGCTAACGTTATTCACGTATCACAGCTGCTGAAAACTTGTTGTCACATGTGCGCAATGATAAGTAATTACATTTTGATGCTCCAAAATATGCGAGGTCTGGCACTACATCCCTACTCAGTACAGCCTAGTACATGATGCTCGGAATTAAGAAGTCTATTAGTCATTTCAAAGTCACTGGAGGTCCAAACGAACATAATATAATGTGCTTCCTCTAAACGTGATCCACAAAGGCTGTTTCTCCAGGGATATACACACCCGCACATGCCTAGTTTTTCCATCAAAAATAGGAATGTTTGTAAAAATTCAATATTTCGGCCATATTTATCAGCTTGTGATAAAACTGATGATATTAACCCATCTGGATAGACAAGCTCATACCTCAGTGTTGTTCCCCATTGATGAGTCATGGAACTCTATAGTTTGGGGTTAGGTCGGAGGTTCTCTTAAGTCACCAGAGGTCAAAGTCTCTTCTGAAAACCTTATAAAAGATTACGTTCTAGAAGGGTTGATCTGATCAAGGTAAAATTGGTGTATAGCTGACTTATGGAGTATAGGAACCCAATTGTTTTTGGTGTGAAACTGGGGGTAGTTTTTTAAAAATAGAAATTTTGGGAAAAATTTTATTATTATTATGGTAAAAATTTAGCTTGTAAACATTGATACCTAACCCCGTAGGGAAGATAAAGCTAAAATGGTATGTATGTTCCCCATGCTGAGTAGCTACATGAACCATATTGTTTTGGGGGGGTAGGTCAGATGTCATCTGAGGGCACCAGAGGTAAAAGTCTGAAAGCCTTTGTAAACATTCAAGTTCAGCAATGGTTGGTTATTAGATCGGATTGAAATGGTATATAGCTTCTTTATGGGAGTTACAGGAACCCTTTGGTTTGTTTTTATGTAGATTGGGTAATTTTTTGGTCAAACAATAAAGAAATGGTTGAAAATTGATATTTTGGTCAAATTTAGCTTGTGAACAGATAACTCTACCCATCTGATGGAGGAAGCTCATACGTGATATGTATGTTCACATTGGTGAGTACATTACCTCCATGTTTTGGGTCAAGTCAGAGAGTCATCTGACTCACCAGAGGTCAAAGCTAAACACCTTCGTATATACATAAGTCCAGAAGGGTGGTTCAACTCTATTGAAATTTGGTGCGTGTTTTCTTTTTCTAGGCATGAATCCCTAGTGTTTTTTTAGGTAGATCAGGGTCATTTTTGAACGAAAAAAAGATTGTGAAAAATCAATATTTTAGCCAAAATCAGTTCTGAAAATGTTAAAATCTACCATCTAATGGATGGAAGATAATATTTGGTATGTGTGCTCTTCATGATGAGTACATGTGAACCCTATTGGTTGGAGCCGGGGTCAGTTCCAAGGCCATGTGAAATCACGTGCAGGCAAAGGCAGAAAGTCTGCTTGGTCTGGATCCGTTGAAATTAAGTTTTGGCTTCTTTACAAGAACAAACGTACCCTGTCGAAGAGTAATACTTTGGCTAAGAACAGCTTTAACATGATAACTTGTCCCACTAGATGGATGAAGCTCATACTTGGTATGTGTGTTCACCATGATGACTACATGAGTGGATTATTTTGGGGTCAGGTGAGAGGTCAACAGAGGGCCAAATTTGGAAAATCTCTGTAAATTGTCAGAATGCCTTGGTTGATTATTGTTGGAGATTCGTCTTGTGTAGATTTCTTATTAAGAGTAAAGGAACCCTATTGCTTGATCAAGTAGCTTATTTTCGTGGAAAACAGGAAATTTGTCAGACATTGCATATGCGGCCCAAAATAGTCCTAGTGACTGGCCACTAGGTTGTCCAGAAATGTTCCAAGGGAAACACCAAGCTCTTGCTTTCTGCCTATGAAATAAAAAACAGGGTGTGCAGGTTTTGATGGACAGCCAAGGCCTAGCAACTGCCCATCGCAACCTTTGCAGTGACAGGTGTTGATTGAGACACGCACATGTGAATTCATTGGCTGTACACTCGCCAATTGGCATTAATGAGGGGGGGAGGGGCGGAGGAGACTATAATACAATTGTATTGTGTATATATATTGCGCTTCATATTGTACGTATAGTTACAGTCCCAAATTCAGGGTTTCCGCGGTGGTCATGGAAAAAACCTGGAAAAGTCATGGAACTTCAATCAATCAGCCCTGGGTAAGTTTTGGATTCAGTTGAAAAGGTTGTCGAGTCATGGAAATTGTCATTGATGTGTCACTTTCCACAGCCTGTTTGGTGTTGTTGCCTTTGGCTCCGTTGAGAATTCTTTGTGAGATGTCATAGAGACAGGTCATGGAAAATTCTTCATTTGGTATGAAAAAAATTCATGGGAAATTGATTGCCCAGAAAGTGCAGGAACCTGAAATTGCTGAAAGGCCATTACCCCCCCTCCAATGGTGACTGGTGGGGCCCCACCATAGTGCAACCCTCGAGCGTTACACTCCAGGAACCGCTGATGGTTTAGCCCTCGCATCATGTCCCCGGGGACAATTCATCACATGGCTGTCGTAAATCACCGCACTTGTGATCACAAGGTACACCTCAGAGGTTCCCAATAACGCCGTAGTATAATAACTGTCTGTCAAGCGGTCATCTTAAGTCATTCTGACAGATTGACATAAACATTTCCTGAACTTCAAGTCCCCACTAATTGATGAGATCTTGGAATTGCCGGAGGCTTCACGGTGACGTGTGGCTGTACCATATTGAGTATAATTGTGATGTACTTTTTACATGTTCTCTACAGGTCTGTTTCCACCCGATGAAGAACCTCGCTGTGCCAGCAGTGTTAGTGATCTTGCTCCACTCCTGTCTGTCTATCGTGTCGTACAGAACCCCCGAAACAGCACCATCCCGTGGTCATTCGTCCATGGGATCCTGGAGGATGCTCTGGATTACAAGATCTTCAGACATGATTAACAAGGTAGCCATGTTTGTAAACTGGGTTGTTTCTCATCAACAATCAACATGTTTTTGTTTTTCTATGATCTACTTCGCAGCAGAGGATCAAACATCCAAGGATGCAGGCCTGAATAACTGCATTTTATCGTCTGTTCGCTGCAAATCCTTCACCATGTACTTGATTGTGGGCCTGGGATAATTCACTGCATTCCTCTTAAGTGCATCTGATTATCAGTGCCCCTAGGAACAACACCCAAACTCTTTGTCCCCCACCTATATAATTAACGACCATAAGGACGCCATTCTTGTTCGGTGTTCCGCCCATGTGACAAAGAAGTTGTCTAGTTCTAACTGTCGTCCTCAACTCCCTGCGTTATCATTCACGCAGATGGCAACTTGCGAATTGCCTACCGCTCGTTTGTCCTCGCTCCAGTTCCTCCATGCTACGTGGCAGAGCGAGAGTGGCAACAGTTCTTTCTTTTTCAATTCTTTTCGTACGACTAACGCGATCGAACCCCAATCTCCCGGGTGGAAGACTGATATTCTCCTAATTGCACCAGCCACTCATTTAAATGTATTGTCCCTGTCGATTGTTCTGGTGCCCCCCTCCCCTACACTCGGACAGGGTGAGTCAAAGGTGGGTCGTACAAGACATGCAATCCTGAAAATGACCACTAGTACGCCAGGCATAGAGGTTTTTTTTTGGGTGCATCATGCAAATGAGAGTGCATCATGGCCAAAATCACACAGTGGATACAGGACGAAATTGAAAAAATTCCCCATGGGGGTTCATGGGAGGTTGTAACAGCTGTCAGTTACCATCGCTGGGGGGAAATAATTTTTTCAAGAAGGGTCTGAACACATGGGTGATTAGCCCTCTTGTATCGAGAAGAATGTTGATTTTGAAGCCTAGTTTATGAAGCCAGTTCCACACTGATATACACGGATGTGAACAAGAGGTTCCACTATTAGATTATGAGTATGACGCATCGCGACGATCACATTGAGGACAATATTGTCCTATGACACTCCTATCAGAAGACTGATTATACAGTTGCAATGTTTTCAAAGAGTAAAACAACTTCATGTTTTGGGCTACTTACAGTTGCGTATAGGGCTGTCGTGTGGGCGACTAGGCTGCTTTCATGCATAATAAGTGCACCATTCATACCTCTGATATAGCCTGTGAAACTTTGAACTAGACATGTGTAGGCGGGTAAACTGCCCACGTGTATAATTCCCGCTTTTGAGCAATCATTGGGAAGAGTATCTAACACCCCATGAAGACCCCCATTTTGGTCAGAAACCAAGATAAACTTCATCCACCAAGTTCTGTTGTGATTCATGGGAGTTAACAGGCACAGGAATTATGAAAAGTTGACTCACGATGGTTTTGAAATGACTTCAAACTTTAGATACCCCCCATCCACCAAGTTTCGTTCAAATCTGAGGTTTGGAAAATGGCAATAGTTTTGCAAGTTTGACCTTTGATGCCTTGAAATGACCTCCACATTTTTCGGGATCAACTATAGTCCCTACCACCAATTTCGTTCCAACCGACTAACTTGAAAAAAAAAAAAAATTTCGCGAAAATTATGCAAATTAGCGTCCCCCAGCATTGCAGTGATGCCCACTTTTGAACTCATCCGAGATTACTAGGGCTGGACAGGGTACCAAAGTTTGAGGATCAATCGGTTAAAGCGGATTTAGAGTTATTGACTCTAACGCCTAAAGTTTCTGTGTAGCGGGGATATAATCAATATATTAAACCATAGTCATCAATCCATACCCAGCCATGGGAAGGGTGGGGGGGGGGGGGATGGGCGGTAGCATCAGAGGAATCTTCTCACATACAATTAATCCTTGCACAACACCCACGCAACATCAACATGAGGCAATTACATGAGAGGGTTGGCTACCCCCATTGCCCTGATCTATTATTGAGTATTTTGTTGGCCTCATCAATAGAATGGATAGCTGTATAGGTGGATGGGTCTTCCTTCATATAAATTTGTATTGTGTTACCAAATATAAAGTCATTTCCCACAGGCAGCAGTTCTTCCTGACATAATCAGACCGAGTTGGACCAGTAGTGACATCGTTAGCAATAAGTTGGGGTTAAAACATGCTTTTCCTCTTCTCCCTCCCGCCAGGAGAGACGCAGTGGTTTATCAATTCTACAGTAGGCCCACAACCCAACGGTATGTGGTTCTATGCAAAACTGACCTAGTTTACCCCTCCTATTGGATACTACAGGATCCCCCGCGGCAGTACAAGCCTGTCGTCATCGTCCATGGCGTTATGGACGATGCAGCCGGATTGCAGGATCTCAAGAATATGATCTGACCAGTGAGCATAGATGTCTAGTCAGAGGAGAGTGGTTCTGTGGTATACCTTCCTTCTTGTCATCCTCTAACATCATCATTATTTTTGAATTTCTCCACATCATGGGTATGATGGTTCCTGGTGGCAGCTAGCTTCCACAGACTCTCCCACTTGGTACAGTTCCTCATAGCGCAGGACCCGGATTCCAGCGTACTGGACAAGGTGGTGCTGTTCCAGCACTCTCATGTCAGTTATGCTCCTGGTTCCAGCCGGTTACTAACACCCATCAGTCCACTGCAGCAATCCTCTCTCATAGACTGATCATTTTTCAAAGTAAACTAACGTGCACATTTCTTTAGGAAATAAAGAATATTTGCAGATATATGCAAGCATTATTCTCATTGCATGATCGGATGCTTCCTGATTAGTTGATTACTGCACAAAACTGCCTCTGAAACTTGTAACGGGAATGTATGAACACCGGGTTTGACTGAGACATTTAGGTTTTCCCAGCGATTATACTAACCTCTCCTAATTAATCATGCAGTTGTCCTTCAATGACAGGCTCTTACATGCGAGGACAGGCATCATTTCTTCGAATTTTCCCCCACCCAGACCTTCATCTCACTCACTATAGCTGCATCAATGAGTGTAACATCCTCGACAACATTCATGGCTCACCTGGCACAGCAGTGTAATCTTTAGCGCATGTCCCCACCAAATTCATTGCAAATCCTCAGTGTAGAGGTGGAACATTCAAAATGGGACTTCAACAGGTATCACATGGAACAGTCTTCCCACGTTTCCCCCACTAACTTGACACAAGTTGAAAACTCCACCCATATTTCATGTTATCCATATCTTCATAGCATTTGACATCATCATTCGAACATCCTGCATAACACCCTGTCACTTCCCCCTTATGGTGGGGGGGGGGCTATGTAGTGTGCACATCCCCACCTAAATTTTGTCACACACTCTGCCAACTCCAGGTAGGGGGGGGGAATGACAAGTGAATAACCAAGGCTGTTTAGATTGGTATTAGTTGCTCAGGCTTGTTCCTTTCTCCTATCTGTGTTACATGGCCTAATCCTGCTATGCCTTGTTTCTAATCACCCTATTGTGTTTTGGCATCCCCCACGCAATCCAGTCCTTTTTTCATGGACCTTTTTATGTAGCTTTCTCTTGCACTCCCTTCTAGTTCTATCTTCCACCACCCTATAGTTGCATGGTGGCTGTTGTTTGTAGCACCTCTGATCCATTATTTTCCCTTAGACATTTCAAACATTTCACTGAGTGAGTAGCAAATGTTCACTATGTACTCAAGGTTGTCCTGGATCATACTAAAGTATCCTGTTAGCCAGAGTCCTCAGGTCATATAGGGGACACATTAGCCAACACACTGAAATACTTTTTTATTTTCAATATCACAGGTTGTTTCTCTGCCAATACAAACATTAATCCTTGTGCAATCAGACCCTTCTTCTTTTCCAATCCTCATGCCTACCAGAAAATCATTTTACTGATATGTTCTAACGCTAATAAGTGAACTTTGAGGCCAAGATTATAAATAAATTGAAATAATTCTTGTATCCTTATTTCAAATTTTAGGCCATCAGATTTTTCGAACGTTTGTAGTGCTTGCAGTTACTCAAGCCTGTAGCCCTACAGATTTTGTAAAACAATTCTGAGGAAACTTTAGTGTATTTTTCCAATATCAATAGATCAATTATCAAAATAATCCAGTAAATTTGGGGCCATATTGGAATATCTCCCATTCAGTTGCTCAAGTACACTAAATAACAACTCACGCAGCCAGCTCATTGAAATCGGATAATAAATTTTGTCCAGATTATTGATCTATCATACATCATAGATTCCTCAAAAAACTTCAAACTAAATTGAGATACTATAACTCATAACCATCAAGCTAGAACCTCCAAATCTTGAACCTCCAAATCTTGGGTCTGAGGTTTCGACATGTCCTTGTTTCACCTGCGTTAGGTTGAAGAAAATCTGTTATACACGACACTGTAATGACATGAGCTGGTAAGCTGAAAAACATGCCGTAGACTCATTCAAATGGTGCCGGGGAAGTCACAATGGCAAAGAAACAGCAGAGTAAATTAAGTCTCTTTCTGCTTGATATTTAAGATCAAATCTTTGGAGAACATTACCATCATTTTGAAGAGCACAGAGCATCCATCCATCCATCCATTGATCCATCCATCCTTCATCCGTTCTGTAAAACTTGCTTTTTTATTCGCTCTCAATGTTCGTTCCTTGACGGATGTTGACCAAAACATGGACACAATGTTTACTGGCCATGATTAAATGGGTTGTAGTTGGTCATTATGCGGAAAATAGCAAAATGTTTTCTCCTTCTCTTCTGCAGATAAGGTTGATTACCTTACTATCATACTTACTGATATAACCTAATAACCATTGACCAAACTGGGGCACTATGTTGACATTCTGAATGGAGGGTCATTTTTTATCCCTAAATAGTCACTAAATGGACATAAGGAGCCAGTTTGTGGTTATGAGTGCGCATGCTCACCACTGAACAGTTTGGGGGAATAGACAAGATATCCCCCATAGCAATATTGTTACAGCTTCAAAACTGTCATCACTATTTGAAAACGCTAACCACTGTCTCATCCCCACTGTTTTCCGTGTTATTGTTATTGCTGTCGTATCCTCATGACCTTTGACACAGTATAATTATCATCTCATTAAACTGTAACTCCGAACTAGCTCATAATCCATTGTGCCGAGTGCATGATGATCCATTATGAGAGACAAGAGAAAAATGCAAAATGCATTCCCTTCAATGAAGAGCATTACATTTTCTTCAAAAACAAAGTGTGGGGAAAGAGTAACCAATGCACAGGTCCAAAACGTGGTGCATATACCTGTGCTGAGAATTGGAGTCATCAGCGATCATCTAGATGATGCAATCCGGCACTCCATAAATACTGAGTTAGGAAACATATGTTAAGGTTTTTCAGACCAGAAAGTAGGAATTATTAACAAACGTTCATGAACACTGGAAAAAGTTGATGCCTGCAATAAAATGCCATGTCACTATAAATAAAAATATCAAGATCACTTTTAGTCAATTAATATTGTGACCACTATATATTTTCCGAGCTATAGGAATATTTTGCTTTGATAATAATGCTCATGCATCCAGAACATTTGTGACCCAAAAAATATGCCTTCTTTGAAAATTTGTGCTACGCTGCTTGACAAATCATGGTGCAACTTGCCCACTTCACTTAATTCGAAATCGCATTAACTGCTAGCAACTGCTAGATCATTATCATTAATACTCTTTCGAAAGTGTGAAGTTTATTTAAATTTATGAATATAAAAAATGACCTTCTGGCCCCTCACCATTTGACGTCTTAGTCTAAGAACACCCAATTTGGAAATTTTTGCATAGCATGGCTTAGGTGATATTCACTTTCATTTGTGAAGTTTTTTTATTAATTTCTTTCAAATAAAAATGGCTATCTGGCACTCACTATTTGGCATCTGTAAAGACTTTACTTTAATGGATTTGCTACGGTGCATGGAAACCAAGTATGCAGCTTCGCAATCGGCCATTATAGGCCAATTCGCATAAACATAGAGAGGCTAAGGTGAAATACATTGTAATTTGTAAAGTTCTCCTTCATTTACTTATTGAAAATGGCTATCTGGAAACCAAAAAAAAAAAAACATTTGGCATTTAATAATGTTTATTTAAAAAAAAAATTGCCACACTTGTGCGGCAACTATTGGTGCAACCGCTTCGCTTGATTAGCCTTGAAATTGCAAGAACATAAAGTGAAATTCATACTAATGCTTTAAGTTGATTTTTTGAATCATCACATGAAAATAGCCATCTGGAGATCACTATATGGCATTCAGGAAGCATAATTTTTGGGAACCCCTGGTGAATCATCTGTTGATGCACAAACTAAAGAGGTGTGGAAGAAGTGAATTGTGGGCAGGAGCCTATCAATGAATCATTCGATAATATTTCCTGGAATAATTTTTTGGAGTTTATTTTAATTTTAGGGGTGTTGCTTTACTTAATGATACACGGAAAGTGGGAAGTGTCTGTTCCTGCTATCTGACGAAGTTTTGTATGTATGTTGCACGCAATCCCGTGGTGGCGCTCCGCCGTGCTCGGCTTATATACGGTAGTCATCACCTGCTGATGGGTGCTCTAAAATTTATTTTTGCGCGACATCCCTGAACACTGTTTTAGAGTGTTTGATGCATTCAGGGATCCACACAGTGTTCCTGTAGAGTCATCCTGTGCAGATGGACACCCTAATTTTGGATCCTGACTAAGGTCTTGCTTGGAGTCACAAGAAGGTTTTTTTTATCTGCATTGCTAAATTGCATCCGTTTGAGCTACAGCAACATTGGTGCTCTAGTTTAGTAACTTCTATTGTATCTATTACCTGACTGGTTTACGGAAATAGTGAAGGTGACCTAAACTGGACCCCCCTCCATACCAGTGTAATTACACTAGCAAGCTAGAAAATTATACAGAATACCATTAATTCATAATAGTTCAAGACATAATAGAACTCCAGGGGTACTCGATGCCCTTCCCCCCAACCACACACAAAAGCAGCAGGGTTAAACAGACAAAAATTTGATGGAGTATTGGCCAACTCTTCTTTTATTCCCTGATGAAATCAGAGGTGGGGGGGGAGGCCGGTGGGGATGCCGTCATAACATGTGTTTGTGTGTGATGCTAGCCTTGTTAACATGATAAACCATCCCACCTGGATGGTTGCAGCTTGTACTTATTATATGGGTTCCCATAATGAGTACATGATCCCGTAAGTTTTTTTGGGGTAGGCTCAAAGGTCATCTGAGGTCAAGAGAGGTCAAAGTCTGAAAATCGTGTTAACACGATAAGTCCGAATGCTGGTATGGTCGGAGAAAATTTGGTATGCATCTCTCTGGGAAGTTCAAGAACCCTTACTGTTTTTGGTGTAGACTAGGGCCAGTTTGGGGAGAAATGGGAATATTGTGAAAAACTTGAATTTTGGCTAACTCATCTGTTACAAGCTTTAATCTGCATGAATGTAGTTCCTACTTGGTAAGTGAGTTCTCTATAATAAGTACTACATGATTGCTGTTGTAAATCTTATGAGCATGTGAACTTTGGCGAATGTTAGCATGATCAAGTCAAGATCAGTTAAGGAATCACTTAGCCTTTTTGCTTTTTCTGGTTTGAACTCAAATTGTGATTTTTAGTTGGCCGATTCAAATCAACCAACCCTGCCCGAGACTATCTGGAACTGATGTCTTCAATGTGTATTTAGGCATTTGGATTATAATATCAGCCAGTTCGTAGTTGATTCCCCCCATAACAATATCGTTAGGCTTATTGTTTACCTGTCACCACTATTTGAAAACGCAAGCATTCATCCTCTTTTTTGTTGGATGTTTATTATTGATTGAGTATGGGGGGGGGATATCTGTAAAGTTTTGTGTTGGTAGGATTGTAAATTTCGGCATGGAGTTTTGAAACATCGTTCTGCACACTGTATGTTCAACGTCGAACTGCCATCATTCCCTCATGACCTTGACACAATATCATGGTTATCAGTCTCATAAACTCTGAACTGGCTAATTGGTTATATAATTTTCTAAAGACTGCACAAAAACTGTGGCTATTTCTATTATGTGGTTATTGACCCAGTGCTTAAAGGGCTCCTCTTCTCTGGTTATTTCCAGGCTCCCCGGGGACGAATGTCACAGCAATCGACCTGTACCCCAACGACCAGTCCTTGAAGCCCCTCTGGCCACAGGTCCACGACTTCGGGGAGGCCATGAAGCCGATCATGAGAGATGCGGGAGAGGACGGCATCAACATCATCTGCTACTCACAAGGTAGTTGAGCAAATATGGTACTTTAGCCACGCCCACGGTACTCATTCAAATGTCATCATTAAATAGGCCTATTTTACCACTCTTCAATGGCTTGGCATTACAACATTTTATCCAGTAACTGTTCGAAGTAAGAAAAATATGGATACCTTTCAATCAATACCATCACGTCTTAGTAGTCCGTGTAACTTTGAAGTTACTACCATATTTCATGTTTTGGGTTTTGTCCCTGTTTTCATGGAAGTGCCATACTGTATTCTGCATAGTAACATGACAACTGCAGTGGTGGGTGCAGGGGTACATACACAGAATTTGATGAAAGGTTCAAACAATTTATTGCGCAAATGATACTTACCCTTTACCACTTACGTTTGCAGTTATCCCACCTACTGGACATTTTGGGACTGTGGGACGGGCGGATTCATGGAGACCAACTTTTTTTCCAATTTTCTGCTGTATAATTTCAGAACGTTTTCGATGTTCAATGGTACCTGGGTGTTTTGTCGTTCGCTGCAATCCCACACTTGCTCAAGTCACAGTCTGAATTTTGTGCCAGCCTCTGACTTGGAGAACAACTTTGTTCCCTCAGGGGTGTATCCCCCCCCCAAAAAAAAAACCTCTCTAACTAGAGCCCCTGATTACCACCCTGGGCGAATGTGGGCATGTAGATAGAATCCATACCGGACATGTTTTGGAGTTGTTCCCACCTGGACAATGTTTCTGTGGTCAGAATAGGGTTATGGAACTCCAGTTTGGTGGGGAATTGTCCGGTGGGAATTGTCCGTTTTGGGAGTTGTCCGGGAACCGATAGAATGATGGTTAAATTGTTGGGTTCTCTCCAGAGCTTGTGGGGTGGAAGCTGTGAGTGCATGTGAGTTTTTCAACATGATTTCGTAAGTCAATTCCATGGTACGGCGTTTCCCTCTAGATGTTGAATTCAAGGATTAGGGGACGCTACCTTACTCAGTCTCTCCAGTGAAAATGGAGCCCAGGGTCCAGTGTCTACGTATTCAGTTAGCCAGCTTGTGCTAGTTTCGACTACCATCTAAGGTTGTCATAGGCTCGGCTGGCGTAATAAAAGGGTTGAAAGAAGGTATTATGTCTTAATATTATATATGTCTAGAATATGTCCTGAATAGAGTTGATATGGACCCTAATTACCATACCAATTTCAATGACTGAGTAGAATTTAAAAATTAAATTTTCCAGATGTCATAGATCAAAATACCATCGATATCTATAAGAGAAGCAAACTCAGGTATATTCAATTCAAATTTCTTAAGAGAATCATCGGTACAAATTCGGTTCTGGTTCGCATGAAGTGGCAGATGCATCTTGTACGTTTTTTAAAGAGCATGATGAAACTACTGAACATTTGTTTTGGCAGTGTGCCGTCACTTCTTCCTTATACTCGATGTTGAACAGCTATTGCTTGGTGCCAGTTTGTCTTCTCTGAACGGGACTGTTTTTGGGTATAAATAGCTCTTGAAAAACCCATACAACCTGCTGATTTTTCATATAAAATACTATACTAAATGAAATTGAATCGAGAATGCCCCAGTTTGTATAATTATTTATTATAATTTCAAACTTCTTGAAGTGGAAGAAGTAATCTGAAAACGAGACAAGAACCCTAACCACCCTTTTGGTCGTACACCGCCATATTTTAGCGATAATTTGCATTCTTCGCTATCTTCTGCATGAACAGCATCACTGTTGTTCAGTGCATTAATTATGTTGGATAATTTTTTCCTATATTGCAGTTTCGCTTGATGTGATGGCATGCCTGTGCATTCATGATAACGATCTTTTTCTTACTGCGGTAAACATAGAATTAAAATTTTAAGTGGCCTTGCTTTAATACTGATTGTCCGTCTTTCCCCATTGCATACTGTGTTATATGTACTATGATATTCTGTACAGTGTTATTCAACGTATGAAGAGTCAATAAATATGATGGGAAAAAGAGATGAGGGAACAGGGAAAGGTATAGGGAGTATGTTCTTCCCCACATTCCTGAATGTAAACCTGCCACAATTCCAGGCTTTTTCCAGACATGGTGATAAAAGTCCCCATTGTCCTCTCCCCATGAGAACATTTATTCCCCGAAGCCAAACAACAGTCATTCCACGTCAACTTTATGCGTCTCTGTGTCTGAGTACTGACATCTCAACCTGAATTGAATGTTTTATGGGTATAGTTGAGTGATGTGGAGATGATTTCTCTAAACCTAAAAGACAGATTGAAAGTTTATGACTGTAACCTTTAGTTTTTAAGGACAATCCGCCCAAAATATTTCATGTCATGATCACTGTGCAGAAATCATGCCAAATCAAACTTTGTTTCATGTTCTTTTAACAGCCATGTTCGGCTTATAAAGTTTACAATTTTTTAAGATTATTTTCATCACTGCTAATTGGCAATTATGCAAATTGGCAACATTTGATGATGTCATATCTACCAATTTTTAAGAAAAAAGTTCAAGGAATCATTAAACAAAAAAAAAGTTTCCCCTTCAATATTTTGATAGATATGACATCGTACAAATGTTGCCAGTTTGCCAAAATCACAGATTTATATGAAATTTGAGAAAGCCATATCTTCCCAACCGAACATGCTATAAACCTGGAACAAAGTGATGTTTGAATGACTTTTTGTCTCGCCTGAACTTCAACATTATAACACCAAAAGGGTATCAATATGGCTGGACTTTACCATTAATTGATCAAGGAGTTGGTTGACTGCCCTAGTTTATATAGAAGTACCGGGGTGTATCCAGCATTGAGAGTGGTTTTATGTTACGGACCCCTCATCATTTTCTCAAGGGTTTTCTCAAGAATATTCTCAAGAATAGCCAAATAATTTCCCCAACCCATTCCTGAGTCCACTATATCATCCTCCGATGGGTTTCCCTGATCCCAAAGGTACACCAGTTGGTTCTCAAACTGCTAGTCTGTCCTGTTTCAGTGGATACAGTGGTCATTTCTTTTTGTTAGGATATTGATTTCGTTTCAACCATTCTGATCTGAGACTTTGAAAGAGCATGGATTTGCTGTGTCACCAAAAAGCAAGTGGCTGCAGAATCTGAGCACATCATGGATCGTAGCTACTGAGCTACAGCATAGTTCGCTAGCCCCCGATTGCTTTACATGTAAATGGCATTACATGTGATTGGAATGCTTTACCGGGTCTCTCTTATTTTGTGAAGATGTGACTGAATTAAAATTTGAATAATTGAAAAATTTAAAATAGACAATGACCTTTGCTGACCACATCCAGTAAGTTCCATGTAAATTCAACAATTTGAAACTCTGCATAACTTATGCATATTAGATACATTGAATGACCCTCAGTGACCCTGAATACCTGTGATTAAATTCCTCAGACTGGGGTAGACCAACCAACAAGTTTGGCATAAAATTAACAATTTTTGTTTACAATTTTAACAGAATTAGCAAAGGGGTAGAGACTAATAATTGAATAACTAAATCTACCTGTACTTTATATTGCATGTGCGATAAATTTTTTCAGACCTTAAATTGCTCGTGTAATTGTTTTGAGGAACAGGAAGGGCTATGGCAGCTATGATGCTGGTGGGCAGGACTTACATTACCCTCCCGTGGCCCTCCTATAGGGTGCTTTAGATTGCACGACTGCAACGGCACACGTATGACGTAAATGTTTTTCACGTTGTTAGCACACGTCCCCGTCCGCAGTAGGGGGCGCTTTAGATTTCTACGACGTGTCAATGTGCCTTGCGTGATGTAGATGCCGCGCGTTTTTTTACGATTGCTCGTTCGAGTATTGATCGTAAAATCCCAATTCCATTGTTTAGCCTGTTGCATGATGCCGCGCACTGGGTTCACGTTCAGTCGTAGGGACACGTGAAAAGTGAGTGACTCCCTTCGTGGATCGACGTTGTACGGCAGTTGGTGAGGGTTGTCGCATGCGGCATTAGTTTTTTCATTGCATCATACGTTTCCCGTTGCCGTTGCCGTCGTGAAAAATCTAAGCTCCCTATAATCCTTGAACAGGACTGTCGTATATCACAGTAAACCCCAACATAGCACTAACGTCCCATTGGGGCCCTTCACGAACATCAGATTGGCAACTTGTGCCAGCTCCTGTACATGTTGGCAAGTATCCGGGAGAGGGTTGAGAACCACTTCCAGGCTATTGGTTTATTTAAATCAGCCGATTGTAATCACATTTGAATCATGATTTTGATTTCAAAAATGTGATTAGGAATTCAAAGATTCACGGATTCACGAACCAGCCCTGTTTTAGTTGAATGTGTCTGTGTCCTGTCCCTTACTGAAGGACTACTGTATTGTGCATTACTAGGCAATGTTGAGTTTTTATTCAAATCAGGCCGATTGAAAAATTGTGAATAAAATCATTTCAAATCGATTCCTACCAACTCAATTGATCAACATCAAATGATTTTATTCATGATTTTTGCTTAAAAAAAATCCTAACCCTGATTACCAGGTGGTAGACGAGGTGACAGTTAACATACAGGGCATGACATGAGAAGTGCAATACTGCCCTGATAAGTTACGAGAAGAAGTTAGGGCAATATTAACTGTAATCTTTATGTGCAGTCCACGTCGGTATCATTACTGTAGGCAGAGCGAAAGGACCCTCACCGAGATACGACATTGCTAACAGAGTGTCTGTTGAATGACTAACCGAATCTAGCGTATCTATTAGTGGTCAATTTAGCCTGATTTCCCCACCAAGGTAACTTCCCTTTCAGGAGAAGAAATTGATATATTACTATGAAGAGATATCTACCATCGTCACTCCCACCCCTGAGGGCACATAAGTGTGGACATGGGTGCACACTTTTAAAGCGGTGGAATGTTAAATTCTATTTATAGATCACTGTCACCTTCCTGTCTCACAAAATTACACGAACCATATTCTTCTAATAGGAGCTCATGCCCTAATAGAAGCATAAAATGAATCTTGCAAGATTTATGATTTTTGTAACCCTAATAAACAGCGGACTGGCAACACTGGACAAAACTACTTGTACACTGACAAAAGTTTTGGTAGGAAATAAATGCAATCACATCATTACGATCTATGGCTATCCTCAGAATAGCTTACAAATATTTGTGTGTGTATTTGTACAACATCATCACTTTTTGAAGTTCACGACCATGGTTTGTCTGTAGATGAAGGTAAATTCAGCACTCCAAGCTAGACTTTGTGTCTCTGTACCATGTGGCATCACTTAACACGTGTACCAGTTTCGCGAGAAGACCATCCTAATCAACGCGCATGTTTCAGAGATTTCCTTGCAAACATGCATGTCTATTAGGATGAATATGGTAACTGTACTTTTCAATTTGGAGAACAGTATTTATGCCAACCTGTTTATGTACACTTTGCCAGGTGGAACCATAATGCACTGGTTCACTGCGAAAAAATTTTGTTTCTCCTCCCACAGGTGCGTTATATTCAGAGGGGTCCTCCGCGACCTTCCCGGGACCACACTGTGAGAACTTCCTAGCCCGTCATCACCGCTGATGTGGCAGTTTGGGGATCAAGTACTTTCGATTTCATTCCTGCCAATTTCATGGAGGAGGTATACAGGTGGCAAAGCCTTCTTTATATCCACACCAAGGGGCGGCTTTCTAGCTGGTAG
The DNA here is from genome assembly GCA_026419785.1 of Sclerodactyla briareus. NCBI lineage: Eukaryota > Metazoa > Echinodermata > Holothuroidea > Dendrochirotida > Sclerodactylidae > Sclerodactyla > Sclerodactyla briareus. Next base: position 60,636 of record JAODTK010002221.1, on the reverse strand, counting down.
CCAGCTGCCGTTTTACGCCCGTGACAGCTGTCTGCGCTCATGAGCAGCAAAAACTTTCATCATGTTGGGAAATATTAACACTAAATCCGCATGATCTTTCACGCAATGGACCCGGTTCCATTCCACTAAATCACCAATCACCCCGATCTACACCATTAACAGACAGCTAGAACTGATTTGTGTGGCTACGGGAAAGTGCAAGAAGTTGGATGGATCGAATAATGAATTCTGAAAGCCACGAGTCTTTCCGCAGTTACAGTTATGATATGCTAACTGCTAATGTTGTGTCAAAGGTCATAGATAGGTATAATCTACGAACGTATCCAAAATTTTGGAAACTCCCCTACGAAAACTACATGTCCTACCCATCACAAACTTTTACAGATCACCCCCTCCCTACTTTGGCATTGTTTTGCCAAAGTCATGAAGTTTGAAAGAGGCTGTGGTGATAGAGCTATGAGCAGAATCTCCTTCTGTACTCCCAGCTGTTAATATTCTGAGCATGCCACTTTAAGGACAACTGCAGGTATGAACTAGAAAATGTCGGGCCGGTACACCGCCAGACGAATCTCCCCGCACCTCTTATTCAAGAATTTGGTAACATGAAACCGGACAATATTCGTGGAAAGAAGTCATTCATAACGTGTAAGCGCAACGTGTACAAGGTAATGGTCATTCCATAATGCACTTGTTAATTGTATGCGGCACCCCTACAGCCCCGTACAAGGTGCGTCCTTAATAAGCACATTTATTCAGATTCGCCTGTTAACCACATGGCCACCGACAGAGGTCCAAATTCAGGTCGAGGTCACACACATGCAAGTCAACCATTATATCACAATGGTGAACCATCCACCTTCGCTATATTCAGTTCTCCGTTATAGCCAAAAAGCCGTTTTTGGACCCCTAGTGACCTCGAATGACTTTAATGGTATGACAGTTTTTATTAGAATTGTTTTTCTCCATGTGATACATCCACTCCAGAGCATTTTGCATTCTGATTAACCCCCCGTGCTATTGCCGAAAATGTTACAAAATAAGTTTTTTGACCCCTAAGTGACCTTTAATGACTCCATTGATTATGGTCGGTTTTTTATGAAAATTGTTTACACTCCATGTGAATGTATCCACTCCCTAGATCATATTCATTCAATTAAACAGTCCAATGTTATTGTGAAAAAGGTAATAAATTGAACTTTGGACCCCTTGTAACTACGACAGTAAGTGTCCCGACCGAGCGGAGTTGTTTCCCTCCCTAAAGCACACCAAGCTCTATTACATATCCTAAAATAACCGTTTCTCTTTTTTTTGCCGTAACTCCTTAAATAAGCCATTTATTCAAGATTCCACCTTTAACCAATACCAACCGACAGAGGTCAAATTGAGGTCAGAGGTCACAACATGCAGGTCCACAATTATATCACAATGGTGACCATCCAGCCTTACGCAGATATTCACTTCTCTATTACGCCAAAAAACAGTTTTTGACCCTAATTGACCCCGACTGACCTTTAATGATATGACTTTTTTTATGAAATTGTTAACTCTCCATTGATACATCCACTCCTAGGCGCATTTTGCATTCTGATGAACACACCCAGTGTCTATTGCCCGAAAAACTAAACTAAAATCAGTTTTTGACCTATTGACCTTTAATGACCTTCCAATACATGGCGGTTTTTATGAAAATTGTTACCCCATGTGAATCATCCACTCCTAGGAAGCATATTGCAATCCGATGAACATTCCAATGTTATTGCGAAAAAAGTATTAAACTCATCATTTTTACTGATCAGGAAAACTATATGCAAATTAAACCCACAAATTTTCCCTCATGACTTTATGCTATTGAATCCTTTCAGTACTGGTAGTGTCCTATCACAATGTTTCGTCAAAATCCCTAAAGTTGAAAAATAATTGCATTAATTATTCTAATTATGCTAACGAATATGTAGTTAAACAACAACATAATGCACCTTCAGTGGTTTCAACGCAATTGAATAAATTGATCGGGACTGTTAGAAGGTCCTACTCAACAAGTTTCGTGAGAATCCACAAAGTTTATAAATTTGGCCAATTTGATTGGGCCAACTATTATGCAAATTAGTCATGCACGTGACCCCATTGACCTTGGCCACATTAGGGAAGTTCATCGGCACTGATCGTTGTGCCCTATTCACCAGTTTCATTAAAATCCAATGGCAGTTTAAATATCACATACTTATGCTATCGCAGGCTACTGCCCAAAGACATGCAAACTGACCTCGATGACCTTGAATTTCGCCAGGTTTTTTTCGGCTCCAACAACTACCCACAACCACCACTTTTCGTGTGGAATCGCACGAACGTGAAAATTTTGCTAAAAACCTGCAAAATAGAGGGCAACAAGATATACGCTATAGCACCATTTTTCGAACGTATCCGAGATTTTACTCATACGGACTTGTGTACAATGTTTGGTCAATCAGAAATAAAGGTTAAAGAATGAGAGCTCTAACGCATAAAGTTTCCGGCGGCGCGAGACGGCGGCAAACACCCCAAAACCATACTATCTCCAAACACTTACAGTTGTTGCGGCGATATAATTTATATTAGCGAGAAAAAACTGAATGCGTCAGTCCCAACCCAAAGTTCTCTGACTTCACATACGCGTTTCAGTCCTTTGAGTTTGTGCATGTTTGCCACAGATTCAAAAGGCCTCCCAATCCAGCCATAATTTTCTATTGAAGTTCACCCATTCTTTTCACCTCAAAACTTTAAGTCTATGGGAGGGGATTTGCTGTAGTGGATTGGTAGGTGTTGATGGTTAAATGCTAAATGCTGACTTATTCAATGAGATGAAACAAAGAAAAACATGACAAACTGTCCAGGGTTGTCCAAGTTTGACGCACATGTTATTGCACAATTTGGATTCCTCTCCCTGATTTCTCTGCAAAATTGGGACTCAACTTTGAGGCTAATAACTCCACATAGGAACATTGTATGAAATGGGGTTGAACTATAGATACAGTATTCCATTCTACACTGTTTAGACCTTTTATTGTATCCGAGCCTGCAGCTGTCCTTAAACAACCGTGGACAGGCCTATTCTGCAAACTTGATATGGGTTCATTCAATGACTTGGTTCCTTCTTGATGGGACGTACGATTTGTCTATTGACAATTTGGTTATGAGCGACAAATTGGCGCGTGGTCATCGTTCTGCAATACCTGACCCCCAAGCACTGTTCATTTCTGTTTATTCAATAAATGGTTTCCTCTCTGTGAAAGGAATGATGTGTAGTTGATCTCAAGGTGTGATCCTTAACAATACAGGTAAAACACTTGACTTGTAGAGATGGTAGAATTGGTAATCCAGCACAGCATCTGAACCAGGAAGTCTGTTGGAACATGAGAAACACATTTTATAACTTCCTCAAAGTGAGACTGAATGGAGGGAAAGTCATGCCCTGTCTCTTTAGATTTTGGCTTTTTCCTGCTCCTTTGGAAAGACAGGCTACCATTTTTGAGAGCCATTGGTATGAAACCTGATTTGGAAGAGTGGGAGATTCCTTTTGTTGGGTATTATTAGAAATCCAGCGACCCTAGCGGCCATACTCAATCTGAGTATATGATGTTTTGGTAGTCATGTCATTGGGAGGGGGGGGGACTTACCTGTTCCCCTTGGTATATCACGTTAGCTTAGGCAATTAGCCCAGTGAATAATTTTATTTTACTGGCACGTCGGGGGAAGTAGTTTTTTTGCTGCGTCCGCAATCCGGTAGGGGGGTTATAGTTAATGAGGCTACCGTCAAAGAATTGACCTGTTCATAATCTTTTGGAATAGCTGCCCAAACAACCCACTGTTGTTGTTGCATCACGTCAAGCACTCCGTCATAGGCCAATAGGCACATATCAGGTTCCTCCACTGCATTGCCACTCCTGATAAAATTTCATGTTTGTGATAGTTGCAATGTTGTATCGCTAACATTGGATATAAAATATCAGCATGCCTTAACCCTGAATTAAATCAATAAATTCAAACTATATTGTAATTTTCAGTTTCATTTTTTCAAGATTTCCTGAGGAACTTGAATAATGAAGCCACTTTTGTAACTTGGTAACGACACTTGACTGGCAGAAACTACGTAGATTCTGTGTAGAATGGAAGGAACACTTGAGGCATGTTCTTTACGTTGTTTACCACAACATAGTCCAATTGTTTGATTGATTGATGTTTTAATCATTTTCATATAACATAACACATAAAGTGAATATACTTAATTTTGATGTGGCCCATACTAAAATCAAACCAGTAAATGTACATATTCTAATAATGACTGAAGAATGAATTCACATATACCATCAAAATCCCGTGAACGACTACAAACATGTGGTTTTTATCGCTCGCAACCTGACTACAATTAAGATAAGAAATCCTCCAGATTGTTTTCAATTCACTCATAAAGAAAGCTTGGAGGTTATATAATGTCAACTGCATCTCCTAGGCTAAGCGGACTTCCTCCACACTTTTGGTAAATGTAGATGTTAATATTCAATCAGTCCTATTTGCATTTTATCAAAATAAGCAAAAAAATTTATTTCATCTCATTGAGAATTCGAGAAGTGTAGAGGTGAAACATCTACCTTCAACATTCGTTTTGTCCCCTGTATTGTGGACCTACTTAAGTAATGTTGATAACAACGAAAAGAATGAGTTTGAGATTCGGGTTAGGGAAAAAGGCCTTTTTGATTCCTTGTCAGGGAATCCTATGCAGTCATGACAGTGTGTGTATGTCTGTGTGTGATGCCTGGCTTGTGAAGAGCATATTTGACCCACCTTGATGGATCAGCTCGACTTTGGTATGTGAGTATGATGAAGTACCGATCCCTATCGTTTTGGAATCAGGTCAACGGTCATCTAGGTCATTATAGGTTAAAGTCCTGAAAATCTTGTAGAGAGGATATGTCTTGAATGCTTGGTACAATCAAATGCTGGTACAATCAATGTGGTGTGTCGCTTTCTTATGGGGAGTACAAGCACCCTATAGTTTTTGAGTGGAGCAGGTGTCATTTGGGGGGAAAATATGAAATTGGTGAAAAAATTGACATTTTGGGTAATTTAGCTTGTGTAGTATAACCAACCCCACCTGGATGGATGAAGCTCATCCTTGGTATGTGGGTTTGCCCAATAATAAATACATATTTGTTATTGTTGTTGGGGTCGAGGTCAAAGGTCACCTGAGGTTCCGTAACAGTCATTCCTTAAAACCTTTTTTAACATGATAAGTCCCGAATGCCGGGTCTGATCCCAGTTTAAATTTGGTATGCAGCTCTCTTATGGGGGACTACAATGACCCCGTTAATGTTGGTGGAGACTGGGAGTCATGTTGGGGGAGGTCAGAAATTGTGGAAATTTAGATTTTTCATAACACTGTCAACACTTTCGCTTGGTACCACAATAACGCTTGCTTAGTAGGTGGGTTCATCTTAAAAGAGTTCATGGTCCTTATTGATTAGGGGTCAGGTCAGAGTCATCTGGCATCTGTGCCAAAACGATGGCGCTGTCTGTTGTAAAAGTATCATGTCGATTGTGCAGGCAGTGCACTCAAATCTAGCAAAAATCGAGAGACCCTATCCTTCCTGTCCAAGAACAATGACATCATTGTGTAATCAAAGAAGTGTCATTTCAGTGCTACGACCCTCTTGATAAGCCGCCTGACACTGCCTAAAGCCTGTGGTGTATGACGTCGAATCATTGCCTGAACACAGATTTCTCAATCTTTTGGGCCGATAATTTTTTATTCATAATTTATAATTCACATATATAATAATAAATAATTGCTACTTTATCATTGTCCAGATTAAAAACACAATTTTTTCAAAAAGGGATGGATAATAGCCCCTTTAGCATTGACCCGTGGGTACATATGGGGTGTTCTTGAATTTGAAATCAAATCATTTCCGCCATTTTGTTTGACTGTTCAAGCCATTTCTACTCCTACAGAATAGTTGAGATGTATCATGAAAGTTGGTCAGTATTATCATTAACTCTGGGAATAATAGTTAAAACTGTGCCATTTTTTTTGGAGGAAATGGTGATCAGTCCCCAAATTTAAAAGAAAGCGTTGGCCGTTCACCAAAATATATTTGTTTCGCCACTAGAACCTATTCCACGAAATTGTTACCTAATGCAATTGTTTCAACAGATTTCTTTTCAACTGGCAGTTTCTATATCAGTCAATACACTAGATTATGCAGTATGGGTTGCTCGTGGCTGGAAAAAAGGACATGAAATAGTAGTGAATGGAACAACAATATCGATAAAAAATTATTGCTCACACACTGACCCAATCGTACTGATCACACAAGAATGATAACAACAAACAGAAATGATGAAATACGGACTGATCTACAAATCAAAACTGCCCTAATGAACTTGAACATGAATTGTTGACAATCAGAGATTGTTTACATGCATCATCACAGCCTACTCAGGTCCCCAGCCTCTCTGAGCCTCTGTTTTAGAGGTCTTTGAACGCTATAATTAATGTGACCGCTCCAGCTAGTTTTTATGGCAATCGTTACAGTGTGACTCCATGCAGCGTCCTTTTAAGGCAAATAACAATCCGGTCACTTGGCTGAATGGCAGCAGACCCTGCACTGTTAGAGATAGGTGTCTCATCATATGTAATAATAATTAAGAATAATTTGTTCTTATATAGCACTTGACATCAATGAAAGTGATCTCAAAGCACTTTACAATAAAACACAAAGTAAGAGCAGTTTTACAAACTTGAGACGAACTTGAAATACAATCGGCAATCTAAAAATCGGTCAGAAGATTATAAAGGGGGAAATGATAAGATAAGGATCATGCTAGAATGTTAAATAATAGGATGATAAAATTCTAAGAAATGAAAACCAGATGTCTAGATGTCTTATCATTGTAATAATAATATATATAATTTGTTCTTATATAGCACTTGACATCAATGAAAGTGATCTCAAAGCACTTTACAATAAAACACAAAGTAAGAGCAGTTTTACAAACTTGAGACGAACTTGAAATACAATCGGCAATCTAAAAATCGGTCAGAAGATTATAAAGGGGGAAATGATAGATAAGGATGCACACTCAAATGTTAATGATAGATAAAGATTCTAAAAGAAATTATGAAAACCTCAGTGGGGAACAATTGATAGTGTTCTCTATTAGAAAAGAGGAGTCTCGAGCATCGATTTGAAAATATGGAGAGATAGTGCAGTTCTTATACCATTTGGTAAAGCATTCCATAACTCTGGTGCAGTAAGTGGAAGAACGTGCACCAAAAGTCTTGCTATCGAGCTTCAGGCCTGCAGCCGACTGCCAGACCACCGTTGGCTCTGTCGAGTACGATGTGCGATCTGTAGGGGCTCAGCCACAGCCTGTCTGCTGATCAGATTACACAGATTACTGTGGAGTTCTAACCATTAATATTTCTTATAATTAATATTAAAGGAAATTCTAGCCGATTATTACTCTTCTTGGTGTTATAAGTTTGCACCTTCCAGATACCACTCAAGTATAGGTGTAGATATGAGTGTAAATACACCCGTATGAACTTCCAATTGCCACCTTCCCATTTCATTATACACACAATTGCCCTGGACAGACTGAATATTTTCTGTGACTGCAGTAATGATCTTAAAGGAAATTCCAGCCGAATTTTACTCTTTTTTGGGTTATAATGGTTGAAGAGAATGAAAAATTCCTCAATATCACTTTTGTTCCAAGTTCAAGCATGTTGGTCATGGAGATATGGCTCCCTCATTTTCATATAATTTGCTGATTTCGGCAACTGGCAACTTTTTGTGAATGGTCATATCTACCAATCATAAGGGAAAGTCAAAATTGCCAAACTTAGCAGTGACTATATTTGTTAATCTCTAAATTTCGTAACTTTATACCGAACATGCTATGAACATGAAACAAAGTTTGATTGGCATGATTTTCAAATGCACAATCGGTATTACATTTAAATATTTTTGCTGAAATTGTCCTTTAAGCACTTGAATTTAATTTGAGCAAGCTAATAACATGAAGATCAGCCAGAATTGGTTTGATATGATCGTTCTTCCTAGTAGACTAGTGACCAATGTGGCTGGCCCTTCTTCTTCCAACAGATTCTGCTATGACAAGATAGGAATGAACTACTTCTCTATCTGCCAGTACTGGAACGGTAAGATTGAAGGAGACATTAGAGATGTGTGGGGCCGGTCACACTTCATATACAGTCCTAATCGTTTTGATAAACAATTTTCCCTTTGAGAATCCAAACCACGATTTATCTTCTAGGTTTTTAATTCCTTGACGAAGTCAGAGGAATCTAGCATTCATGACAGTGTGTGTGTATGACGCCTAGCCTTGTTACACGATAACTCAACCCCACTTGGAAGTTCATACTTGGTAACACGATAACTCAACCCCACTTGGAAGTTCATACTTGGTATAAAAAAAACGGGTTCCTATAAGGCGTCGAATGACCCCTATCGGTTTGGGGTCAGGTCAAAGGTCATCTGTGGTCAAGAGAGGTCAAGTCTGGAAATCCAAGTTCGAAGATCATCTGAGGTCAAGGGTTAAGAGAGGTCCAAGAATCTTGTTAACAATAAGTTCATATTGCCTGTCTGTCCCCGTGGAATTCATGTGAATGTCAGCTCTTTATGGGAAGAAAAGGAACCCTATTATTTTTGGTGCAGACCGGGAGTCAGTTTTTGGAGAAAACGGAACATTGTGAATTAAGCTTGTTAGCGGATAACGTGAACCCCAAATGGATGGAGACAGGTTCATACCATACTTGGTATGTACTTATTCTTTATTGTTTTGGGGTCAGATCTGAAGTCAGAGGTCAAGAGAGGTCAAAGTCTGAAAATCTTGTTAACATGAAAAGTCCAGATGCCTTATCCATATTTGGAATTTAGTCTGCAGCTTTCTTATGGGGAAAACAAGAACACTATCATTGGAGCCAGTTTGGGCTGAAATGGGGATATTGGTAAAAATGATATTTTGAGCTAACTGTACTTGTTAATAAGACCCATCTGCATAGATGTTATAATACATGTATTTGAGTTCCCTATTTTGAGTACTACAATGATTCGCTATTGTAAATCTTGACCTGGCTTAGCGTGATAAAGTCAGGATCAGTCAAGGAATCACTAAGCCCTGGCTTTGCTGTTTTCCATGTGTATAGTGATAAAGGACCTGATTTACTAATTGTGAAACTATCGCTATGTAAGAAAACCCTCTCCAAAATGTGTATATTAACTTGAAAAGCTACACCATTCATCATACAGTACTCATTATGTCCTGAATGCTATCACTTCTGAATTTGGTTTGTTTCAGGGCTCAGTAGAGTTGCAGACTGGATCTCTCACCTTTTACATGAAGTAAGGCCCATGCCCCTTGGGCAGTACAAAAGGGATGGGGGATTCACACAGAAAGCAACATGCAAATTGTGCCTATGTGTGCGAAAAAAATCATTATGTATGGAGGCCTTCCCAAAGTTTCCCCCCCCGAACCCCCCTAGTGGCTGCGCCCTTGATAGTGATGAAAGACCTGATTCATCAATTGTGCACCCCTCTCTATGTAGCACAAGCCCTCTTCAAATATTAACTTGGAAAGCTACACCCATTTATTATACAGTTCTCTTTATTTACGACATGACGTCACTTCTGAATTTGGTTTGTTTCAGGGCTCAGTAGAGTTGCAGACTGGATCTCTCACCTTTTACATGAAATAAGGCATGCCCCTTGGGCAGTACAAAAATGAGGGGGAGGGGGGGATTCACACAGAAAGCACATGCCAATTGCCTACTGCTTGTTTTGTCCTGCTTCGGTGTTAATCCTGCTCGTTGTACTTTGACCCAGATTGAACCCGGCAGACACTCGCACCGACTGTGTTACAGTAACCTGCAGTCCCTTGTTTTTGATGTCTCTTCATTGTACTAAACAAACTGTCCCCTTCATTTCCTTTCCACGTAATCAGGAAATACCGCATCCTATTTTCTACGCCCATGGTCACCATGGGCGCAAACCATGGAAAATATGCATTGTTCTTCATCACCACTCATTCTCATCAAGGGCTATCGATCTCATGTCGAAGCGAAACCTTGTTGAATCTCCTCCATAGAAACCAAAACTGAAGGTGATGTTTTGAATAATATTATTATTGATATAGGGCAGTCATTGAAGTGAGTCCTGGAAATGTTTTACAATAGGGCTTCTTCCAACATGAATGATTTGTGAATATTTTAATTGCTTTAGGGCAGTAAACAGGGGTAGACATATTTTTTCATTGTACCTTATTGATTACCTTCTTCATGTGTGCTGGAGAGGCAGTTATACCCAAAGTATGATTCTATGGTTTTTTATATATATGTTCAGATTCCATTTTCGCAGACCAACAAATAATATAACAAATTATATTGGCTAATTTGTATTTGATTCCTGCAAATTCTTCAACATTATGGATCTTACATGAGTTGGTACTTACAGTAAGTGGTTGAATGATGTAACTTTTGACTGCCATTCTGAGGTCGATTCGACAGAAATTGGACAGTGGAAATTTGAGGGGAAGGCAATTGTTATGTTGTCCTCACATTAGTTACAAGATTCCATGGTCCGGACTTTGGGCACTGGGGATGGGGAATCTGCCTATAGAGAATGCTCTTCTCAGGGTAGCGTCCGACAGTGGTGTACCCAGCGATGGTGGTTTTTTTTGGTGGTTCAAACCCCCCTCCATGATCCAATTAGGTGACAAAATCACATAATCGAGAGAAAAAACACTTGAAAGATCTTTCATGGGTATTTGACCCTGTTTTCCACACATTATTGCCCCATTTTGGCTCTAGGGAGCCAGCCGAAAATCACATTTTTTGGCCTACCCCCCAGGCGGAACCCCCCTCTCCCCCCAAGTCCATCTCTCAGTACCACCCCCACAGCCAGTTCCGGACACATGTGAAACTAGGAACTCCAGCATTGAATCTTTTGAACCTGCTACTGATGTATACTTACACAATATGCACAATATGCTAGTTTATAGAGATGGGCCTATGCCGAATTCTCCCCACTGGCTGACTTTTCCAGGAATGTTGATACCTAGAGTATGGATTTTTTTTTGATGTTATGCCGCGGTCCTTCATGGTCAAATCCCCATCAGCAATGGAATTAACACCACTGTAATGTTAAATGTACAAGTATAAATGTTGGATATGTCGAAGGCTATTCTGAGGACTGAGAGAATGAATTGAGTTCAAATAACTGACCATTACTTTCATATTAGCATGAAACGTTGGTAGTAAATACTATGTGGCCATCAGTTTTAAAGGCCATTCTGAGTCCATTAATTAAACATTTGTTCCTTAAGTGGAGCTTTTACATTCCATTGGCAGTTCCATTGTTCCAAAAATGAGAGGAGCAGTGAATACTGTACAGTAGACGGTACCGACTGATCCTGACATTTTCACCCCCGAATCCGCTCAGCCCTGAATGGTCTATCTGGCAGTGTATCCATCCGCATCCCGTACCTGCAGACTACCTTATGTTTTGGTCTCCCTCTCCTCATTATGAAATTGGGAATTCGCCCAGAAACAATTCTTAGCTTCGTTCAGGCGGACGAAAACTGCCTGAATTCTTCACTGATATCCAAGTTTTGGAATGATAGTTTTTGAATCCCAAGAGACTTCCAAAAAGGGTGCAAAAGGTGTATATCCTTGAAGTTCCATTCAGCCTTTGAAATAGGCGAGAGAATAAGCATCAATGATATTGAAAATGTATGCCATCATTTGGAACCTTAGTCTACATGAAGAACTTCAGTCAAAATACAGCACTCGAATCATTTCAATTCTTGGAAATGGTGATCAATCAGCGAATTTAAAAAAAGGATGGCCCGCCCCAACAAATGTATATGTTTCGCCACAGGGACCTATTCCACACAATTATGAATTTTGACCTAATACCATTGTTTCAACAGATTTTTTCCAATTGTAGTTCTTGTATCACTCAATACAATAGATTACAACGGTATGGTTAGAATTCGGGCTGAAAGGAGGACATGAAATGGCTGAATGGAACTGTAAGTGATGATGATGGCTTCTGTGATCCTTTCCGGATAGCCTTGTTTATTTTTCGTATGCAGGTTGATGCAGTGAATGTATTGCATGTAGTTCATGAATTATACCTGGATAATCATGAACCAGGTGCTATTCCTCGAGGATTTGAATGTTATCACTCCAAACCCTGGTATGCGTGTTGAACATTGCATGATTTGTTTCTAAATTGGTTCCTGCCGCTAATCCTAACCAAGTGCTATGTACACCACAGTCTTGGGAGAAAATGTGAATGGCATAATGAAATTGAAACCTTGAAATGTGAGAGAGGAACTACATTGTGAAGTTAAGCGCAATGAAAGTGAAATTGTATATCCGGAGATATATATATCTATATATATATATATATAATTCTTGGAACAATTATATATAATTATGAAACGAGGAACTAACAGTTTTGCATAGTCTTTTTTTTTTTCGCTACCACGTAGTTTGGTACAACAGCATGCTAACATGATGCAACTCCATGCTTTAATATTGCAGCATGTAGTAGCGATAAAAGACTGCAAAACTTCGTGTCCTTGTTTCATATATACACTATATAGATATATATATATATATATATATATAGATAATATATATATATATATATATATAATATAATACTGCAATATTTGGCGTAACCATATTTATGGCCCTCTCCACCATTTCCATCTGGGTATATCTTGACTACGCAATGACAAATTACTACAGAATTCCCATCTCATTTAACCCACTTAAGCAAGGTTGCAGCTTCAGTTTTAACTTTTAACTCTATGGTAGCCATCATGTCAAGGCCATTGTAGTTTTCGTGAAGTTTTCAAAAACAACAGTCAACATGCCCACCATTTTTGGCACTTTGATTGTTGAATCGCCTGATCTTTTTGCCTCATCCAAACCTCTCTTAATATGCCCGTTGTTGTTGTGATTGTATATGTGTGTTTGTAACTATGTTTCAGTCTGTCTCTCTCTTATAACCTCCATCAAGCCCTCCCCTACCCCCTTTTTGCACCCCGTGTTTTCGAACTGGAAATGAAGTGCTGTGTCCCTCGCAACAAAGGTGACTATACCTAAGCTAGTTGCCCAAATCATTCTACCACCCCCCCCGCCCCACTTTTAGTTCAAGTATGAGGCTACCAAACAAGACCACTGCTTCACCACTTAGGCAGTCTGTGTGCTGGTGCACTGATGGTGAAGTAGGGTACACGAGAGCTCCCATAGGCAACTCAAACGAAGACCATTACTGTTTCACCTCCGATAGATTAGTAATCGGTACTGATGTGCCATCAGAGATTTTTTTTTAATCATTCAATCGTTCCAACCCATTCCTGCAAGTTAGGCCAAGCTGCTGCCTCTACTGCCCTATTAGTGGGAATTCCACTAGTACAGAAGCGGGATGCAGCGTGACACTGTGAATGCCGGATTCACACAAACACTACTGTGGAAAGTGCCCAAATGAGCAGTATTTGATTCACAGAAACTATGTTGTCAAGAATTTGCCTAATTTTTTTATCGAAATCAGAAAGTTTTTGTTTGGATTTTCACGAAACTTAGTGAATATGGTCTACCTTTAGTCTCAGAACTTTTTAACAAAGATTCAGGGTCAATGGAGGTCATCAACGTACCTAGTTTGCATTTTAAAGCGACACATGGAAGGCTTTGTCATTGTTGTGCATGGTGACTAATAAGTAACACTGATGGCACAAACCAGTCGAGAAACTGGGGGCGATGGCCTTGTTAATATTATTGTTAATTATTTTCAATGAAATGACAAGGTCAAATGGACAAGGTCAACAAGGCCATTTTCTGCGGGGATAAACATGTCGGCAGTTCACCCGCCTACACATGTCTAGTTAATCTTTGTCTTATTTTGACCCATATTGTTAGCACAATTGTGTAAGTTTTTATTGAGATCACAGTTGTAATGTGTTTGTTACAGGGTTGTCCAGAGTTCATTCCATTTGGAATTATACCCCTTGATATCACATGACCTGTTGTGCAATTGGAAACACGTCTTCCACTCGTTTCCATTGAAATTATGCGCTAAATTTTTTCAGATTTCTGTGTACAACGTTCTGTTACGGGGGGGTCACGTAAAGGGAGTAAATGTAATTTGACACAATAGAGTATGTGTGATAAATTGTTTTGCTTTGTACTGATGATTGTTTTTTCTGCTTCGTTCATGAAGAATCCTGAACAGCAAGAGCGCTACAAGAAAGCAAGTATCTATCAGGCCGGTGATTAATACCCAGACGTACAATGCATATTACAGTCAGGAATTCTTCGGGAAAAAAATTCACCCCTTGGCATGCAGACCTTTGATGTCTTGCCCATGAGAGGAAGAAATAACACTGACTGTTGGTACTGAGATGACACTGTTCATGTGAGGCAGGGAAGGATATTGCATGGGGCGACATGTGAATAAAACCTGGGTCCAATGAATGGGATCAACTTTGAAAGAGGCAAATTAGAATTAGCTCTGTCCGTTGGTAGAGCTTCTGGACTGAGAGGGCTCTGTCTGCGGTGCTGTCAGGCAAGGCATGTCACCTCCGAACGCCTGCAACCCATGTTGTTAAAGTGAGTACCTTGTGGCAATGGAAGTAGGCAGTGAGTTGCGTGAATTTGAGCCGGGTTTTTTAGTTAGGGTATGAATTGTGTGTGATCGCTTCCTAGGGCGTGGTTTGTGTGTGGGAAGGAGGTAGATGCCCAAATGTGCTGTCTTTGTGTGGGCACCACCCCCCCCCCCCCCACCCCCCCTCCTCTGCCCCCATAATATTTATGGTATACTTGCCAGCACAAGGAATCAAACTATTCCAGGGCCGCAAGGGCTCTTCCACTTCTTGTTCTTATTCGACCTCGGCGTCTACAGTACTTCCCCTTCCCAGTACACGGAATACGCAATGCCTCCTTGGCGGTACCTTAATAATAGGGGTGGGGGGAGGGGGGGTAATCACACGCAGACAGCAACTTGCAAGTTTCCTACCCCTCGTTTGTCTCTGCTCCAACCCCTTGTTCTGAGCGTCGCAAGAAGCAACAGGTAACATTTGGAGTTTTTACTTACCCACGGGGATCAAACCGTCTCCCCAGTGGAAGGCCGACGCTCTACAATTGTACCAACCACTCGGTTACTGACCAGTGCTTAATTTTGGTCATATTTACTTTGCCCACATTCCATGGTTCGACCTACCCATGTTTTGACAGTGGAATCTGACCCATACTGTGTGTTTGTATCATGAGGAGGCCAGAACATCCTTTCTTTTATTGTTGAGTACCATCTTCCAACCAAACAGCTCGGGTCAGAGCATGGAGAGTCTGAATATAGAGAAGTTTGGAACATCTAGGAACTTCAACCGAACAGCTTTGTCTGTAACATAGAGACAATGAATCAGCTTTTAATGATGTTTTTCTTCACGGATAGGCCAATCACTGCCTCCATCCTAATTTTATTTTCTGTTCTTCCTACAGCCTGGAAGAATAACTTTTTGAGGATTTCTAATTTGGTTATGATCGTTGGCCCGGACGATGGGGTCATCACTCCCTGGCAGTCAAGGTAAAAACTGGTATTGACTATTGGGTAGAGTATCGATAGGATTAGGTCAACTCCTGCTTCTCCAGGAAATCCAGAGATTGAATCTCAACTGACAAACGCCACAAAGATGCATAATAAGATAGAATTCTCTGTTTAGAATTCGGGGAAAAAAGTCAGTTATGGGCGCACTCTGTGGACAGCGCTGAGCTGTGGAGGCCTATGATCCCAACACCTTGGTCCCATGCTACCTGGACATTAATTTCATTCCCCAGCGCAATCACCAGGTACTCATCATCACCAAATTATGTTATTATGATCGTAGCCAGAAGTTTGTGCCCCACCAAATTTTGCTGATTGCTCAGCCTCATAACTACCCAGCAGCCAATTGGGTTCTCCCCTCCCCCCTCCTACACACCCTCACTTCACCCCTGCTGGCTACCCCATCATTCAGTGAAGAGATACAGTCTGCTAGACATGAAACGTACCCCCGTCATGACTGTCATAGACACAGATGCTGCTGCGATGCATGCATAATAAGAAATGTGTTTGTCTCACTAGCAGAAATACCCATAGGCCCTACATTAAATATCACAGCAACGATATGCAACAGTTATCGGGGATTTGCACGTGTGCGAGGCCGAAGAGCAAAAATTTGGAAGATTGCTGCCAACTGGCTAACTCAGGATGCCGAATGCTTTACCTGAGCAATAACATTTTTTAAAAGTTAAACACCAAATATGTTGACTGAAGAAGCGTATCAGGAAGAGTGGCCAATGAAAACTTGGATTGTAGAATAGCGGTTACGCCTTCAGTTATTAATATGATTCACCCTTAGTATAAATCAACTTGTGCGCCGCTGAGAACACATTTTGCAAAAGTGCATTGGCAATCTCCAGTGGATATTCCAAGATTATCTATTTTCTAATTTACCAAAACAGGATGAATATACCAGAAATAAACCCCCTTAGGACAATCAGAAAAACGTTTGAATGTGTTTTTCAATATTGTTGTCTAAATTGAACGCAGACGATTGAGAAAAGTCATTTCAAACAATTGTTAGGCTTAGCTAAATTATAATAGGAGTCATGGACAGCATGACAAAGCCCTGGGGATTATCAGTTATAACAGGAGATAAACATACGGATAAGGGTGGAAGTTACAAGCAGGGTGCAATTTTTCAACATGACAGGTTTTTAGCTCAACTATGCTTAGGCCCAAACTGAGATGTTATGCACCCAGGGGTTTCCTCTACTTATTTATTTCATTCATGCAATCCGTTTCTTTTCCAGCCATTTTGGATTTTATGATGCTAACGTGATGCAGTTTGTTGAAATGAAAATCAAGGTGAGCTCTTCAAACTATCATTTTCATGAACTATCTTCAGGAAGTGGTGCTTTGAAAGAATGGTCTCTGAACCTCTGCTTGTTGAAATTGATCCAAGAATGTTTTCCCCCATCGGTATGGCCTTGTGTGTGTGTTTGGTGTGTGTGTCACACTTTCTCGTTAGCAGGATATATTGCGAACGGTAAGTGCAATTGCGACAAAATTTTCAGGGTAGCATCGGGGTGGGTGAACACGATCTGATGAGATTTTGGGCACAAAAGTCACTGATTAAGTAAGGTAATTCGCCTATTTGGTAAATCATTGTTCGGCTGTTAGCAAGATTACGGATTGAACTGAGGTGCTATGATGTTCGGTTTGGACATAGATGCAGGATATAAGGTAGAATACCTGATTAATCAGCAGAAAATTAGTATGAGGTCGTCTAATCTGCATAATTCATGCGAGAATTCAGAAGTTTGTCGGATTTTCACGAATATGGTCTACCTTCAGTCCCAAAACTTTTAACAAAGATTTGGGGTCTTTGGAGGTCATTCAATGTTCCTTAATTGCATAATTATGCAAAATCTTCAAGTTGCTTGGATTTTCATGAAACCTGGTGGGTATGGTTTACCTTGAGTTCAAATTTTTTATCAGGGATTCAGGGTCAACGGATGTCATTCAACATGTCTTTTTGTGAAACATGGTAAAAGTGCCTAAATTTGCATGCATAATTATAGAATTTTGGTCACATTTCCACAAAACTTTTACTCCTTTAGTAGACATTGTCAATAATCAGTCCTTTCGAATTCGATTGGTCACTGATTCATAGGCTGTTTCTGTTAATTGCTAATACCAAAATCTTAAGCGACACATGGATTGCCTGTAACGCATGGTGACTAATAAAGTAAATACTTATCGCGCAAACCATGCGAGCCACTGGGGGCATTTGCCTTGTGTTGAATATTTTGACTTCAGAGCTACGCTGTGACATCTGGGTGGCTTATATAGTGCTTTTTCCATCTCACTGATGCTTCACAGAAACTAAATATATCATTGCAAGGGAATCGGTCAGACATTCTCAGAAAGTAGGTTACAGCAAATTGTACATTGGCTGGTTGAAATGTTTCAATTCCTCACAGTTGTCTCATTAGCACCTAGGATGAGGAAAAAACCACAGCAATTCAGCTGGGTTCAAACCACCTATCGTTTGATCCAGATCCCTACACTCTGCCTGAAATAATAAGACAATTGTTTGATGTCACTAGAACTTCTGAACTGCGAGCAATGCAAACACCATAACATGATGTGTGATGCTAATCTTGTTAATTTTCCGTATGAGTTTGTTGCATCAGAATGTTGTTAGAGGTGGCAAGAGGGGAGAACATTAGTTATTACTTGACCTAGACATTAGTTATTAATTGACTAAACAAGACTCAGTAATGAGTTGGCTGATCTCATGAATCAATCAATGTCTTTCATGGATTTTCTGTAACAGTCCTGATGTACCTACTGTTTTAAACATTTTAAAACTTTCAAAAATTTTATGACGTTTCTCGAGTCTTTCTAAATCCAGCGAATTGAATTTACTCAATTGCACATCATTATTAGATTGTATAAAACCCTGATAAATTTTAGTGGCCCAATTTTGCTTGAATGTTTGTGGCTTGTACCCGTGGATGAGGTACTTTATACCAGATGCTCACTGTGAGGGGTAGGCAGTAAGGCTGTTCACAGTTACAGTTTAATGAGATGATAGGGATGAAGGTGTCAGAGGTCATAGAAGGGTGCACTGGTGTCAAGGTTCATAGGGGGTACACTGGTGTCAAAGGTCATAGGGGGGGTTACACTGGCAGCCCGACATTGCATGCACAGTGTACAGAACAATCTCTTGAAACTACCCCCGCAACAATTACACTATCCTATCAGCATAGATCTTACAGATTTCCCCCATATCATAAACTAATAAGATAGTGAAACCTGGAATGAGTCTGGGTTTTTCAAAGAGTGGTGACGATTTGAAAAAAAAGGAGGCTGTGTGAAAGGGTATGGGGAGAATCTGTCTAACCCACTGAGCTATGTTCAGGGTGAACATGGCACTCTGCAACGGTGAACAGGCTTATAAGCAGTTGAGATACAGTAATGATATTGTAATGATATTGTGTCAAAGGTCATGAGGGAACATTATGGCAGTTCGACGTTGTACGAACAGTGTACAGAACGATCTTTTGAAACTCCACTGCCAGAAATTACGAATCCTGTCAGATAAATTCACAGAGTCCCCACATAGTTATCAACAAAACACGGAAACAGGAACAATGTGCTTTTCGAATAGTGGTGACAGTTTAAAATAATCCGTAACGATATTGCTATGAGGGAATTTTGTCTATTCCCCCAAAATGTTCAGGGGTGAGGCATGCACATTTACAACAACGAACAGGCTTATTGGCATGTGCTGGGCATTGAATAGGTTCAATTGCTCTCTCCCGCCGAACAGCCCAGCCACAGGGGGATCAGAGGGTCGTGACCCCCAACGTTCAGGGAATCCTCCATACAGAATTTTCCCACACAAAACATTACATATGACTGCCCCAGACCCCAACCTTCGATCAGAACTGGGCACTCGTCTCTGACATGCAATTCATACATCACTATTCCCTGGGAATCACAGGTGGACAGGAGGACTATTTTGGACTTCGGACACTCCAGGAGAGGAACGCGACCCACCTGTTATCATGAGCAACGTCGAGCACACACACTGGCACTCCAACCAAACCGTCTTTGATAAGTGTATCGAACCGTGGCTGGACTGAAGTCTCGACAGAAGGACCCCCTCCATGTTTTACCAGTCGCTCTGTATGGTGATCCTATATTTTATATCCAACTGGTTCACTCACATTAGCTCACCACTGGCTATAGTCGGGAATTTTTGGTGAAATAATTGAAAATAATTTTTGCTATAATACAACTGATGGAACAATAATAATTCTTAAACCTAACAGTAAGTACAGGATGTGCCTTAGTAATACTACAACAACTTTTACCCCCAATGTTATATGAAAATATACACTTTCAGCTCCTTTTTTTGCAATGTTCATTGGTTCCCTAAATCTCTTTCTAATTAGTTAAGTACTTCACAGGTAAATAGCATTTTCACTCTTCACCATTCTGCCTTGAATTTTAACTTTGATTTGGTGGAGTTTGTGTATGTAAGGTATTGTCCTTTTGCGGATTCTCAACATTTCATGTGTTGAATTTAAAAAAAAAGTTAAACCCTAGCGATACTATGACTAAACCTGGGGTAATTTTTAGCCCACTGGTTCACTGAGCAACCATCATCCTAAATGCTTGAGTGGCCAGCCTGTCACTGGTTTATCATTGAGAATCATTTCCGCATGAACCCCAGTCTATCACGTTAAATTGAACTTCGGACATTTAGTGTGTATTAAAGTAAATACAATGCAACATCTAGTCTTTAAACTGGCACATTGAAAAGAGGACATGCCCAAACCTAAACAAAAAATTTGGCGATTCCTAGCATGTTAATTCACCTGAATATGAGTCCGGAGTATTAAACCTAGACTTGCCCCAGCTCTCGTGTATGTCGCGCGGCTAGCTCCGGTCCTTGTGCTGAGTAGTTGCGCAGCCCTCTATTTATTTCCTTTCTGATCTGTCCACAGACTGATAGACTTGTGACTCTGGCAATTACAATTTTGTTCTAATCATATGATATTATTATCATAAGACCAAGCAGCTAATAGAAACCGTTCAAACTTTCAACTGATCGTCCTTCTAGAAGGGGGTACATTATCATTAATAAATATTTTCTTTAGGAAATAACAATCGAAACACCAGAAAATGAAGAAAAACAACCTAAAGCATGTTATATGTACCTACCTGATGAATGTAATACTTATGTTTGGAAACCAACGAAACAACAAGAATTAGCCCTTGAACTCATCCCAAGAATAAAATTCCCCCACGTAAAAGAAACATGAGCTGTCCACTCATATACTTTGTTGAGTACCGGCCCTGATAAATATACCTCATGGTCCTCATTGTAATGTGTGCTATACTAGCACACTGCAACACTCGTGACTGTTATGTGTGTTACTCAGACCATAGCTGGCAGATTATGCTAATCTTATTTTTTCTACGCCTGATAGGTATTTCGCGCACGTGAGATCAGATTTTCTGCCATTAACTTTTCAAATAAAAGCATTTCGTAGGCCTACGCTTTGTATTTGGATTAAAAAAAATACCTGCACCCTTTCTTCCACCTTTGCGCAATGCAACATGTATTACCTGACCCTCGACCCGCTTCTGAAACATTTCTGGGGAGTTCACGTTACAATCCTACAGTAAAAAATATGTCACACACAGGCATTCATGCTGTCCGTCTATTATGTTCGGTTGCCGGACATGAGCAGAGGCCTAGCGTCACGGACCAAATTGACTGATTGTGACCACATTTTAGCCTAGATGTCTTAAACCGTTTGACTACCACATTTCGCCGGAGAAAATACGTTCAAATCCCTTCAAAAGGACCCAACTTTTCGAATCTAACTATGAATTAGAACCATATTGGATCCATAATGTACTCACTGCAATCCAGAGGGAGAAAAAGACGTTCAATATCCATTAAATTAACGTTTCTTTGGGCTCACTGAGATAACTTTATAACCGACGATCACCAGTATACAGTATGCGTGGGTTGGGATGGATGTAACGGGTGAACGTGGAAAAGCTGCACGAATATGATAGTCGGTCAGAGAGACACTAACTTGGGTGCCTATTTTCGTAGCCTTGTGTCACAACAGATTGATGGTACCAATTCTACGTTCAAATGGAGTGGCGATATGCGTTACTCTATCTGAAAGTTTTACCAGTGTTTCGCATGTTTGATTTTAATGGTAATTATTATTCATGAGATACACGGATATTCTCTTGCTATTGGACAGCATGATCGTACAACGACTACATATTATTCCATCCCAAGTAGCCCGAGTTGGGGATAAATATTTTGAGTTACGTTAGACATTATGACGTCCGAAACCAATTCCCAAGTCTCTCCGTTCGGACGATCATAAAGCAAATAAATAGAGGGCTGCAACTAATTAGCAATTTATCACTAGCCGCGCGAAACATACACGAGAGACTTGCCCAAGTCTATATTAAACATGCAAAGGTTGCCTTTTGACTTTACACAGTAATGCTGATAGTTTGCATCGTTAGAAGAACATATTAGTGAATATTCCATAACATGCAACCAATGAATTATTCGTCATAGCTGTGAACAAATTGTAGTTTTTATGCGGATCCCATTGTTAGTTTCTTTGTCATAGGTTGGTAAGAATATTTGTGGATCGCTTTAATATTACACAGGGTCCCCCGGTAACTATCGTGACGTCACGGGCGAATGTCTCCTTTCACACTCGGATCGGATTAAATTCCTTCTGAGGTTCGTGTCCCCATATATACTAGATATAAGACACAAAACAGCAGGAGTATGTTTTACATGGACATTGTACTTTAAGTTGTGTTTATCATAAAATGAGCTCTCAATGGAGTTACTGGAACAATTGGTTCCGACATGTGTTGCTGGAGTAATCTCTTAGAGTTCTTGTTTTTCTGTGTTATTCATGTTGGGTATAGAATAATTTTTGTAGATGTCCAAGGTTAAAAGGATATGGCTACAATGGAATTCACACAGTAATCCCCAGTATTCTGAGACTCTGAACCTGGAATGCAAGGTAATACTAATTACTTACACAATATGTTCCAGTCCACGGTTGTTACTTTTTGTGATTCCTCAAATCTAGTTTGTAACTTTGGCCTATGTATTGAGTGTTAGGTTTGTGATAGTTCAATTGGTTCCATATGTTTGTTGCCTCTAAATTGTCCCCTTAATATTTTAAACATTATCAAACACCGATGTCTTCCATTGGGATATTAATCTCAGAAAACAAATTTTCATGTCATTGTTTTATCATTGATAGGATATCCTGTCCATGTTGTAACTATAAGACCAAGCCGCATCTTTCCCATTTCAATGTAGAGGATTTGTTTAATCGCCCATGCTCATCTTACCCTTCTGACATCTAGGAGAGTGTTGTTTGGTGTGACCCCTTCCCCCCCATATTACCACCAAGCTTGGATGTCCACTTTGTTGAGCACATCTCTTGTTCATTGGGGGGGGGGGGGGGAAGGGGGCACTAACCAGATAATATCAAATATTCCTGAGCACTGGCAAAATGTTTGTGTTCTTCCTAAGGGGAGGACAATGATAGCGACTGAATTTATGTTGAAAGATCACACATTCTGTTCGAAATAATCCGGTTTGATCTGTGAGGATTGACTGAATTCATGTTGCAGGAATCAGTTTTCCGTGTTAGAATACGCAGATAGATTATGCATCTCCAAAATCCCGAAAGATACTGTTTGGACATAGCTTGCAGGCCCTCGAACCCACCACCTTCAGTTTGGGAGACCTCCTTAAAACCCCTAGCCATGTGCCTGAGTGTGCATTATTCCACTGTCTCCACCCCGGGGGTATGTCAACACTGGGGTATATCCTAGTGGCCTTGAAATGTAGCTACCACAATCCTTTTCGGCCCACCACTGACTAGATAAGCCCAAGATCTGGGGGACAAAATTGATGCAAGGTGGCCTGCAACATTAGACACTTCTTGGTAAGGCACGCAAGGTGGTTCTATTTGGCAATACCTGTTTCTGATGTGGTCTTATTACATTGAACATAGTCATTACTACTGCAGGAGTTCGTGTGTAGCGTCCATTAGGCAACCTGTAATTATAGGAAAATTAGCTTAATGTAGAATAGTTGGTATCTCATTTACTCAGGAAGATGCAATCACTTTTCACCTTTATTTACTATAATTCCAAAGTTATGTTTTTCTGTGTGGTCATCCATATTCAGTTATGGTGTTATCTAATTTGTAATGCCACACATTGTTTCTCTGTTGGGGCTTTTCTTAACATGATTGATGTTCAGGTTCACAATTGTGCTGCAACTGGTCTAGACCCTTTCATACAAGTAATCAGGTTTACTGTAATGGATTTCAAGAAACCCTGGCCCTATTGATCGTTGAATACGCACTTGCAATAACTCTGCTGATATCAGGGTGTAACATCCCACCTTCGCTCTTGGGATTGCCATTCTACGTCCCCTCCGTCAAAGGACGATCAGTGAAATCCGGATCTGACTACTTTCCTAATAACCTAGAGAGTGGAAATGCAACGTGATTTGCTCACAATCAACCAATGAAACCTATTACAAATTCACTTAACAAATGCCACCTTATCCCCAGAAAGTCCCCTGGCATTACAGCGGAACCATGAAGAAGACCAAGACCTCCCATCTCAATTGCAGGTACAGCACCATACCTGAAAGTCCATTGATTACTGATTTAAAAAAACAAACCTCCACCCACCGAAATGTTTGCTTGCAAGGTGCCACATTTCCCTTGGTCCCTCCACCTTTTCGGAGGCTCTGAATGCTTTCGGGACACAACAGAGATCTTAGGCAGCGGTCATCTACAGAGTGACAACACTGAAGAAGATCATGACATGGTTGATAAAAAAAATTCACTCTGGTCACATGTATTGTGTATTACCCAACTAGATTGAAACTCATGGTACAAATCCAGGGGCCCGAAAGTGGTTTATCACTTATATATATTTTTGAAGCTATAGAGTAATTTAAACCTTGTTGAAATTTCCAGTCTATAATTATCAGTTATGGAAAGTGCAAATGTATTACGTTATAGTTTCTGTGATAATGTTGTAATTTGCTAAAATATATATTTTGTGTGTGTGCACCAATGTTTGGGAATGAACTATGCACAGAATACTGTTTTCCTCCTCTTCACTTAACACTCTATGATGTCCTCTTGAGCTTTTTTGAAATGGGGAGGGCAGTAGAGCAGATGTCCTATATATTCTACTGAGGAGTGGCCAACTGTAGTCCCTGGTTGAAACAACAGTGTCAACAACCATACCACATACTTCTCACCCCTTTTTTTTTGTGTGTCGGTGGGATAAGGAATCTATTTCACTACTCTACTTACCCCTATCGACCATGCAACCCCCTCAATATGCTACCGAGTGTCTGGCAATTTTTCACATAGACACCGGGTTGGCAATCCCATCGTCCTTTCTCAATTTGCCAGACTATTCGTCTGCAACCAGTGTTTTGTTTTTCGGCATCAAAGAAGTTAAAAAAAAATTCTACCGGAGTGGCCAACTGTAGTCCCCGGTTGGAAACGACAGCATCAACATCCAATACCAAATACACCACTTGTTTTTTGTGTATGTGGGATAAAGAAGGTTAACTCAGTTCCGAGTGCAGGATCTACACGCCTTAACTATTGGACTCTGGTTACATTCGATGATATCAGGCAAGGATAAGCCAATGTCTAACCATGCCCTGGCTAAATGCACACGTGTGCAGTCACCCTGCATAAAAACTAGATGGTTTTACAAATTGGGATATCGAAGCTGAACTAACTAACAACCTGGCTGTAGAGGTTGAAGAAGATTGACTTCCGTGTGTGATAGGAGGCCCTCCCAACAATGAATCACTGGTTGGTGCCCAACACTCCCTCCGATCTGTCTTCCTGAACAGGTCAGAGGTGTCAAAATAGAGTGGGATTAGTCACAACAATCCAGCGAGCCTGATAACATCCAAGTCTGCCTCACAATCTCTGCATAATGTGAGCCGTCGGCTGCAGCCTGCAACCTGGACATTCTACCAACCTGAACAATGGTCCGGAAATTCACTGCATCAAAGCTAAACCCACTATCGCCGTTATTGGAAGCTGTCCTTCAAACTTTTTAATCAGAGCTGCTATATCTTTTAGAAGTTGAATTGATCACCATGCTCCTATATATCTCATGGGTCATAAGGATTTTTTTTTTTGCCTGACGTCGTTCAGGGAGAGACACGTGGTCACTTCGCCAATGCATAACATCATGACGTTCAGTGAACCCCAGGCTCTGACCTCTTTCTCATAACTGGAGGAGTGAAGATTCTTCCAACGACTGACTGTTCACAGCAACCTAGGAAAAAGGCCCGTGACTGCAGGACTCGGTCACACGTCTGTCTGTGCATCATCTCGTCATCTCCTGATAAACCTTATCTGGAATTGTGTCCTGGCGGTGCCTGGTTACTCACACATGGTTGTGTTTCTTTCTTTTCTCTCCAATTTCCATCTGGAATGACATTCTGTTAGTTTTTTGTATAGTAATTGTAATTAACCTTGTGTACATTAAATATCCTGATTGGCACAAACATTGGTGCATGATGCAGTTCTGTGTGATTATGAAATGTACTCAAACTGATAACGTTATATTAAGTAAGTTATGTATTCTTATTTGCTTTTTGTTGGTTGTACAGCAGGTAACTGATGTAATTCAATGCACAATTGGCGTAACTTTTCTTGTGAGAGAAGTCCACTAGGTAGAGCCTGGTCAGTGGATGTCATCAAGTGTCTACGTCTTATCAAATTCAAAAGTGTCAATTTTTTAAAACTGATCCACATGAAATTAGTAGATGTAATCCTTCTTACCATGCAGATTCTTGTGCAGTTGCATTATCTTTATAATCTTGCCATGAGAAGAATAATTTACACAAAACATGCTATTAGCATCAATACATAACATTCTCAGGTCATAATCTTCTCTTTCATACTGTCTCTTATGAAAATTGGTCCAAGATCAGAAGGTCCCGTCAAAATTGTCGAACATGGGCAGATGACTACATCTACGGTTCTTTGTAACAAATGAACTTTGGGAAACTTGCGTAATTTATACATTAGTGTCTTAAACCCCCCCCCAGGACCCCCCACACCCCGACTAGCCACCATCCACCAACCACCTATATTGATACCTTTTCTGGAACTCCCACAACCTCAACCATTGCTACAACGTTTGATTCCTCGAGCTCCGTCAGGTAAAAAAGATAAATCATTAGCTTGTAAGTAATTCATATATAGGTATTGTCACTGTTCTCCATTCTTGTTATAAAAAAGTTTTTATGATTAAAACCATTTACAATTTTTTTGTAGAAATCTACTGAAATATGGAATTTCCTTCCCTCAAAGGAGCGGGGAAAGTGAGATGTCAAAATTTTTTCATTTAAATTTCGAAAACTTCACCACCTCAGGTGGATCTTGCATGGATCTGGACGGAGTTGATCTTCACCAGTGTTCACATATAAACAAGAAATATTTTTCTCACGACTGATACAAAGATATAATCAGCCTGTATAAATTTCCACTGAAACATGATCTAATAATAAAAGATTAATGTCCTGAATCAATGCACAATACCTATCCTACATATATCCAAGTTCTCAAGACGGATTGTCTCACAACCAATTTAGAAACATACAAAGATTCAAAATGTTCAACAACCTGCACAAACCCTTAGTTTCAATTGTCAGGAGCTAAATAGAATTTGCCACATTTTCAATAATTTAATACAAATCTCCCCCCTCAGAAGTCTGCTGAAGAGGATAGACTAACATGGACGGATTCATAGCCACACAAGACACCTCCAGAGGGCATACTTCCCCTGAATATTGAAATTGCATTAATTCCGAGGCAATTCATCAAGGTACAATGTTTGTACAACCACCTATGGCAAAAATGTGGCACAATTCCATTCTCACACTTCATTCCAATAGTTCCTCCTCCATTTCACATGAATTAGGGTTTTTTACTCACTGCAATTTATTCCCAATATTTTTAAGGGACGTTCTCAATCTCTCCCAATCTCCTCGCCTAGCACACACCCATGCTGGATTTAGCAGCACTCGGATTTCCCCCCTCGCCTTTCTGATTGTTGTCTTCTATCCTAGTATTCGAAAGCCCAGCTACTGCTAGCCACAGTTACCTATGTTCCCCCCCCCAACATTTCTACTATTATTCTTACGACCATAGTCTCCACCGTGTACTGAGAACATATATGGTCCAAAGACTATCATGAGATGTCTTTCACCTTCAACAACAACTAACTCTGCCTCACCCTAAACATTGAAAGCCTTGTCCAGTCCAACATGAGCTGTGTTACCATAATCTGCAATCCCCTGTCTCTCCCCTTACAGGACCATTGGTCCAAACCCAGCATTAGGAATTTTGCCCACGTCAGGGTCAAATTAATTGACTTAAACTTATCAGTACTTACACCATCCCCTCCTGGCACAGAATGTGTCCTCAACCTTGGTATTGTGAACCCGGGACTTATTAGGAGCATCCTATGTAATGACACCGGGACCCCTATCCCCCCAAACCATGACCATCCCATAATTGCCGGAGCTTGTCCAATGTTTACGACCATGTTTTTTCGTGGTCACTGTGTGTCAGTGATTTGTTCCTTAATGCAGTTAACTTATCCCTTTCTCCTGAATTCGTCTCCGTAAGGCTCTTGTCTGATTCTTGCCCGCGATGGCATCGCCAAACATTCTATTCCCCCTAAACTAAATCGGATTCCCGCCGTCTGTAGTTACAACTTCCAGAGACTTGTCAACTTCTTTGACCATGAATTGATGATTATTTCCATCATTGCCTGCAATTTCCCCATTCTTACGGACTCCTAACATTCGCATTTTGGACTTCCACAGATTCGAGATGCTCACTTGGCTAGAATCTGGGATGTGACTGTAATGGTCAATACTCTCAGTCAAAGCTGCCGGTGAAGTCCTATCATTAAACAGTAAATCTCGAAGCAAGCAAATTTGTTCCGATTAACGCCACTTCAAAGTTTAGATATTTCTCTAATCCCAAGGAAGACCTCGCAATTGAGTTGTACTGCTTTTTAAAGCACTGTTCTCTGGATGTTCAGCTTCTCTCCTACATTCATTATTTAGTGTATTTCCATCGCTGAAGTCCTCCAGTCAGCTTTAACAGGACAAGTGTGAATCGCATTTCTGCATCCGTACTTCTGCTAACTCGGGAGGTTATAGCATCTACAGGAGTGAGTCTTGTCATCTTCTTTTATTCCTGATTTGACTTTTTCCCCTCACGTCGCCATTTTTATTGGCACACATCCTGGAGGCAACGTTTGCGGCATCGATGACCTCATCTTCCATTAACAGGATGGTCCTTAGCAGGAGTGTCAAGGACTCCCAAAGATCCTGTGCCAGGTCCATCTGTGGGGTGAAGGAAGAAAATTCAATAGTACACATGCAATAATTGGCAACCACTTCTGAATTTGGAGGACTCCCAGTCACTTTCATTGAAATCTGAAAAAACTTGAAAAACTAGAGCCCCAAATTGTGCATTGTAGCTCAAACCACACGAATACATTTTTGCATTTATGGAATGCAAATTTTACCAGTGTCCACCACTCTTCCCAAAATTGACCCCTGGGTGACCCCCAAAATGAAATGCATCCATGTACCCACTACCACACACATACACTAGAACAGGGATGTCATACGTTACCCCGCAAAGTGGGCTCTCGGCCCATGAAGAGTGCACAATTGCAAACGAAGGCTACGTGGGATGCATGACTCCATCCAAGGAATAAAACAAGGCACCAATGGTGATGTAGCTCAAACGCACGAAGAACCAAGGACACAATTTAACACCGGTTGGTCAACATCATGAGAATAACAAATTGAGAGAGAACGAGGCGTGGTGATCTGCCTAAGTGTTCGCCTGCTTGTGACATCAGTGGTTTTTACCATTTAGAATAAAGCAATTGACGAGCTATACATAAATGTGCGTGAAGATGTAGTTGTTGTTCGCCTGAATGAAATTTAGGAGACTGAGTGGTCACAATGGCATGTGTGTGTATGTGTGTGTGTGTGTGCGTGTGTGTGTGTGGTGTGTATTGTGTTTTTGTCTCGCCTGAATTCAGGAAGAGACTAGTGGTCACTATGGAGGGGTGTGTGTGCATGTGCATGTGTGTGTGGTGTGTTGTCCCACACTTTCTTTTAGGCAGGATTTCTCAACAAAATGTGAGGCTGATTATGGAGGAAATTGTGTGTGTAGCACGGGTTGGGTGATTAGATTTGGGCAGCAAAGTCATTAATTAGTTGGGTAAAGCTTATTTATGTAAATTTATTGTTAAAGTCGTTAAAAGATTACGCAAGAACCGTTGGTGCTACAGTGATGTAGTTGGCATGTAGGACTGGATGACAGGTAGATGAAACTGATTAGATTTCAGCCTGAAATTATGCTAAATACGTGGTCTAATTTGCATAATTTCATTGGCCCCAAATTTTCCAATTATCGGAATTTCTGAAAACTGGTGGAAGTGGTCTGACATGGTTCCCGAGAAATTTGAAAGTGAAGTCGGGGGGCAATGGAGGTCATTTAATGTGTCTAATTTTGATATTTTATGCAATTTTTGGGGGGGGGGGAAAAAGTTGTTGGATTCCAAAACCACTGGTAGATGATGATCCACTTTGATCCTAATCATCTGGAAGGTACAGCTGGGGCCCCTTTCCCAAGTAGAGGTTCATGTAGCCGGCCAATTGCATAAGATATTCCAATTTCCAACTAGGCAAGAATTTCGCCAAACTCAGTGGTATGTCTGTTACCTTTCTGGACTGAGGTGTTTGAGTTCAGGAATTTGAATTCCATCATATAATAGATTCTGTTAGAATAAAGCACAGAGGAAGAGTAAAAACAATAGCTCCGTGACAATTTTACTGCGCTATAAGCTCTTGTATGTGCCTAATTTGCATAATTTATTCCAATTTCCAACTTGTAAGAATTTCGCCAAAACTCGGTAAGTATGGTCCGTTAATATTTCTGAACAATCTGCGTGGGTGATGTTCAGAATTTGATCATGATTCAGCATACAATGCTTCTGTAGAATAAAGCACTGAGGACCGATAACCATAGCTCCTCTCTTAGTCTTATCAACCATTTTTATTAGGTTAATTAGACATTAAAAAATACTGTAACATTTTTCTTCCTTTCTGCAATGCTGTTAACTATGCAAACAGGTTAGAGGGCGATATGAACATATAGTAGAGGGGTAGGGGTGGGGTACTAGCCTCGGCTTGAATAGTACAGGACGGATGAAATCAGATTTCACATGGGAAAACTGGGGTACCATCAGTCAATAAAATTGTGACCAAGTCTGCATCCACCAATAGCTCACCAGCGTAGTGGTTGGAGCTAAAAAACAACATTACCATTGATATTGTGACTCTGCCTTTCCTGGGTGTCACTCTTTTTGGTCTGGCGTCCAGTGATCTGCGTGATGGTCTGGTGCTAGTGGAGAGTCGAATCCTGCTCGAACAGGGCTTTAGATGAAATGCCTGAGGTAAAAAAAAAAAAAAAACCTTGCAAGTTCTGTCAAAATGGAAGAGATTCAATGGGAATGATGATCTCCTAGATCGGCAATGAGTCGATTAAAGAGTTATAAACCCCACGTATTTTTCTTATCAAAAAATACTTATTTATATATACACAAAGAAGCCTCTAGTTGAGATGATCGTTATTTGGATTTACAGGTTCAGCTACAAAGTTATCTACAAATGTGCTTATATTAAAACCATTTAACAATTGATGTTCTCAAACAAGTCATCAGTTGAAGTGATGTCTGTTCAATCTGTCAACCCAGGTATCAGTGAAATTGATGTCGGTCAATCGCGAACCAGTTATCAGTTAAAAGTGAGTCTGTCAAGCTGTAAACCAGGTCATCAGTTAAAAGTGATGTTCGTCAAAAGTTGAGATCCATTTCAACAATATAATGTGTCAACCTTCACAGCTCACAGTGTCAGGGAGAAGGTACGGTTACACTGGGGGGGGGGTGGCAGGTCACATAATCTCACTCATCGGAAACACATTTTCTATACTCAGTCACATTTTATTGGGGGAGGGGCGAGGCTGGAGGGGACATGATTCTCGGTGGATGGAAGGTGGGGAGGAGGGAGTTGCCCTCTATGGCCTCTTGCAAATGCCACTAGATAGGACTTGAGGAATATATCATCTCTTTCAACGTAATTTCTTAAGAAAGGATTATGCATGCTGCTGCTGGAATCTACAGAATGTGCATCAAACTATCTATCCATTGTGATCAACGGGAAATTGTATAGAGCCCCAGACCGTGATTGCAAGCCACATGCAGAGGGTGATCATCCTTTTTTATTCTTTTCTGAGGATATCCACGGATGCTGCAAAATGGTGCATTATTTAGTCACGATACTTGTTCCATCATTTCAGAAACCTCGATTTGCTTCCGAGGATCCATTTCTCTTCATCAGACCCCTGTGTGGACCCCCAGCTGTGCTTTCACAGACCTGTGAAAAAAAAATTATGAAGAGACAAATGCTAATATGCCCTGGATGGAGGTGTCAACCCTGTAGTTTTTTTCCCTGACCACTTGTATGGTCATGGATATTCATGTATGTACCTGTGCATTAGTTGTTTGATCGTTGATGTTTTCTCTCTCTCCAACCAACCTGTGCCCTTCTCTGTCTCCTCTCCCTTTCATCCTCGCGGCTGCATGTACTTATCGTCTGTGATCAATCGGAGCTTTAAGAGAGCCGTCCCCCTGCCGGCCACGGAAATGATAAACAATAAAAATTTGGGCTATTGAGTGGGTTTTTAAAATTAGTTGTATTGCTACTTCTTCAAGTAGACAAAGATGTTGCAAAGACTAGCACACAAGACACATACTGTACATCGATACCTTTTTTTGACAAGAGTTCCCTCAGTCATGGGAAACCGGAAAGTCATGAATTGCCTCAATCAAAATCCAGGCCTGGAATAATTTTTTAAAATTCGTGAAAAGTTGTTGAGTCATGGAAATTTCCTTTAAGTGGATGTTGTCACTTTCTCACAGATTTTGCTGTTGTTGCTGCTGGCTTCTTTTATAGATGTCAGTTGAGAAGTCGTGCGAGATGTTCATAGAAAGGTCATGGAAATCCTAATTTTGGTCATGAAAGAGTCATATAAAAGTCCTGGAAAATGGCTTGCCCAGGATCTCTGCAGGAACCCTGTTTTGAGCAGTTTAGTCCCTTGAATTTTCATTTGGGTCAAAACCCAGAGGTAACAAAAAAGGAGGGGCAAAGTGACACTTTCCATAAAGCGCGAATGTATTGTTCCTCTGTTGATTTAAGGTGCTGACAGAACCCCACATTAGTGACCAAGCAACATAACCCTGTTATGGCTTGAGAGAATAATGTATTTACTTTCACTTCGGCCACCGAGTATTTATTGTAAACAGTAACAAAACTAACCCACTGCATATTCCACTATTCCTTTAAACTGAACACTTCTTAACAAACATGCAGACAGAGCCCCTAAAATATTTACAATCCTACCTGGGCCCTAGTTTGTGGCAAACTTGGTCAATAATGGGAAGGACGTACATCATTTGTCCTACTCAAGTCAATGAGCAATTTTTCAATTGGTGGGGGGCGGCATCCCCACAACTCACCCCACCCCCCCCCCAACCAAAATCATCCCCCACCCCCCCCTTGCACTCTGCCCGCTGCAAACACTAGCCAGGAAGACTTGACTGTGTCTAGCTGGCATGATTTTAAATTTCAGAGAGACCCCCATGATTTGGCAATAACCTTCTGTGGCATCTAGCAACACACAATTATAATATGGTATTAGTAACTCGTTTGTTTGCACGCCAGAAATAATTGGAAATGAAATACATACATAACACCACCTGTGATTGAGGGCAGTAGGGCTCTATATTAAGTTTACACTCTTGATCAATATCTGATTATTCTAGGAATATCATCGAGGGACCTTTGGACTCCACAGAGGGAAAAACAAATCTGTGGCTTATCCATTTACGAATAACAGATGCACCATGCGCTCTAGTGTCAACAAATGATGGCTTTTTTTTTACAAACTACTCAGGATGTTACCCCATAGAACTGTGAGACCACCCTTACCACACTCCGTTCTATGAATAATTGGCTAATCCAAATCAGTAGAGAATGGACAATGAAAACATAGGAAAGAATTATAGTTTTATTTTAATTTTTAACACTAAGGTTTTTTGCATAACACTCGCCAGGGTTTGGAACGAGGTGGGGGGGGGGGGGAATCCCCAAATGTGAAAATCCATCCACTCATCTTTTTGTTACATATATTCTTCTTGGATAAGGGGTCATTCTCCCTGCAATATTAGCCAATTGCCAATCTTGAGTTGCGCACATAACTGAACAATTCACTGGGGCCCAAGTATGCAGTGGAAGAGACAACACAAACCTCCTCCCAACGGTCTTAATGAATATATAACGTAGTGGGTTTTTTCCATGAATTTCTATATCGCCAAATTCATTCATATGCTAATTAACATGGTCCTCCTGTAATCGCAGCCACCATTTCCACAGTCACAACAACCGCATAATGCTCTTACAGCACTCTCAATACCTGTGCAAAGCTCCTACCAGTCTTCATTTCCAGGTTGTCAGGTTTCAAAAATAGGAGTTCCATTGATATTTCTCCATTGAATAAATTCTTTTTCAAATAGCTTCATCCCACAACAGTTCACTATGCAACTCGATTTTATTAGCCAAATACCGCAAGGGTGACCAGCCTATACAGTAAGTAATCATTATTCACTGATCACTACATAGGCCTACATGGAGCTATATTGCTGAGAGAGCTTTTCAAGTAATTAGGACTGGGATGGATCTTCTTTTGTTGAAGTCTTCAAACCTTCAAACTCTTCAGGTTGGATCCCTTGGGAAGAAATGATCTTGCACATGTTGTGGACATTGAACCAATTTTCTAAACCGTGCGAGTATGAAGGCCTCCACTGCAATTGTTGGCTTGGAGGAGTAGATAGAACATGTCATTCATGATCAGACATTTTGGGGCTATATATACTTGGGGGAAAAAAAAAGTCTCATAATTTTGAATTTTCCTGATTGCATTAACAGCAAGTAAATTTCTACCAAGAGATGTACAGTAATGTATTCCCAAATCATTGTAAATTAATTCTCAACCAGAAGTAGTAGTTTGTGCTGCGAATACGTAAAAAATGTGTTTGTTTTTTGACGTATTTGGCATTTTTAGCTTTTCACACGCGTCTGGAGGTAATTAAATTTCCAAATTAACAGTTGTCCTCGCAGTGAACTCAGACTTGGTACTTTGCTAATCAAAGAGTTTGTGAAACAGCGGATTATCTAAATTAATAAGGCAAGTCCACACTGACAGAACAGAATTTTTATTCCATGACATGCTTCTGAAAATGTCCCCTACGCTGTAGTGTGGACTGGTGAGCACAATCAGCCTGTTGTTCTTGCACCGATTTGAACCATAAATGTGTTAGTTTCCCCCCAACCCCCCAAAACAAAAAAAAAATCCATGAAGGCTGATTTCACTGGTAGTAATGTCTGTTATCACTGTCCTACAACACCCCTTCCTCCAGTGTGACAATTTAGCACAGCGACTATGCTTGCATGGGAAGTATCTAGCACTCCTAGGTTTTTAAATTTGCAATTGCACTTGTGAATTAGGCCTACGTATACCGTGCAATGACATTTTGG
The DNA here is from genome assembly GCA_026419785.1 of Sclerodactyla briareus. NCBI lineage: Eukaryota > Metazoa > Echinodermata > Holothuroidea > Dendrochirotida > Sclerodactylidae > Sclerodactyla > Sclerodactyla briareus. The sequence goes on along the minus strand of JAODTK010002221.1, from coordinate 25,185 downwards.
ATACTGTATCGTGCGTGTGTAATCACTTGTCAATTGTGTACACACCCCCAATACCCTGGACAAATTCAGTCAACTGTGGGTCAGTGTCAAGTCAACTGTGAGTCACTGTGTGGGTCATTGTCAAGTTCAAACTGTGGAGCACTGTGGGTCTTGTCAAGTTCAAAGTCACTCACAAAATGCCCCCGTCATTCGTCCTGAATGCCAGCACGAAGCTGACTCTGAGGAGCAATCATTTCCTGAGTTTTGTAGGTGTGACAGAAACACTGGACTACTAGTTGCGTCCCCCTTTCAAGGAAAAGTAAAGTCATCTAAGGACTGAGGGTGCATCAATGTACAGAAATTGTATGACCACCCTGCCAACGACTCCACCCTGTTCCGGTATCCCTGGGTTCCTCAAACAACTGACACGTGCATAGGCTATTACACACTCTTTCAGAGTTTCAGTAATCCCACTGCTACACCCAGCTCCTTTTGTTGCCAATGGGCCCTGACAGCGCGGCTATGGGGGGTTGGTGCACATTTATGACAGGTTTTTTGAGGGAGTAGGCCTTCCAGATCCATGTCACTTTGTCCCATATTCTATAACCCTAACCCGAGTCGTTATTTCAAAGGTGACAGCCTATGTTTCATAAGGGTTTTTATTCCTAAGGTCCATTTGTCATACGCCCTTTTATTCATAAGGCCTTTTGGTTATAAGGCCTGTTATTCATAATGGTCGGAAAGGGTTCTTTATTCATAAGGTCCGATATTCATAATCACACACAGCAAAAGTTCCGATATTCATACTAGTAAAACAGTCCGTTATTCATAATAGTGAAAACGGTCTGTTTTTCAACTAGGAAAAAGGGTCCGTTTATTCAATAATGAGAGAAATGTCTGATATTCCTAATTGAAAGAGGTCGATATTCATAATAGGAAAAAAGGTCCGTTATTTCAAAGGGAAAAGGGGTCCGATATTCATATAGGAGAAAAGGGTCCCGTTATTCCATAATAGGAAAACAAACACCAGTCGTGGATCTGACAGCGATTCGCAGACGACAAAAAGTACAGTTTTAGAGTTTTACATCCTTGCCCGTACCTCGCATAGGTAGAATATCATCTGCTTGGCACGTAGATCATTGAAAAGAACACATTATGAACATGGACCTTTTTTGCGATTGATCATGGACTCTCTTTTGCTATTACGAATAACTCCCTTTTTCACTTTTAATGAACAACAGGCTTTTTTGGCGATTATGAAATTATTTACGGACCTCTTTTGTTATATGAAATAACGGTCCACTTTCGTTTTATGAATTAACGTACCCTTTTCGCCATTAGGCCAAGTAAAAAAAAAAAGGAGTTTCTCGTCCCCGCCGTCACGCTTTTTTAGATGAAGTGTCAAATTCTTTTTGTTTTTGACAACTTCACCTTGATAACTTCATTCAAATATGGTTAAGGAAAAAGCTTACTACTGATGCCCTGCAAATCTGTAGGAACATTTTGGGATGGCTTTGGGGCCATTAGGGTATAACCTCAGACAGGGGAAAAAAGTAAAAAAAGAATCCTCTGGTCTTTCCAGAACTGCTGTACCGGAATACAGTACTAACTAAACTAAAGCGCTTTTGGGTTCACACTTGTGCGATAACGATACTTAACGATACGATAAATTTTATCGGATGGAGTGTTCACACTTGTGCGATAAAAATGTCTTACATAATTTTATCGGACGTCTCGGCGCCTAACTAACGAAGAAAGTAGTGGGATTTTAGTTGAGAAGAAACACACGTTTTCCCCTTTTGTTTGTTTGTCGCTCCAGGCGGTGATAGCCTGGTCCGGCAGAGTGTTTTGAGTACCAAGAATTGTAATTCAAAGCAATTCGAAACTTGTGTCTTTCTCATACTTGTAGGAGGCGTGGAGAAGCACAATTGACGATCACGAACAGACAGCGACCTCACCATCCCCGCCTATCCCCGCCTACCCTTTTCTTAGACAGCCAGTCTTAATTAGCATCGGTGTCTAATAATACGGCGAAGTGAGGGTGCCAAAAAGCATTTCAGTCAATTGAGTCCAATTCGCCAATTGAGCTAAATGTTGAGCTTGGTTACTCTGCTCAGAACAAAGATGTAAAAAAGTATGATACGGCTCCACCCTGTGTACCTTACTAGCCCCCTTCCTCACTGACACAAGAACATAATTAACTTGGCGTTAAATCGACACTATACCCCCCCCCCCATAGCTTGGTTTCCTCCGTTGCCTTCTCCTTTTCTTTTCCCCCTTATTCTTCACGTGAGGGTAAGGGTGAAGTTTCCGTCAATACGTCAGCTTGTGTGATCGATAACCTTCTGGCAAAACCACTCCTACCCTGCTCCTCCCAAACAGCCACAACTCCCCCACCCCCCGGGCCACTCACTACCACCCGCATATCTCCTGCCTTTGCTGTCACATGATACTCGTGGGCGCCGGCGCAACATGAGCCTCTCCATTACCTCACTGGTCACGTTTACTACGTACATGTGAGGCTCATGGATTCGAACTGAAATAATAGTTTCGTAGGTCCGTGCATTGCGCAAATCGGTCCGAGAAACTCATTCATGGGCTAATGTCTCCCGATCCGCCACTAGCCAAAACATATCATCAAAACCCCTGATTTATCACTAAAACCCCTTTTCATGCTAAACTTCCCCCATAGCCTGTTTGGCGTTCCATACTCTTTGCAGAATTGCGCAAGTTTATCACTGCAATGCGCAATTAATCGCATCCGATAAATTTTTCGTACGATAACAGTTTGAAATATTTTCAACTCGACGTCCGATAATTTATCGTATCGTATCGTATCGTCTCGCACAGGTGTGAACACTCCTCTTGAAATAACACTTTTTAACTCGCGTCCGATAAGTATCGTATCGTATCGTACGTAATCGTATCGTCACAAGTGTGAACAGCCCTCAATATTGTAATTCTGGACTGTCCTGAGAGCAAAAAAAAAAAAAAAGGCCCTCATGCCCAAAATTTCAAGCGAAGTAGGCGAGAAACTATTTTTTTTTTTTTACTTGGCCTATGAATATCGGACCTTTTTACTATTAGGATAGTCGGGACCTTCGTGCTCTGGTTATGAATAACAGACCCTGTTGATAATTATGAAAAACGGACCTTTTTTGTCATTATGACTATTGGACCTTCTGAACGAAGAACCCTTTTTTATTATGAATTCGAGCCCTTTTTGGTCATTAGGATACCGACCCTTTTTTTTTCCTTCACGAAAATTTCACATTTATGGAATAACAGGCCCCTTATGAACAAAAGGCCTTATGAATAAAAGCCTATGAACATCGGGCAGTCCCCCGATTTCAATAATATCTTTGTTCTCATATGTTTCCCGGGCCCACGCTGGGGACATGCATCAAACAACCTGATACTCGAAGTGCTTTACACAATTATTGCCTTAACCAGTTGAATAGTGACTTATCACAAGGGATCACAGACCCGAACTAGCAACGCAACTCCAGTCTGCTAGTTCTCCTCCTCACTTGTGGTCATCCGGTACCGTCCCAATAGAGCCTTCTGGACAAAATATGGCACGCGCTTTCCCTCACAAGTCCCCCTCACAAGGTACCCCTTTCATGCATAGGTGTCGTGGAACATTTCTGGAGGATGCCTTGGTCCAACAGCACTGCAGAAAAGCCTTGAGATGCCAATGGCTCAAAACTCGCAATCAACAGGCAATCAATTTTTCTGGAGCTCCCCAACTCCTTTTTGCAATGAGATAATTTGTCCCCACCCCCCAACCTAATTTTTGAACCAAGGACAATGGCCTAACTTATTTTTTTCACAGTGCGGGTCCCTATTCTAGGCCTATAACTGCATGAAACCCAACCACTGCGGAACTAGCTAGTGTTGTAGTCAGAAGTCCTGAATTTTGAACAGAAAAAAGTAAATTACCACCAGTTCCACTGCCAGTATCGGGAACAGTCGGCAGCTAAAATTACCACTTCGATGAACCACATCCCATGTTCCCCTCATTCTACGTTCTGGCGGAATAAGTATGAATACCATAATAACAAACACTGGGGAGGTGAGGGTGAATCGTTCATGTTTGAACAGTGGGTCCGTGTACTGCATGGGTCTTGTTTGGAAGGGTCACACGCTATATCCGTGCAGTATCGTAATATAGATGTTGTTCACTACCTCGTTCCTGAGTACAGATACAGTACATTGCAGCGTGGGCACAGGTACCGGGGAAATTCCCCCTTCTCTCAGGTAGCATACCACAATTAGATGTATTCACGTCACGGTTAGACTGTGGGATATCGAAGTAGTCGCTGGCCGGAATTGAACGAGTGAGGGACAAGCGGTGGTCCCGGAGCCATCGGAATGGTGATCGAGGCTATAAAAGAGGTCATAAGGTCTCACTATTTTCACACATTGTTTCAAGGGACCCAGTTTGTTCTAATTTATGTCGCCCAAAACGGAAGAAGCGCGGGAGATCAGGCGCGGCGGCATGTTTTTTATTGGGGGGGGGGGGGGGGCTAATGTGGACTGTTTCTATCTAAGCGTAGCGCCCCAAGGTTCGCGCGAAGCGTGCAAGGGAAGTGTTGGGGTTTCCCAGGCCCTCTAGATAGGCCGGAAACGGCATGTGCCGAGTGGCCTGTGCTTCAAATATCTAGGCATAAATACAGGTCTCATGTTGAAATTGCATGAATATCAAGAACAAATCAGAGAAAAATGCAAATTTTGAATAAAGTTTTAATACAGTTTAATGAAAAATGCCACTCCGTACAAGTATTCATTTGATCCAGCCTATTACATTTACATTTAAAACAAAACCCTTTCTAAGTATGGAACGTGTTGACAGGTTGAATGCGCTGTCGTTTCCGTGAATGTATAGCTATGCCCATGTGGATAGATTTTAAGCTATGTTTAACACCACATTTGAAATTGCAAATTTGAAGATTGACCGCCCAAAGTATCCTTATACTGTCATGGATGAGGGTGATCCCACCGAAATTTTTATTTCTTAAAAATTGTGGTAATTCTCTTTTGCTGAAATATAGCCTACCAACTTATGGACATCAACTACACATTTTTTCAAAATGGATCCTTTTCATAATAGTTACTTATTTTTACATATTCTTAACTCAGAAGAATGAAGCATGAGCACATGCTGAGTGGAACCTTTTTGTCTTGAATAATCGAAATAGTTCCAGCCTTCGTAATTCCGTGCCAAGGCATATTACCAGTGAAATAAATACAAGGAAATCATCTGCACACTGTGTTTATAATGCTTAGCCTATATACAACCGAAGTGTACATTATTAATTCTTTTAATGGCCATCTGACTTAGGTCCATATTAAGTAGTACGTATAGGCTCTCGGGTCCTACACATTGCAACCTCGATTGATTTGAATGGTTTGCCTGGAGCAAATTCCCAACGGGCTATGGTACATAATGTTGCATATTAGGCTCGGATGGTGGCATTGGGTGAGGAGTGCAGAACCATTGATATGTCAAAACCGATGCGACGCGCAGTAACATCTTCTGCTCACGAGTATCAATCACATTACGCGGCCATTATGGGACCGCAAAGATGCAACTGTGGAAGATGACTCATATGCTATATATAGCCTCCAGATGCTTAATATGATATTTTGTCACTATTCACGGATATTCCTAGAAATGTTGAAAATAATTTAAACAATCAAGGCGATAGCAATTAGATACACACATTGAATGTTTTAACCCTCTTTCAAATAAGTGGGGGGGGGGGGCTACCAACAAGCTGTTGACCCCCCGCCCCCCCCCTCTCCCCGGTTCCGCCGCCACTGCGGGAGATAGATCCCCACCACACCGTCTGCGGCGCGGTCACTCCACCACCCCCCCCCCCCACTCCCCCCACTCCCCCGTCATAGTGCGCAACAACTGGAAGGGGAAGGAGGCAAAGACAAGAAAATGCGCGAGGAGAGAGAAAAGACAAAAAAAATTGAGTGGAATTAAAACGGGGAAGACAATCTAATAGGCAGACGGACCATTAAGGACCTTCCGTCCGAGAATGAGAAGTACAAGCATAGGCCCGACCCCTCATCACAATTAGTCTGTCCGTGGTCCGTTGTTGTTTGGCCGTCCCCAACTTTCAGAATATAGGCATAAGCCCACTTCAATCCCGATACTACTCACTGGCATCCCGTGGCTCCGCTTGAAAAACCTATTTCCCCCGTCACTGATCTTTCCAAAACTAGAAATAAAAGATTGATTTTTTTCTCGCCTGCCTTTGTGCAAGGAGAGACATAGCGGTCACTACTCGTTGTGTGTGTGTCTGTCCTGTTCCCGTCGTCTGTCTGTTTGTTTGTTTGTTTGTCTGTCGTCCCGTATGTGCGGTTCGAGATTCTCCTGAACCGTGATAGTACTGCAGATATGGAAATTTTGGCCGGGACGAATTAGTGGTTTTGGTGAAACAGCATACTTTACAAACAAATACTTTCACATCTGCAGTACTAGAAAAGCCGACATGCTGACCCTTTTTTGTGGAGGTGTGCGGTGAAGAAGATGTTCGATGTGCATCCCATTTTCTTCTTCCCCGAAAGACCATACCATTTGCATTTTTAATGAAAATTGGCCCGGAAGCTTCAAGTTGTGCACAAGATATCCTTGATCGGTAGATGCATTGGGTGGATCCGTTCAGAAGTCTATAACAACTAGGAAAGTGTACACGAACTGATGATATTCCTGGCATGATATAATGGCTAATTAACGTAGTCTAATTTTTGCATAATTTCTGCGTTTTCTTTTGGAGTTCGCGTTGGGATTTCTGCGAAACTCGGTGGAGATGGTTTATCTAATAGTCCCCAATAAGATTTTAACAGAGGGACGAGGTCACCAAAGGTAATTTATATTGTTACTACTATCGCATTAACCTAGTCTAATTTGCATAATTAGGCAGATTGTAAAGTTGGTTGCATCCTCATGACCTGGTGGAGATGGTTCACCTTCGATCCTGATAAAGTTAAACAAAGTGTAAAGGTCACTAAGTTCATCATTTAATGAGAATAATTTGCATAAATTACGCAATTTTTCAAGTTGTTTAAAGTAGCCCACTAACACTCGGAATGATTCGAGTGCATGCAGTTAGGGTGCGCGGAGAGATTTCTCATAGAATTTTTGGGTTTCATTAAATCAACAGCATCTAAAGACGAGGTCAACAGGTTCAAAGGCAAGTCTTAAGAACATGTGGCTTATTTAGAGGAGTTACAGGGCAGAAGAACTAAAAACCTGTCGAATTTTTGGATATGCGATAGACCTCTGTGTGCTACAGACCGAAATTAACTCCCCTTCGATCTGACACCCTGTCTTCATTACAGAGCCAAGGTCGATTTGATACTTTGGGCGATAGCATAGGCGGTGTGTATCTGATTACAATAATGCTTTGGTTGGGCTTGGTGCTGCAATGGTGCATCACATCGAGGCAAGCATTTTCATAAAACCGCCAGTCATCAAAGGTCATTCAATGTCAAAAGCTGCAAATATCCATTTTCTTTCGGACAACTTCTGTGACTGTATGGATATTTCTGACATTTTGGGACGTAATGCATATCATCAAGAGTAAAAATTTTCATAAAATCCTTTGTCATCAAAGGTCCATTTCCTGTCACCTTATAGACAAAAAATGCTAATAATAGCATTTTCTGCAACAACCTCAAAAAACTGTATGCGATATGGCTGTATGTTTTGAGCATGGTGCTCCTTATCGAGGGGAATATTTTTCATGTAAACTGTTATGTCATAAAAAGTAGTTCAAGGCTAATTATCAAATGTTCATTAAATCCTAATAATTATTCCAAGATTTTCTCTCATCCCTCTACCATGAAGCCCACAGGAACCTCCAGCCTCGCTCCAGCCTGTCAACCTTTCTTTTGGCCCCTCTGACAATAAATTAACTGGTCAAGGGATTTGTTTACATAAGCTCTGGTAACGCTCTCTGAGGACAGTCTGAAAATTTCATAACAGAGAACGTGTGTCCTGATTGGCTGAGGACAGCTGGAGTAATATATTGCTTGAGCTATGGGGTTGACAATACAGCTTAGAACTGAAACAAGGCTGTGGCTGCTGTGGGGATGTTTACATAGGCAGTAAATTGGTTCAAAGGAGCAGTTTGCCCTCTCAGAAAGTATCCTACATTTTTAGATAGATTAAGGTCAATGGAGGGCATTCAGTGTGTCTCAATTGCATAAATTATTCAAAAATTTCTTCGATTTTCATAGTTTTATTGGTATGGTTTGCCTTTAATCCCAATTTCCAAATAACTTTAACATAGATTTGAGTCACTGTGGGTAATTTGATGTATTTAATTGCTTCATTCGTGCAAATCCTCAAGCTCGTTGAAATCCCATTAAACCTATTTAGTGCGTCCACTTTGCTCTGAGTTATTAAATTAAGAAATGGGTCACTGGAAATCAATTATATATTATGTCTAATTTCCATAATTTAGGTAATTTTAGTCACATTTCCATAAAACTTAAAATACCTCCTTTGGTAGACATGGTCATTAATCAGTCCTTATGAATTTTAATTGGTCACTGATTAGTAGCTGGTTATGTAGTGGCTAATACCAAATCTCAAAGCATCCATGGATGCCTTGAAATTTTTTGCCCATGTTGTCTGAAAGAAGAACCACTGATCGCGCATCCAGGCGAGACACTTTGGGGCGATCGCCTTATTATAGGACAGTTGCCAATTAAGGAAACAATGTCTCATTTCATACGCGGTTATAGCCTATTCTCTTCACAGCCATGGCGAGAAAGATCGCGCCATCTCAACGTGTAAACGATCCAGCCAGTCGTCTTCCAGTCTCTTGCTCAGGAGTCCTACAACGGCCGTCAGTGTTTGAATACCGGTATCTCACTATCTCGAATATGAAGCGGTTGGGCTGGGGGTGGGCGCCAGCCCCAGTGAAAAATATGGAGGGCGTAGTATCACTCCCCGAGTCTGGAAACCTCCCTTTTAATTTTCAACATGATTGACAACATCAATTCGTCATCCATGCTATTCACACATTCCTAAGTTTGTATTTCAATTTTTTTCAAATTATCAATTTTCATCCCAAATCGGATATGTGCAAAATTTTCCGCGCTTTGCGCGCAAAGCAATAATTCTTTCGTCGAAATAAACGCAGATTACAATGACCCGTGATGGCTGTCGGTATGCAATCGGTACTGGGAATCAATGTTAGGATTAGAGATTAGAGCAGGAATTAAATTCACGTACAACCAATGCGAAATAGCTTGTAAAAATATGTGTATTAACCCTCTTCAGTCGCCTTGTGTATTGTTGAAGTATGGGATTCGAGCATTCTTTTTTCACATTAGGCTAGGGCAATTTTGCATTTCTGCATGGGACTAGAATATACAAATATAGCGCCCTTGATTTTCAGCGAAGTTGTGGGCATACGAGGAGGAAGCACCCGTCCCCCTTCTTAAATTCGGACAAATTTAGCTGTTCACCAGGTCCAAAAATGGGACAGCCGAAATTGATATAAAAATTGAAGAAATACAAAAATTAAGAGAGAATATCTAGGCAGAAATCAGTCAAAATCAGACCAAATTCCGGAAGAGGTGATGCGAAGGTTTTTTTTTTTTTTAAATCCAATAGCCTATCACAAAATAGCGTCAAAGGTGTTGGCGCGCTCCTCACGCAATATTATACTTCGAAGTATTTTTACGTACGCGTCACCTGTGAACTCGAGGAAATTGCTGTCATAGAACACAGCGTGTCAGTATCGGCGAAGCGAGATCATCTCTGGACCGTTGAAGTTTGGTGTCCCACAAGGATCGTACTAGGACCTTTGCTCTTTTCGATTTAACATCCTACCACTTGGTCAGCGATTGATTCCCATGTAATAAATCGATATAGTTTCGCGGATGACACTCAGATATACACTGCCATCACAGAAATCAAGGACTCTGCATAAGCACAACAAACGTGTTAAAGTAGAAGCTGTTTGATTGATGTACAAAACTAGTTAACTGAAACTCCTAAATGTAATCCAACTAAGACCGAGATAATGTTGTTCGGCACGGAGCAACGTTTGGACCGAGTGAAGATTCACTCAATTTCTGTCGTGGGATTGACGTCAAAATATCAGATTGTCCAGTGCGTAATCTCGGGGTGCTATATTTTGACCCTCTGCTGTGATGAAGCCACAAGTCATGCAACTCCTCAATATCTCTCGGAGCTGGTTGAGAGATACATTCAGCAACGATCACTGCGATCCCAGACTAAACATCTTCTGGTAGGACCGATTTACCGGCTGACAGGCTTTTGAGGGCGAGCAGTCATGAACGTGCCCACGTCTTTGGGAACACCATGTTTTCAAGGGGGCGCCCTGCAAAATCACATCGACGTCAACCAATTTGGGGAATATCAAGAGACTTCTCAAGACCATCCTGTTCCAGGGGTATCTCAGCTGACTTCTTAGGGGAGTGACATTTGAACAGTCCTCAGGCATGGATATCTGCGCTTTATTAAATGACAACTATATATTATTATTAAAATTGGAGAGCTTCAGTTTATATTTTTTCTGCCTCAGTGTTTTTTAGGTCTGTAAAACATTGAGAGCTAGCGGCTCTTTGCATTATATACATTTATTTTCCGAAAATTCACGACGAGTGGGTGGGTGTTGGGGTTTGGGGGGTGTGAGAAACGGAAAACGTGGCGAAAGAAAATCTATAACCAGAGTAATTTATGATGGAATAGTGCAGGGGAGGATATAGACGCCCCCGAAGAGTGAGATTCGACAACTCCCAACGAAGAATACTTAGTGCATTGTGACTCAGCACGTTTTCGTCAGGAAAAAAAAATCACCAGATTAGAGCGCAAAATCGCATCCAAGGAAATGTGAAAATGCAAGAATATTTCGCGAGACGAAGTGAGTTTTTTTTCCCCCTTAGGATTGGCGTCATGGGCGTAAGAGCAGGGGGGGGGTGTATGGGTCTGGGCAGACTGCCGCACAAATTACCGCAATTAGATTAGAAATGTTTTTTTTAATTTTGTGGGAGCGAAAAAACAAAAGTGAAAAAAATGGGATTATTCTGCTGACCTGCCCGAATTCTCGATAAAATGCCGGAAACATGCAAACACCAGCCTTCCGGTGACTGAGTGAAATCTGCAAAATTATTTCTGGAATGAAGTGTGTTGTAAGTGATAATTGCACAAAATTGCAATCATGAGCAACTCCCCCCCCCCCCCCAACAAAATTACGTTCCTACTGGTGACCGGAGGGAGGGGGGGGGGAGGTGGTAGTTCGATCCTATAATATATAAAAAGATTAGAAAAGATGGCGGACAGTGTCTCTGTAGGTTCAACTCTCTATTTACAAAAACTCAATCTGTAAGATAGCGAAATCATGAAGAGATATTGCAGTATTAACAATGTGATAAAATGATTAGCAATGTTAAAATATAGGATCCAACCCCTCCTTGTGTGAACTAAAAATAGGGCAAAACAAAATAACAAGAAACCTAATAGCAACCACACTCACGGCAGCTCTACATGCTCAAATCATGACTTAATAAGCTGACCTATCGGGGATAACTTTAATAGGGTGCAACCAGAACACATTCAAGGTCTAACCGTCTAGACATGACATACATATGCCACTTCCTAAGTATCTAGTGGTAACAGCAACTGAAATGTATTACATGGTGCAAAAAACTCAAAATGGACTAGTTCCCTCAATGATCTATTAGGTAACATGGCATGGTGGCCCATGAACGTCCATGAAAAACCCTTTTCAAGCTTCAACATATAATCTGATGAAAATGCAACCATAATATACCACACAACCAAACACATCAGCAAGCTAAATCCAACTGAAATGATGAGAACATCAATGGTGGTTCACATGACACATGTACTCGAACTCTCGCTGCTACCCATGTGCACGATGGATGGCGGTGTACCAATGGTCTACAACGCAACCATGAACAGCTTCAGCACACATGAATACAAACACGGCATGTAATCACATCATCACATCACCTCATCAATACTGAGTTATACGTAAAAATTCATCAACAAACATAGACGTATCAGTAAGTACACAGGGAAAGTATGGCTTAATTACCAAGGCCTAAGGAATCCATTCGTCCCCGGCGCGGACGCGTTAGATTGTCATCGCTTCGGGTAAATCGCGGACATCACAGGGAATGGGCAACTAAATCAGACAGCAAAGGAGAATAGTTCTTAGACGACGTCGCTTTTATCATTGCGACATCTTAGCCGCAAACTGTGGACAGGAGATGGGCAGCGCGTCGGTTCGCGGTCACTACATCCTTATGTGAATAAAAACAAAGCAGGACGGGTCAGCTGGCTATAAGGATAAGCCTACACATTACTGGATACACCAGAACAGTCGGCATCCAGAGGGCGGGGTCATCCTCACTCTGGTAGGTCGACTCTGAGCCTTCATGTGTTTCAACCTCTGGCTTAGGCTCATGTGATATTAATAGCAGACTAACACAGGAACAGTGCACAGGGGGGAGCAATTCTGCCAAATCGTAACTGGCGGTCGCTCGGGAGGCCGAACGTTAAGACAACATTTACATAAACAGTACCAAAAAACTCGGTGAGAACATCATCCCATTCCTCCAAGGGGTAATTCTTCGCTCAAACTCTCTGGGGCTGACGGGGGACGCGAGGCACCCGGAGCCGTACACCGAGCCAAGCTCGTTTAGTCCTTGCCCAGTCTCCTTTGTACGGTACGTCACAAACCTAACCAAAGGCAGAACTCACAGTCCTGGTTAAGGACTATAGCTCGTGGACACAAGTGTAGACTAAAAGTAAAAGTAAATATTTGACGGGTTATCCTAACCGCAAACTCAGGTAACCAACTGATATTGGAATACTGAAGAATACATAATGACAAATAGAGGGCGGGACATATGAAAACCCTATAGCAGAATTACGGACCTGTACACTCCTAGCCCCTGATCTCGGTATATATGTAATCCAGTTGCGATGAGGAGGGCCCAGGGAGAACAAAAGGCAAACGTTCCATACACGCAGTCCGGCATTCGATGAAAACGCCCGCTGCCAGGAAATGCCGCTTAGTGGGTGGTTGGTTGTCTCACAACTGAGGAATGTCACGTTTCGCTTGTAATTGTAGTGAAGCAACACAGCAACAGCCAGGTCGCGAGTCGGGCACCCGGCGCCGGGAGGGCCTACAACGCAAAATGGTATCTATTGCCACACCATAGTTGTCAGACTTACTCGGCTACACCTTCAGCATTGGCGTCTCCGGCATTCAGGTATCAGCGTTACTGGGGGACTAGCCAAGTTTGTTGAAAAAACGTTCTTTTCGAGGGGATCATTCCCTCAAATCATGGACGTTCACAAGGGGGAGGGGGGGGGGACCTTTGGACATCCATTTGTGAAACATTAGGCAGAAAGAATCATCAAAAAATCTTCATGCAAGCGTCAGTTCTACTCTCAAGACAGGAACTGGATCCTCTGAGGATCGCTTCCGAACTTGTCAATAAATAACCCCTGTTATCGCTGGTTATTCGATGTTCACCTTGTCAGGGAGATACAGAGCATGAAAGAGGTAAAACAAGGTCTTCTTCAACCAGTCTTACGCGCTCCACCGTCGTGCTGAAAGACCGTCATACAGCAAGGCGTTGCTGGAGTCAGTGCGATAAGAATAGCCTGAGGCACAGCTGGAAACAGAGTGGCTCGATTCACCAGTTCAATCATACCTCCGCAGTGATTCTCGCTTCTGTACATCATCCCATCATGCTAGGTCTCCTTGCAATTGTACAAGGTCGTCAATTCTCTGCATTTCACTGACAGGTGCAGTCTTGCGCTTGAATTCACCACTCTCTCCAGAAAGCATTTCTCTGGGGATTGTAGACGAAAAATGTTGGTATAAAGGGGTGTTTGCGTCCCCAAGAGGGTCCCAGGGCTATGTCACAAGAACGGGGGATATTTGAAAGTGGCGGACATGGCACTGTGCACAGTCACTGCCTGTGTTAGGACTATGCAACACAAGGGCATAACCTTGTACGTCCATTAAAACACATGCATTAGGAAATGTTGGAAAATAGCTAGAGAATGAGAGTAAACAACCCCTTGCCTGGAATTCCCCTGTAGACTCATTACTGACCTCCCAATGACCCATCCAACTCGAAAGATCTCAAAACCAACATTGGACAAATACACTGCGTCCATAAAATGCAACAAATTGGAAAATATTGCCAAACCCCCATAAACTCCTCTGGCGACTCCAAATCTTTGATAAAACATTTCGGACTCAAGGGGACCATACCCACAACGTTTCAGGGAAATCTGACAAACTTTCAAAATTTGCATGCAAATAAGATACATTGATGACCTCTGAGATGCTGGATACTAAAAGATACTAATCCATGAAATTTTGAAAACCAACAAATCTTAGAAATTTGCATAAATTATGCGATTAGACAAAACTAAATTCTGAATCAGTTATCTACCAAAATAATCTTGTACCGATGTGTCGGTTTGTCCATATTCGTGCTACACGACTAAATAATATGTATAATACGAATGAGTAAGACTAGGCTCATCCCCCTATTAATGAGTGGACTTCTTGCCCAAAAATCTAATAGGATTGTGCTCCACCAACCCCGATACCATGAAATCTTCCGCTTACCCGTTTCAGGAATAGGCTAACATGAAAAGGTTACATGCCCACCACACATCATACATCCACACCACGAGCACACCACGTCATTTTCCTTTCTATCGTCAAGCTGGCTTTCTAAACCATTGTTCGGGTGAGAACAAATAGAGAACTTTCAGTCGTGCCATTTCACAGTTCCAATCTGCACATGCCTATTGATATATATTGCCATAACAAAAAAGCCATGCAAAATGCCTAGAAACTTGGAACTTGGAACAAACCCTGTGGTCGGGAAAACTCAAATTCGCATGGCAGCCATCAGTAGCGTGGCATAGTCCGCGGTTCAACCCTCAACAGCATTAGAAAGTTATCTCCCTGTGTGAGGTGGCCCAACGACAGCAAAGCCCCAACCGTGGTATGGGCCCTATAAGCAGGTGTGTGACAATGGTACATTGCACTGCGCTACACCACATACTATGTACAATACATCCAACATAGAAGTAGAACAAATGCACATGGATTTCTTTTATTTTTTCTTCTATTAATAAAAAAGAAAAGAAAAAACTTTACAGATCTAGCAATTGAGAAAAGTTACCACGTATTCACAAAATTTCTCTTGTTTTTCCTATTTCAGGAGATGTCATCAGTTTCAGTCTGTGGTAGGATGACAGCCACTACACATTATTTAACTTCCATTCAGCCTTCATTTCATGGTCCTCCTTTCCGAGCACGAAGCTAGCCATACTACTGTAGTGATTATTGTAGGGACTGATACAAAAACTACAATTGAGAAAAAATCGGTTGAAACGAGAGGTTTCACAATTCGTAATTTCATGGCATAGGGCCCTGTGGCAAAACGAAAAAAATTTGTTACGGTCGTCCGGCCTTTTTGGAAAATTCGCCCGACGGATCACCAGTTTCATCAAAGTAGAATTGATGAGGCGTAATTTTGACTAAGTTTTCTTGTAGATGAGGTAGAACAAGGTGGCATTCCCTTAAATAGCATGGCTTATTTTCTTGAATATTTCAAAGGGCCAAAGGCTGAATGAAAAGCTTTAAGCCAGGTATGGGACAAACCTTTATATTCACTGGGCCAAGATGCTACATCAAGACCTTCTAAGGGCCAAGAAGTGGTTAAAACCCCCCCAGTTCAATCTAACGATAAATTGTGTGTCAAAGGTCATGATGGGACCAAGGCAGTTCGACATTGAATGTACAGTGTTGCAGAACGATCTTTCAAAACTCTTCTGCTGAAAATTGGCAAATCCTAACAACACAAAACTTTACAGATTGCCTCCTACTTATCAACAATTAACATACAAAAACATGGCATGAATTGGTTGCCGTTTTCAAATAGTGGTGACAGTTTGAAAATAAGCCATAATGATATCGCTATGGGAGGAGTCTCGCCAAACTGTTCAGTGGTAGCATGCGCACTTACAACCACGAACTGGATTATTAGGTTGCCCATCATACTGGATTCAAAACATTTTTAGAGATACTAAAGGGAGAAATTCATGTTTTAGGAACAGGAAACAATCGTAACTTAGTGCTCATCTGCACTGGGAACCAGTATTATGAAAGCTTGATTCTGCAGTGCATGAGCAGTCCTTTTCCTGAGCCCATGCTGAGCAGAAGAATAAAGCTATACAAGGATTTGGCAGGGTGCAGGTCTGGAAAATGACTCTCTGTCATATCCTAGTGTGGGGGGTAGGGGTGATCACACAGGCGGCAACATGCAAACTGCCTACTCCTATTTTTTCTCGCTCCAGCCTCTCTCCTATGCTGGAGCAACCCATCGAGAAGTCTGGTATGACCCAACCAGGTCGAGGACTCTATCCACGGTGCAGTCACACGGGAGGAAAAGTCAAGTTGAAGAGGATCGGAACCTATTCAAGGGCCAGCAAGGATGCAGACCTGGATACGACACCTATTATCAGCTGCGAATCTCTCACTAGGTACATGGAATGAAGAACAAAGCCTTGACAGGACCCTAATGGGGGGGGGGGGTAATACACGCAGACGGCAACTTGCAAATTGGCCTACCCTTGTTGGTCCCTGCTCCAAACCCTCGTGCTGAGCGTCCAGCGAGAAGGCAACAAGTATTATTTTCGAAGTCTTTGGTATGACCCACCGGGATTCAAACCCCGGTTTACCAGGTGGAAGGCCAATTGTGCCAACCACTGCGTTGATCCATCTGTCAATCAAGTCCAGAGCTCAACTAACTGAGCAAAAGGCTTGAATCTCAGTTGAATAAGGTCATACGACCTGGACTTGGAAGGTGATGATATAACTGTTGGTTTACTACAGCTAAATGCTCATCCATAGCTTCAATGTCTCCAACAGCATCATTAGGTCCTTCCTTTAGTCCCCTCTTACAATAGGGAATACAATACCTTGTGTCCATTCTACTCTCCTGAAGTTACAAAAAAGAAATGGGATTAATGAAATGCCAGAAGATGTTGCCTTGAAACAGGTGGTTCAGCTGCATGAAAGTTGGGAGTTGTTCATGGGAAGCACTTATACAAAGCAAATATCTTGAATATTAATAACTCCAGCAATACTGAGAATGGCATTTGACGACAGCAAAGATTAGCGTCACGGTCAAACTGAGGTCATTAGCCAAGCAGGAAGCAGCAGAATATTGCGTCAATATTTTTAATCTTTTTTTTTTTGTTTTTTTTCAGCGACTAAGAACCTTGACAGCAATCTAATTGTACAATCAATTCTCCAAGCTTGCCTGAGGATAAATGACCTTATTATTTCAGATTCCAAAACTTGGCGCTCGCACATTTTCCTATCGCATGAGTAGAGCGGAGCCGGAGATGCCAGTGCTCATAACGCAGTAACACAATTTTGTAAAAGCTCAAGGAAATTGGGCACAAATACTCATCAGCCATATTTTTACATGGCATGACCAGGATTTGGAAAATCAATAAAATCCCTTTTTATCCAACTCCTTCAATAGACAGGGTATGATACTGTTGGTCTGAGATTCCAGACCATGTGGATGCAGGACTCAAAACACTTGGTCGTGGTGTAAAATGGCTGGATTGGTCCTGTGTACACCACACTGAAAGTGCCTTCCAAAAAAGCTGGAAATTTGCAATAACCAGAACCAATTTTGGCACATCCATTCACAGCAGGCAGCAGACAGCACCGTATTACCCAGGCCTGCCGTCGTCGGTGAAAATTTGACCAACAATTGCCAGCAGCCATGCCTCGGGACGAATGCCTGGGGATGAATCCATCTTTCAACATCCTAAAGTAATCGAAGACCAGCCGAGGTGGAAAGGTTCTGTACACGGGCCCCTTCCCGCGTCTAATCTCAAAGGCTCGAAATATCAGTAGAGTTCCAACCAACAGGAATGTTTACATGCACACGTGGTCAGCAGTCCGACCTCCCAATCTTGATCGTTTCTGTCGTTGATCCAGCGCCGCGGAAGCGATGATGTTCTCCGTCGGATGACAAGAAGTGCACAGGACGACATCTGTGAAACCCAAGGAAGGTGTGAAACTTTATTAGATTATGTGCCGCTCATGCCTCAATCGTACGAGCTTTGGATTTGTGTTTTTACTTCCCTTGCTTGGTTCAAACTCCCTGCAGTATAAAGAGCCCTACGGTCTCTAGACTGTGGGCTATCGGCAACCCGTGGGCAATTTCTTTGGCTCGCTAAGTGCTGATGAGGCATGGAATACCCAGCCTGCAACATCTTCACGCCACAGAACAAATCAGTTGCACCAGTAGAGGCTGTTGTTAAATACCCTGGACTCTCAACAACGAGCCTCAATTGGATTTTTGTAACCACAATACATTCTCAAATGAGTATCGAGTGACAGCACTCAGCGTCCGAGAAAGAAACACGGGGGGGCGGCGGGCGGAAAAATGTCAAGATATTGAGAAAATCGCCCCTGAAAAATGATTAACTTAGCATTGGTATATACAGCAAAAGAAGATTTGATTTTACCAATTAGAAAATTGTTCATTTATTTCTGTGATACGTGTTACAATCATTTGTAAAAGACCCACTGTTTCATGTGATCACATTACGTCAATTTAATATCCAGTGAGTACACACAGGCAGTTCCGATTGAGTTCCCACCCAGCACATGTTTATAACAGTACGACATATTCAGTTGACTGTAAACCTGGCATGGCTCTTACTGAATTACAAACATACCACGTCTAGCTCAATGTTACAACCAGAACCCATTGGCCTGCTACTGAAAACACTGTCTAACTTTATTTTAAGTGTTTTTGAAAGTATTCCAAAGACAATAGCGAGCATCTTTTAGCTCCTAACAATTTTTTACCGTAAGGTTCCAACAATCGAACTCAATGATTTTCCCCAAAAGATACATGGAAGTGCTGTTGTACGTCGACACTCGCAATGCGACGCAACGGTGGACCGCGCAGGAGGGAAAAGACAGTAATACCCACTTTACCAGAATCAGAATATTTGCCAGGGAAAATTATCAAATGTAGTTGGGAATTCTAAGTATGTGTGCTCTAAACAGTGGACTCTAAAGCTTGCAAGGCTAGGCCATGAGGAATATTTCACCAAGTTAGCTAGAAAGGGAGTTGTAACTGGACCGTTGATCCAAATGACAACAAGTCCACTTCTCTCATGGACCGACGTGGATACCAACAGCCCATTCTACCATGCCAGTATGCGAGGACAGTGTGACTATGGGTATTTCATATCAATAATCAGTATGGCAAGTCGTACCTTCATAACTTTATTTTTGTACAACTGATGATCGATCAAGCATTGCATGGCTGGTCTTGGTGCCTAGAGAAAACCATTCCCCAAAGTTGGCAGCTCCCGTTAGTAGGGATCCCTTATCCAGCACAATACCTTCAATAAGGACTGCCAGCTTTTCTGCCAGTTCCCATTGTCAAGGCAATTATCATTTATCTGTCCTCTCCACCCAGAGGTTAATTGTGACATGGGAAGACAACATGAGAACAATCAGGCATTTTATCTGAAAGGTATGGTATATTCAAGTGCTCCTCTTTGCTCAGAAACGATGTATTTCTATCGTCCACGGAAGAATCGTAAATCCTGTGGATTGTCTCGGGATGATGGAATATGTTTATTCATGCACTCCCACAAACTATATTGATGGTGGCAGCACAACACACACACCACTTCAGAGATATTAGAGCTTGAAAACCGCATAAGGAGATGCCACTGTAACTTACCCCCCATGCGGACAATCCTACAAAACCTGGTTACATAGACAACTACCGACCATGAACATGCTCTTTGGTATATGGAGGCGTTTCCCGGCGGATGATCGGCCCATTGGGTCCTGTGTGACGGGATCTTGGTGGTTTGGGCCGAACGCCGGGATGTGCCATCGTGGTTGGCGCAGCTTCGTGGGTACCCCAGGAGTTGGGAGACGGGCCAGGCCCAGTCTGGTTGCTTGCCCGGAGGAGGCTGGGCAATTGGAAACGGCGGGTGGATGTGGCTAGATGCCTCCCAGATGTGCGCCCATGAGTGAGTGAGTGAGTGTATGGCAAATCAACTTGGAAACAATTTTACACTTTACAGCGAACACCGAAATTAAGTGTGCGGAGGAAACTTGCAATGCTGCTGTATTTCACCCTAAGTAGTAGGTGACCGCCGCCAAAGGCGGGGAGCAGTTGCACCCGACGCAAAATTCGAATCTATTATTCCACATAGCTCAGGAGGTGATGTTCCCTCGAAAAGAACACAAAATCTGAGATCATTTTCTTTTCATGATAAGCCAGAGATGCAAGCGAATCGATCTCTCCAATTTCAGAGCGGGTGCCAACCCTGTTAGGTATGATTATCTTCAGCTTGTGGCTAAGCTTGTGCATATTGCATGCTACCACATTAGCTGACAGTTTCATTGTAAAAGAGAAAGATTCGGCCACTGGGACATACTAATTAACGATTGTTGATAATCACATTACCTGTGTGACCCTGAAGCTTCTGTACTACTTCCTGTGTCTGTAGGTCCAGCTGTAACCATGTTGTCCTCAGAGCCGGACACGATCCACTGATGGGGAAGGAAACAGTGTGAATGAGAACATCCTCACACGTTAGGACTGTGATATGAGTTAGATAAGGGTTGTGGCCTTCTGATATAGCTTGAGGCACCCAGGACCTCCAGTGGTGGGGATCTTGGGCTGGTGACCATGCCATTGAACAATGGGCAGTAGTGCCCACATTTCATTAATGACTCTACCAGGGAATGTGCTATCGAGAGGAATATATAAATCTCTCCATGGACCCGGGCCTCAACAGAAAGGCGGTTGCTCAAACAATAGGACCATATTGTGGGGATGTCACAGTTTGTCCATTAGCAGAAGTCAGGCGGAGAGTCTCTATGTGAATAAAGTGTGAAGTAAATGTTGAACAATATAGAGAATACCCGCACATGTTTCATCGATATAGATAACTTGTCATTTCGTAGTTTTCTACTGATTCCTTAATCAAGTGTTGAGCACATATTACGTCATGAATTATGCACATAGGATTTTTTGTCCTATTGTAATATCAAAAAAATCCTATTGTGCAATATTCATTGACGTATATTGCTAAACAATTCATCATGTATCTCCAATTAAAAACTTTTAAGCACAATAACTTTCCAAAAGAATGTATATCAAGAGGGGGTTGGGACCAATTAGCTTCGTTGCCTGTCTCTATAATTACAGACCTGTAATACGATGGTGTAGTTAGTTTCTTTAGTTTTAACTCTGTCAGAGGGAATGATCCACACCCTACCACACACCTCTTAATCCACGTGACTCAGATTTGTCAAAAAGCCTTCTCACCTTGCCCCCAGTGACGGAGAAATAGAAAAGAAATTTCCAAAGGACGGCAGTATTGCTGTGCCTTTGTTCTGTGACCGTGTTGACCGTCTTTAAGGCACTTGACCATTGCTGTAATCCCAGAGCTTTAGAGTGCTGCAATGAGGAGAGAAAACAACAACTCAAAATGTCTCCTTTTTCGTTATTGTAACACAGCAGCATCTCATCACGTGGCTGCTAAGCAGTGGTGGCGCCAGGATTCCCCCGACGGGGGGTCCGATTTCCCCGAGGGGGGGGTCCAGTTCCCCGACGGGGTTCCAGGTTCCCAACAAGCTCACCTTACCCCATAGGTCCAAAACCCTGCAGTTTTTCCTTTTTTCAATTTAAATTTGGAAAAAATGAAAAAAAAATAAAACCACATAAGCACAAAAAAATACAACTCAATCAGGCGCTCTTAGGGGAGGGTCGGGTATTCCCGATATAACGGCACAGAAAATGGCCCTCTGGGGCACGGGAGAGTAGTAGCCTACTTGCACCGTGAGAACACACCACTTAACGCTAATGCAAAACAGTGGTAGAAGGCAGCCCAGAACAGGCCAGAACACCACCCGCAGAACAATTCATTTACTTCCAACAGAATTGTAACATTGATTTCTTGCAGGGCTATTTATTTCAAAGATAATCATAAGGATGTGATTTTATAAATTCCACAATTGTATAGTCTGCAGGAGATAAGAGATATGCTGATTGAAACTTGCGCGAGGAAGTCTTCAATTTTACGAACATATGAGGCGTGCGAAAGTGGGCCAAAAATTTTAGGCTTAATTAGGAATTTTCGCTATAAGGAAGTGTTGAATACTTTAATAATGTTGGGGCAATAGCCCCGTGGGTGTTTAAATTTTGCCGTACCACTCAGGTTCCCCGGCAAGATGGAAAAAATTCCCCGGTGGGGGGGTAGACCTCCCCTTAACTGGGGAGGGGCATGGCCCCCTGCCCCTGCCCCCCCCCCCCCCCCCCCCCCCCCCCTTCCCCCCGCTGGCACCACCCTTGCTGCCTGAGTCAAATACCCTGGCAGACTTCCATATACACTGTAATAGCAAAACTGCAGACGCCACCGAAACGAGTTGCTTTGTTTTTCCACTTTACTTTGAAATGTTTCTAACCAGGCAAAGTTGGTTTGGAACTCCCAGCTGCAAGGATACGCACTCAATCTTCAGTCCAACTTGCTTTATTACATGTCAGCTTTCAGTACCATCATCCAGATGGACAGATTTTCTATATACTGGCACAGATAAATCAGACCAAGACACACCCACATCTGCAAGTGGTTGACCGAGTGGTTGGCAAGTTGGGTAGAGCGGTCGGCCTTCCACCCGGGAGACAGGTGTTCGATATCCCGGTCGGCCATACCACGACTTTTAAAAACATGTACCTGTTGCCTTCTCACTGGACGCTCAGCCCAAGGGATGGAGCAGGCACAAACGAGAGGTAGGTAATTTGCAAGTTGGTCGTGATTATTTGCAGAAACTATTAATAATTTCTTAAGCTCTTGCAATATTGACAATAAAATTTTAGTCAAGAACGAATGAAGACGAAGCCTAGAATTAACTGAAGGCACTGTTTCAGCTTTGGGCATAATGGGCCTCGATTGGTACCGCTTCCCACAAGTTATGAAAATATTGACGCCTTCAAAATGGAAATTAGGAAAAAGAATATCATTCACTTATGCCAATAAGGTTGGAAGTTGTCAAATAAATTCCAGCAGATTAGTAGAGTGATTTTTAAGTAGACATAACCATTTTCCCTGATATTGTAAGAGGAAATCTGTCAAATTGTGCCATTAACATTGACTTCACACTGCCCACTAGTCCCGCCCATTATTCAATTGGCAGCAAGCAAAACCAAGTCCTACAGGTGTTGTTCTGCACACTGCTATTGTAAGTTGTCATATGAAGGTGAGACGAGTTTTGAACAACATCAAACGTCAGTTTCAGCAGGCCAGGGCTCTGGCTTACTAGGGGTAATGGCCAATACTCACTTGTCCAGCGTCGCTGCCAGGATGTACTTCCCGTTGGGAGAGAATTTAAAGTACGAGAATGGTGGGTTGTCATCATCTGAGAAGAGTCAAGTAAAATAAACAGTTCACCAACACATACTAGCCATGCAGTTATAGATATTTATATAAATACAGTGGCAAAAAAAAAAAATTGGCAGTTCACTTATGATTTCAATGAGTTTAGTGGGATTAAAGACTCAACACGGCAAATCTGAAATGTTTATTTCATGTAGGAATAGAAAGTAGAGTGACCGTGATTCACAAAAAATCTTCTGCATTTCAATCGGTATTACCAATGCATTTGAAGAACTTTTCAGGGGGTCAGTTTCCTCAGTTTAGGGGTATCTTCACCCTCTCAAAAGACCACGGTATTAACCAATTTTCTTCAAACTAAAGGAGGTTGAGGGACATATCAGAACACCACACCTAAATTTGAGAGGTGTAGCATGTTATTTAAATTCACTTTGGAAGGAAACTTAGTGATATCACAGGGGGAACAATGCCAGCCATAGACTCTGTACAGGAAGACATGAATGAGGTGGGTACTGTTTTTATCTTGTTGAATGGCATTTGCAGTTCCTATCCTATCTGGATCCCATCTATGGTTCATTTGTTTAGTTTCACAGAAAACTTGTTACACGACGGCATGCAACAGGCTCCATAGGAAAAAAGTAGTGAAAAAGTAGGGTTAGAAAATTTAGGAGGAAAGTGGGATTTTAATCAGAAAAGTAGGGTGAAGTAGAGAGTCTCACAAGTGTTTTTTGTCAAACTCAATGCAGGGATTCTATGATTTTCTATATGGTCATTTCATTAAACTTGCCGCAATATGACCTGGAGTAGTAGGAAGTCACATAGCAAGAGCTATTGAAATGAGTCAGAATTTCCTGCATTTGTCACCCAATTCCTTTTATTCTCTTGACAAGTTTCGAGATTTTTACTGCTCAGTTTCCTTTTTTGGCGGTGGCAACATCTAGAAGACCTTGGACGACGGGGTTCCTCCTCAATCCACGCAAAAGTTATTTTCTGCTCGAATCAGCTGTGCCTGTTGAGCTATTGCGATCTGCATGTCATTCACCTATCAATCTAGTATCCAACTTGTTAGCAAGCCCTTTGGCCCAATATGGTCATCTGGTGGATGTTGACCAACTTGGAAACAATGTTCATTGACCCCAGGGATATTTCTTGCTTTGGGATTGGAAGGGAAGGTCAAGGTCTATTTAAGATGTCAAAATATCTTTTTGGTCATTGGTCAAATGCATTAGATTTTTCTGAAACTTTGTAAAGTTCCGGGGGTGCTTCTTTCAGCTGTTACAGATCAGGATGTGATGTCATATAATGTCATTAGACAGTAACATCGGTTATAAAAAATTAGTATTATGGGCGGCCCCCAAACAGTCACCCTTTGATGGAAGGTGACCAAACTGAGACACAACGTTCATGACCCCTGGAACATCTTCGACCACATAAAGGTCAAGTCAAAAGGGCAACAAGTGGCACAACGCCATTGTGTGAAGAGAGAGTAGTTAGGGAAGCTTGTTGACACGTGAAAGCCTGGACATTGTAAGAAGAAGGAAACACAGGAGAAGGCAGCGCATTCCAAAGGTAAAACGAAATTATAAGGTGAAAGCGGAGTGGGACAGCAGAACACACAGTGTGAGCTCGCCCTGGATTACAGACAATATAGTCAAAGATGCCCCCAGGGTCACCAACACATT